>CM065736.1:53131621-53139121 GCA_033310375.1 Conus canariensis | reverse complement strand
TGTGGTGAAGGAGTGGGTAGGTGTGTTATACAGGCATGCATATGAACCTGTGTATGTGGTGAAGGAGTGGGTAGGTGTGTTATACAGGCTTGCATATGAACCTGTGTATGTTATACAGGCATGCATATGAACCTGTGTATGTGGTGAAGGAGTGGGTAGGTGTGTTATACAGGCTTGCATATGAACCTGTGTATGTTATACAGGCATGCATATGAACCTGTGTATGTGGTGAAGGAGTGGGTAGGTGTGTTATACAGGCATGCATATGAACCTGTGTATGTGGTGAAGGAGTGGGTAGATGTGTTATACAGGCATGCATATGAACCTGTGTATGTGGTGAAGGAGTGGGTAGATGTGTTATACAGGCGCATGCATATGAACCTATGTATGTGGTGAAGGAGTGGGTAGGTGTGTTATACAGGCATATGAACCTGTGTATGTGGTGAAGGAGTGGGTAGGTGTGGTGTGGGACCACGGGTATGTGTATATCCACCTCCCCTTCATCCACGCCTATGTTGACGTCAAATAATCAGTCAAACCTTACCCTGTAAACGTCCGCTAGCTCCACTCAATGCTCTGACAAACACATGCGGGGTTAGTAGAAGTACAGAACCTGCACTGACAAATGCGCTCTAAACTGCCGTGGACATACAGTGCTGTGGAAAAATATCACCTCTGACAAAAAAAAGCCACTGGCAAAGAAAAATATTATTTCATTTCATCAGTAACTTCATCCATTCCTACACTTCAGCCAGGCAGACGTGAATGCCTTTTTTTCATCACGTGAATGCAACAGCACAGAGGAACATGCACCAAATTTCCCTTTCTGTCATGTTTACTCAGTCTCCAGATAGAAATTTCTGTCTGCATGAGCGAAATCCATCAAACATATGAAAACATTAAAAGGCTTTTCAAATTTCGTTTCCTTACCAAGGACTGGTTTAAGCCAAAGGCCCAGGCTCTGAAATGTGGCAGCGCATCAGACAAACCTGTCAACAGTCACGGCGTAGAAAGCCATAACGTCAGGATCAAAATCTCATCAGCTTCCAGGGGGGAAGAGAAATGGAAGATCGCTGCAATGAATGCAAGTTCTAGAACGCAATTTAGGGAGAAACAAATCTGTTGGGTTTTCTTTCGTTTTGTTGTTTGTTGTGGCCATCGCCTTTTTTTCCACTTCTCGCCCGAAAGGATCTGTCTTACACAAGGTAAACCGCCTCATGGGAACAATGAATGTGAAACAAACACATCGTAATGTCGTTGTTCTTGCTGTTGTTGTTCTTGCTGCTGTTGCTGCGATTGGCACATATTTGTTTGTTCGTTTCTTTACACAAAAGATAAATGTCACGATTTTGTAGATCTCTCTCTCTCTCTCTCTCTCTCTCTCTTCTCATCTCTATCTCACACACACACACACACACACACACACACACACACACACACACACACACACACACACACACACACACACACACACACACACACACACACACATATTTTGTGTGCATATCTTTGAATGTGTGAGTCTGCAAAAATGGTGTCTAGATGCCTTCTTTCTTGAATGTGCACTTGTCCGTTACACAGGCATGAATATGGACTTCTCCATGTCTGTCTGTCTGTCTGTCTTTTGTGTATGTGTGTGTTGTATGACCACAAATATTGTATATCCACCTCCCACCCCTTACCCACGTCTTGTCGTGCATGAATTAATGAATTAAAAGTCACCCATAAACATCCACTTACTCCACTCCAGACAGAATTTCCTGTGTGCATGACTGAGATCTAACACAAGAGTGTTCACAATTCGTTTCTTTACCCACCAACACTGGACTGAGCCCAACCCCGAAGCCCTGGAAGGCGGCACTGCATCAGACAAGCCTGTCAACACTCACGGCTTTGTGAGCCATGACGTCAGGATAAAAGACTTCATTAGTTTCCTTCACAAGAAAAATGAAAGATCATTGGAATGAATGCAAGTTCCAGGATGCAATTCAGGGAGAAACAAGTCTGTACGGTTTCCTTTCGTTGTTGTTGTCGTCGTCGTCGTTGTCGTCGTCGTCTTTTTCCACTTTTTTCGATTTTTTAAAAATTGATTTTCCAATAATAACAGCAAACAAATATTACAAAATGCATATGAATGAATATGCAAAATCAAGAAGGGGGGAGGGGGGGGGGTGTAGAGAAATATTGACATATACACATTAAGATGTACTAGACAAAAAGCATTTTACCAATTCAATTGGGGAAAAAAAACAACAAACAAACAAACAAACAGTTAGGAACGAATCACAAACACACTACTTTTTTTTTTTCGTCTACAAGGCAATCGAGGCACATGTACATCCGCTATGCCTGATCATGCACGTTACAGTCATTAGATACAATTTCACACAATCAATGAAAAAAAAATTCTAAAATTTCTTAAATATAGCTGTTGCGGTCGACCAATTACTGCCATCTTTTGTTTTCCACTTCTTTATGTCATTACATTAGAAACATCGACAAGGTTTTCATAGGGACGCCATTTTGTGTTAAATTCCATATACTTCATTTCTAAACAATGATTATATTTTTCTATCTTATATATGTTGTTAATATCTCTCAGGAAGGGTTTGATACTAGGTTTTATTTTGTTTATTCTACATCTGTATATATAATGTTTATCCCATAAAAAAAAAATGCGGTCAAACACCTCATCTGTTTTCGTATGTTCATCGTGTCCAAACAGAACCAGCTCCGTATTGAAATTCATTCTGCTGCAATGTTCACATCTTTCTTTCAATTTTTTTTTTTCCAATTCACCCCTCTTTTTTCCACTTCTGTCTCCAAAAGGTCTGTCTTACACAAATGGTAAGCCACCTCATGGGAACACAAAATGTGAGACAAATACAGTGTTGTGTCGGTCTGGTGTTTTTGCAGTTGCTGTTTTTGGCATGTGTATGTTTATCTGTCTGTTTCTTTTCTTGCAAAAAACGGTAATGTCACAATTCGCAGATCTGCCCCTCTCTCTTCTCTCTCTCTCTCTCTCTCTCTCTCTCTCTCTCTTCTCTCTCTTCATATTTTGTGTGCATATGTTTCAGTGTGTGAATTCATGAAAAATGGTGCTTACGTGCCTTCTTTCATGTATGTCAGTTTGTCTGTTGCCTCTGTTTATGTGCACTGTGTGCTTACGCACACGTGCAAATGAATGTGCTTGTGTGTGTGTGTCAGAGAGAGAGAGAGAGAGAGAGAGAGAGAGAGAGAGAGAGAGAGAGAGAGAAGGTGGGATGGCTAACAACACGTGTGTGTGTGTGTCTGTCTGTCTGTCTGTTGTCTGTGTGTGTCTTGTGTGTGTGTGTGTGTGTGTTGTGTGTGTGTGTGTGTGTGTATGTGTGTTGTGTGTGTGTGTGTGTGTGCGGCGTGCGTGCGTGTGTGTGTGTGTGATAAGTACAGCCAGCAAAATATACCCATAACTACATGCCACAGTTATTACACA
This sequence comes from Conus canariensis, assembly GCA_033310375.1. Classification (NCBI taxonomy): domain Eukaryota; kingdom Metazoa; phylum Mollusca; class Gastropoda; order Neogastropoda; family Conidae; genus Conus; species Conus canariensis. Next base: position 53,135,649 of record CM065736.1, on the reverse strand, counting down.
TAATGTTCATACCTCCACTCAACTGACTCGTCAAATATAACCAGTCTGGCAGCTTACAGCCGCATGTTAAGTACACGAGTGGGAAAGAGATGTCTCAGTTGACAAAGCTCTTCGTGATGCACGTGCCGATGGGACTGAAATTTACAAAAAGAAAAGATGAGGAAAGAAAAAAAAACCGTATGTACCACTACCCCGCGGTCTAATGGCACAGAGAGGTTCAATGTCAGACAGCGACCAGTTTTTGTTGGGGGGGGGACACGTGTGGTGGACCACTGACCGCGGCTTCTTGTCTGTTGTTTGTTGCCAGGGATGTGGGGACAGCGACAGCGGGTCACTTTGTCTGTTGTGTGTTGCCATGGATGTGGAGGACAGCGACCAGAGTGGTCACTTTGTCTGTTGTGTGTTGCCAGGGATGTGGGGACAGCGACAGCGGGTCACTTTGTCTGTTGTTTGTTGCCAGGATGTGGAGGACAGCGACAGCGAGGTCACTTTGTCTGTTGTGTGTTGCCATGGATGTGGAGGACAGCGACAGCGTGGTCACTTTGTCTGTTGTTTGTTGCCAGGGGATGTGGAGGACAGCGACAGCGGGTCACTTTGTCTGTTGTTTGTTGCCATGGATGTGGAGGACAGCGACAGCGATGGTCACTTTTGTTGTTTGTTGCCAGGGATTGTGAGGACAGCGACAGCGAGGTCACTTTGTCTGTTGTTGTTGCCATGGATGTGAGACGCGACAGCGGTCACTTTGTCTGTGTTGTTGCATGGATGTGGAGGACAGCGACAGCGGGTCTCTTTCTTCTGTCTCGTTGCTCTGCATGGCATGCTGGACCACACACACACACACACACACACCCACACCATACAGCTACACACACACACACACACACACACACACACACACACACACACACACATGTACACGTTGGCAGTTTGTTTGATGCCAGAATTTGCTCGGGGAAAGATATGTCCGAGGTACAAAACTTCTGAGAAGCAAAGGTACATCATTTTCTGTAATTTACTATGTTTCTTATGCCACAAAGGATACAACGCAGGTATCATATTACAGCATGCATCAGAGTGATATTTGTAACGTCATGTGATCCTTGCAGTTGGTGTCGGGCAAATGTTTGTTTAAATGACAGCGACAGCGTGGTCACTTTGTCTGTTGGTGTTGCATGGATGTGGAGGACAGCGACAGCGTGGTCACTTTGAGCTTGTGACGGCTGGTCATCGATTGCGTGCTGCAGTATCGGCAAATATTGCTTAAGGTAGACTCTCTCTCTCTCTCTTCTCTCTCTCTTCACACACACACACACACACACACACACATACACACACACAACACCACACACACACACACACACACACACCACACACACACATGTACACGTTGGCGTTTGTTGATGCCAGAATTTGCTCGGGGAAAGAATCATGTCCGAGGTACAAAAACTTCTGAGAAGCAAAGTACATCATTTTCTGTAGACTATTACCATATGTTTCTTAATGCCACCAAGGATACACGGCAGTCATCAATATTAACAGCATAGCATCAGAGTGATCATTTGTAACGTTCATGTGATCCTTGCAGTTGGTGTTCGGGCAAAATGTTTGTTTTTAAATGACCGAATGTCTGTCGTTCCGGGAGGGTGTTCGGGTATGATGTTTGTTTTTAAATGACCGAATGTTGTTGTTCTTGGATGGTGTTCGGGCATGATGTTTGTTTTTAAATGATAGAATGTCTGTTGTTCTTGGAGGGTGTTCGGGCATGATGTTTGTTTTTAAATGACAGAATGTCTGTTGTTCTTGGAGGGTGTTCGGGCGTGATGTTTGTTTTTAAATGACCGAATGTTGTGTTCGGGGATGGTGTTCGGGCATGATGTTTGTTTTTAAATGACACAATGTCTGTTGTTCGCAGATGGAAATTAGACATTCTCGTACTTTAAAAAATCAATTATAAAGTTTGTGCAGCCGGTACAGATGCATGAACTATTTAAGAGAACAAACATGCGACTCAGTGTGCACTGTGGATGTGTTTTGTGTGTGTGTGTGTGTGTGTGTGTGTGTGTGTGTGTGTCTGTTCTGTCTGTCTGTCTGTCTGTTGGGTGTTTGTGTGTGCGTCTGTATTTGTGTGTAACAGACAGACAGACAGTCAAACAGACAGACTGTTGGTGGGGGGGTGGTGTGGTGTGTGTCGTGTGTGTGTGTGTGTGTGTGTTGTGTGTGTGTGTGTGTGTGTGTGTGTGTGTAAGAGAGAGAGACAGACAGACAGAGACAGGGCAAGAGACAGAGACACAGAGAGAGAGAGCATGCATATATATATGTATCGACATTCCAAGCATTAACCCATGTCTGCAAAGCATACAGTGTTGGGGGAGTTGGGGGGGGGGGGTTATGGTTTTTTTAAATACTGAAAAAGACAAAAATGTCGCTTCGTTTCCCGAGTACCTACCTCCCCTTCCTATGGTCCGGCCATACATATTTGGATGCCTTCTGTCACCATGTGTACACTCTCGTACAGCTTCTGTCACGCGTTTTCTTCTGGTCATGTTTGCTCAGACGGCAGGAGAAAAAAAAAAATCTGTGGGCGCGATTAAAATTCAGCCAACACGTGAGAACATCCAAAGAGTTTTAAGACTGTGTCTGTCAATTTCCCAGGCGAAATGCTCGAAGGCTGAAAGGTGCCAGCGCGTTAGAAAAAAAAAAAAAAAAAAAAAAAAAAAAAAAACCCTGTCAACTCTCAGGACTCCGAAAGGCAGGGAAAGTCTCCTAGGTTTCCGTCGAGAGAGAAATGGGATACCACCACAATGGATGCAAATTCTGGAATCTGACCCAGCTGAGGGAGATGCAGTCTGTACGGTTCTTGTCTTTCTTCTCCTCTGGCTCCGAAAGGACTGTGCTACAAACGTCCCTCTCTCTCTCTTTCTCTCTCTTTCCCTCTCTCTCTCTCTTTCTCTCTCTCTCTCTTTCCCTCTCTCGCTCTCTCTTTCTCTCTCTTTCTCTCTCCCCCTCTTTCTCTTTTTCTCTCTCTCTTTTTCTCTCTCTCTCTTTCTCTCTATTTCTCTCTCTTCTTCCCCCTCTTTCTTTCTCTCTCTCTCTCTCTCTCTCTCTCTCTCTCTCTCTCTCTCTCTCTCTCACACACTTACGTATGTGTTCGCTTTAGCGCATGAATCCCAGTTTCAGAATTTGTGTGTTTATGTTCCTGTACGTGCATGCACAAGTGTGGGCACTCTGCATTATGCATGTACAGACAACTACAGTGCAGTGTCGTTCTGGTGGTAGTGGTGGTGGTGGTGGTGGTGGTGGTGGTGCATTGTTGTTGTTGATGATGATTATGATGATGATGATGATGATGATGATGATGATGATGATAACGATGATGATGATGATGATGATGATGATGCTGTTCTTTTTGCAGCTGCTGTTTTTGGCATTTGTATGTTTATTTGTCTTTTTCTTCGTAAAAACGGTAATGTCACAATTCGCACACCTGCCCAGCTCTCTCTCTCTCTCTCTCTCTCTCTCTCTCTCTTTTCTCTCTCTCTCTCTCTCTCTCTCCTCTCTCTTGGTAATGACAATAAAATATCAAAGTGTCAAAGTCTCTCTCTCTCTCTCTCTCTCTCGCTCTCTCTCTGTCTCTGTCTCTCTCTCTTCTCTCTCTCTCTCTCTCTCTCTCCATATTTTGTGAATTTCATGAAAATGGTGGTTTTATGCCTTCTTTCATGTATGTCCGTCTGTCTGTTGCCTCTGTTTATGTGCATTGTGTGCTTATGCACGCGTGCATATGAATGTGCTTCTGTGTGGAGAGAGAGAAGAGAGAGAGAGAGAGAGAGAGAGAGAGAGAGAGAAGGAGACAAAGAGCGAGAAACGGTGGGATGGCCGACGACACCTCTGTGTGTGTGTGTGTGTGTGTGTGTGTGTGTGTGTGTGTGTGTGTGTGTGTGTGTGTGTTTGTGTGCGTGTCGCGCGCGCGCGCGTGTGTGTATGTGTGTGTGTGTGTGTGCGTGTGTGTGTGTGTGGGTGCGTGGTGGTGT
>CM065736.1:53121621-53126621 GCA_033310375.1 Conus canariensis | reverse complement strand
ATGTTCTGTCCCCAAAAAGACAAAGAAAAAGAAAACACCAAAGCTCGAACAAGAAGCACAAACAAACGAAACAAAACAAAAATCTATATTCAGCTATTATCGAGCGCTTCTCTCAAACACGTTGGCCTGTACACACAGTAGTCAGTCCGAAATGCCAAAAGCAGGAGAGCACAGACCGAGACACATCTGTCGACAGCAAGGCTGAGAGGAACGCAGTCCTGAGTGTGACAGAATGTTTGGATTCTTCCATCTGAGGAATATGGGAGAACGTCAGAGAAATGGGCGCCGGTTTTGGGAATCTAATCCTGGCTCATAGAGGCATGTCTCTCCCTCGCCTCCTCGCTGCCGCCATTGAAGGGTCTGTCATTATCAAGACTGGAATCACCCCTGCAGAACCGCAAATATACGTAAATAGTCTTGCACACGTCATTCCCTGTGTCTAAAACTGCAATAAACAGGTCAGTGAGCTTCTGTCTCCATCTCACTGATGTTGTAGATTGACAAAGACGGACGGAGGTCTGTCGAAAGCTCCAGGTAAGTTAAGTGACCTGTCTAAATCCGGTAGTCGTTATGTTTTTAGATTGGTAACAATAAACTACACTTTTTCACAACAGTGAACATTGATGCAAACAATGACAAGTTTATGTGTAAAGGTCTGGATTCTGTTCACTGTCTTGTTACTGTGTCTTTTCAATGCATCTTCGTCGTCAAAATTTCATATACTGGCATCTATGGCTGAGACAGTTTTAGTGTGTCTGCAGCTGAAATATGTCTCCACCTACTCTTCGATTTCCCTGAACATCATACATTTAAAAATATATATATTGGTGCATTCATACAGAACTTCTTTTAAGAGGAGAACACAAATAAAGAAGAGAATTGAGGATATACCGACTTCATCACTTGAAAGAACGGAACTTTAATGGACAATCCCAAAACATACCCATACAGACAGACAAAGAGATAGCAAGAAACAGAGCAAGCCACACAGAGAGGGAGAGAAAGAGATATTTCAAAACTGCACTTGCTCATGATTATGAATTTAAAACTACCACAAACGTAAAAATAAAAATAAAAATAAAAAATAAAAAACATACGATATGAATCTCTATGTTTGTTAATCTCTGTGCAGATCAGCACTCTAATGTGCTTCCGTATATATGTGTATGGAGTACTAAGTATAAGTGCTCGAGAGAGAGAGAGAGGTGTGTGGGGGTGTGGTGTGTGTGTGTGTGTGTGTGTGTGTGTGTGTGTGTGTGTGTGTCTGTCTGTCTGTGTCTGTGTGTGTGTGTTGTCTGTCTGTCTGTGTGGTGTGGTGTGTGTGTGTGTGTGTGTGTGTGTGTGTGTGTGTCTGTTGTCTGTTGTGTGTGTGTGTCTGTCTGTCTGTGTGAGTGTGTGTGTGTGTGTGTGTGTGTTGTGTGTGTGTGTGTGTGTTTTGTGTTGTGTGTGTGTGTGTGTGTGTGTGTGTACATATGGGCGTCAGCGTGAAGTAAGGAAAGGAAGGCAGGGGAGGCGGGGAGGGAGGACTGATGGCATAATTGTTTATTCAGACATGACGTGGTACACACACGCAAACACACACACGCACACACTCTCCCTCTCTCTCTCTCTCACACACACACCACACACACGCACCACGCACGCACGCACGCACCACACACACACACACACACACAACACACACACACACACACACACACACACACACACAGAACTTCTTGTCCCTATTCAAAGCATATTCCCAAGTACGCTTCCATCATAAAAAAAAAGTCCACCCTTTCTTTCAGTTGTCTCCCTTCCATCTTCCCGCTCTACAACGATCCATCATTCCAGCCTGCAGCCAGCACAGGGAAAGAGGAGACAACTCGCTCTAGTCCTCCTTGCCACGGTCAACTCTCACAATTTGCACGCCTTTCCCTGACCCATAGGACGGGGCGACCACTCCATCACTATCTCCACACTCACCCGTCTGACCCGCTGTTTGTCTTTCCCTGGCTTGATGGTAAAAAAACTGTTGTTGTTGTTGTTGTTGTCGTCGTCGTGTCGTTGTTGTTGTTGTTGTTGTGCGTGTGTGTGTGTGTGTTGTGTGTGTGTGTTTAATGAACTGTTCAAGTTAAACAATCTCTCTCTCTCTCTCTCTCTCTCTCTCTCTCTTCTCTTCCTCTCTCTCTCTCTCAGAAGAGTGAGTATTAAGATTATTTTAATTGTCCAAATGGAGTAAAACTAGGATGCCTGTCGAGTCCATAGTTGTTTTCTCTTTTTAATAAACGAGTCGGTTCTGGAATTGTCCCGTAAAGGGAGACATGTATCCAGATAATACCTGGAGCAGTGGAGATATTTTCGTTGCTGTTTGCTGACGATGTTATTCTTCTGTCCCGGAACAGTTGTAGGTTTGCAAAATCAAATGAAGGTATTGAAAGAAGAAACGGATTGCTTATGTTTACACGTTGACCTGGACGAGACGAATACAGTGGTCTATAAAATGGGTGCATATATTCAAGTAGTTAATTCATGTAAATATTTAGGAGTGAGATTTTCACCAAAATTAACTTTCCGTTACGCATGCAAAGAATCTGTTAGAAAAGAAGAAAAAATTTGTTATTGAAATTCTGCAATCCACAAGAAAACTGAATTGCTGTGACTGTGCTATATTCTGGAAAATGTTTGATGCATAGATAAAACCTCTTCTTACATATGCAGCTGAAATTTGGGGCTTGAAAGAGAATTCACAGATGGAAAAAGTGCATACGTATGCTATGAAGCGTTTCCTTTAAGTGCCCACTCATTCATCCAACACTGCTTTACACGGAGAGAGGGGCAGATACCCTTTGTATATAAGTACATTTGTGAAATGTATTAAGTATTTGTTGAAGATCTTGAACCTACCAAAGTCCCGTTTGGCCAAGCAAGCCTACGATATGATGCTTTTACAAATGGAAAAAGGTAAAGAAAACTGGGCTCATAAAGTAAAGAGAGTTCTTTCAGAACAAGGTTTTGGATTCGTGTGCATGACCCAGGAAGTAGGAAACGAGCAACAGGTCATTGCAGAATTTAAAGACAGGCTTATTTGTTCTTTCAAACAGAATTTGCACTCAGATATGGAACGTAAGGAAAAGTATCGCTAGTTTTTTTCATTTAAAATTGTTTTTTTCTTTCTGAAAAGTTTCTTAATGTAATAACAGATAAATGGCACAGAATAAATTACGCAAGATTCAGGTTGAGAACTTAGGTTTTAATGCGAACAAAGGACGGCTTGAATGTGGAACATCCACAGAATCACCTTGTCGTACATGTAGACACATTATTGACGACGAAAAGCACTTTCTGTTCCACTCTACTGCATATAATGAACTGCGGGGAAATTATTCTTTTTTTTCAGTTAGATATAGCTAAAAGACAAGGTGTTGCTGTTGCGTTATCATCAGATGACGAACTTGTAATTAAATCAGTTGCGAAATTCATCGCGGAAGTGTTGATAATCAGACAGATCAAGAATGGTCCAAATTAGAATAATTCGTTACAAGAATTATAGGTATGAATAATACCATCATCGCAAATGGAGGAGACCAGTAATATGCAACATCATCATTTGATCGAGTGGATGGTCGAGTCAGTTTTCTAATTTCTGTTTCTTTTTTCTTTCTGTCATTGTATTACTCCTGTGTGCGAGGACATCCGGAGATGTTACCATTTTATGTGCTTTTGTTTACCTTTGATTTCATACACACAGGGAATAAAATGGGTACTATTAGTTTGCAATGAAAGGAAGAGGTAAATGTTATTGTCCTGTTACACCTCCCCCCCCCTTCCCCTTGTCAAAAGACCTCTTTGGTAATGACCATGAAATATTAAAGCGTGCCAGAGTCTCTCTCTCTCTCTGACCAGCTCTCATCCAGAGATGACTGTACTATGCGCTCAGTGGGAAGTCTGGAAACGCAGAGTCAGATTCATCCACTTCATGAATGCACTTCTGAGATTGTTGCCTACATCCCTTGACTGACACTGCAAGGTCTGTGACTCTCAGGCCTGCTTGATAGTGGGGGCACTAAGAACCAAACGTACAGTGCGACCCTGTCACGTCCTTTCTGACAGGAGTTGAACTCCATGGCATCATCGTCATTCTCATCCTCATTGAACAACGCAGATGAAGAGTCAGGTTGTTTTCTTTCATCTTCTGCTCTATGGTGGCTTCCATTTCTATTTTCTCTCCATGCCAGTGTGTTTAAAGAGTTTGTTGTCAAATCCTCGTAGTGGGCAAGTCGATGGGGAAGTGATTCTGGATGGATGTTGTGCGGCCTGTCACATAGTGACTCAAACGCTGACTCTGCCAATAAACGATCATCGTTCACTAAATGGGGGATCAGTAGGTGGTATCCTGTGTGTTCTGGATTACAGGTATCACTGAACGTAGCCAAAATGACTCGGCAGCAGTGCAGTGTCTCCTCTGACCGACTGTCTCATGACTTGATGATCATTGTTCTCTGTGGACTGCTAATGCCACTTCTGCAACAGGGCCAGCCTGGTGTCCGCTTTGTTCAGAGATACAGAATCAACAGCTCGGGTCTAGTATCACTGGCGTGGTACAGAGGATGAGAACAAAAGGTTTCTCTCTTTTTTCCCCTCTCAGTGCTGCTGTTCATACGCACAGACGATACATCCCTCTGTCTGCAAAAGCTGAAGTGAAAACACCACCTGCACAACGAGGGAAAGTAGTGGCATTAGTCTGATTACAGCCAGTCTCTTGACGCAGTGTTAGTGTACTGACGGTGGTACTGCAACACACGGTGTGATGGTCAGTGAGTGGATTGTCTGACAGTAATTTGCCCTAGCCGCTGTCCCAGGGCATTAGTCTGCCTGGCTTATGGCCGATTCCTCTGTGGTGTCTGTCCATTGACTATTGAGGATTCTCTTATACTCTGTTGGGTATTGCTGCCTGATCTGTATTCAGCTGCAAATTGCCAACGTCTTTCTATGGTGTGTGTGTGTGTGTGTGTGTGTGT
>CM065736.1:53074121-53111621 GCA_033310375.1 Conus canariensis | reverse complement strand
ACGCGCTGGTCAGACCTTGAGTGCCTGCCTAACATTGGTTGTGCCATTTTTTTAAATCATTGTATGCGTGTGTAGTGAATGTACACGTGTGTGTGTGTGTGTATGGATGTGTGGGCACGGGCCCATGTGTGTTCGCGACGGCATGTGTGTGTGTGTGCATGATGTGCGCGTATGTGTATGCACATATGTGTGTGTCTGTGTGTGCGCGCGCGCATGCAGGTGTGCGCGCTTGTGTTTGTATGTGTGCGCGCACCTATGTGTATGTGTGTCTGTATGTCTATCTGTCTGTCTGTCTGTCTGTGCGCGCGCGCGCGCGCGCACGTGTGTGTGTGTGTGTGTCAGTGCGTGTGTGCCTGCGTGTGTGTGCGTGTGCAGAAGTACATGTGCATATGTGTGTGATTTGTGGGTTTGTGTGAGCATACACACGTATCTGCATACGAATGTGTGCATATATGTGTGTATGTGTGTGCGTGTCTTTGTATGTGGGTGTGTACGCATGTGCGCGTGTGCATGCACGTGCGCGTACATGTGTATGCATGTATGTGTGCAAGCGTGTGGGTGTGGATGTGCATATGCACATATGTGCATGTGTGTGTGCGTAGAAACGAGCGCATGCTTGCGCGCACGTGTGTGTGTGTGTGCGCGCGCGCGCGCGCGTGTGTATGCGCGTATGTGTGTGCGTGCGCGTGTGCATGCAAATGCACGCGCGCGCACGCCCGTGTGTGTGTGTGTATGTGTGTGTGTGTGTGTGTGTGTGTGTGTGTGTGTGTGTGTGTGTGTGTGTTGTGTGTGCGTGCGTGACTGCGTGCGCCTTTTATTGTTTGTGGGAAATGAATGTTCCAGAAACAGACCCATTAGATTTCAGTCAGGATCTCCCATGTAGATCCTGGTGAAAGGTCACCACAGGATCCATTTGACCTTGCTGGAGATTTGCACACACACACACGTCTGATCGTCTCCAGCTTTTGTTCGATTCGTTCTTCTGCATTCTGACATGCACAGTTCACGATGCAACGTGCAGGTCACCTGCTCGATTTGAGGCAGGCGTTAGTGTTCTTTCCTTTTTTTCTCTAATCTCTCTCTTTTTTTGGTTGAATATAACACAAGTACCATCACAATTAATGCACAACATAACGATTTTCGACGTACGTGTGCTTCGTTATTTCAACAGTACGAAAAGACAGGCCTCAGCAGCAGATGAAGAAGAACAAAGACAAGAAACAGGAGAAGAGTGTGAAGAAGAAGAAGGAGGAGGAGGAGGAGGAGGAGGAGGAGGAGAAGGACGAGAACGAGGAGGAGGAGGAGGAGGAGGAGGAGGAGGAGGGGGAGGAGGGGGTGGAGGAGGAGGAGGAGGAGGAGACAGGTGGAGAAGAAGAACAAGAAGAAGAACAAACAGAAGCAGGAGGTTAAGGACGAAAAAGTGAGAGACAGATACACAGAGACAGACAGGCAGGCAGAGAGAGAGAAAGATAGAGAGAGAGAGAGGAGAGAGAGAGAGAGAGAGAGAGAGAGAGAGAGAGAGAGAGAGAGAGAGAGGAGGCGTACACAGAAGTTAGGCCAGCATTTCTGAAAGCATGGAAGAACAAAGACAGTGCACAGACGGACAGGGGAGTCCCGTTTCATAAAGGCTTAGCCCTACAAATCAGACAATTCAGATGCATGCTGTGCAAATTACAACATTGTTGCCCTGAATCATTTTTTTTAAATTATTTCTCTGCTTCTAGAACATTAATGAAACATTCTTGCTCCTCCACAGTACACAAACAAACCCAGACATTGTTGCATCATACGCCTACACACTAAAACGTTCAAGCAAAATGTCTGGCAGTGATGCACACTCTGATTTTGCATGGTGAGCGAGAGTCCATGAAGAGAAAGATAAAAGCAGTGGGAAAAGGTTGAAGGATGGAGGCCCCACTAAAAAAAAAAAAAAAAAAAAAAAAAAAAACCGACACCAATAAAGGGGGGAAAATGATGTGTGGGGAAAAAAAAAGGAGGTTTCAGGAGGACCCACAAAAAAAAATTTTAATGGAATGAAATAGAACGTTTCGCTGCTGTATGTGAACCAGCATGCAAAGAACTCCACTTCGCTGACAAGCAGTTTGGGGCTCCTGCAACGAAGACCCATAGATCAACATTCAACACCTGACACATAACGAAAACTGTGAACTGTCCACGCTGACAAAAACAAGAAGAGGGAAACGGCGGCAGTGCCCACACACACCGACATCCATGCACAAGCTTCCACAGAAGGACCGAACTCCTCATAGGCTGATCCTGTGACGTGATAGGACACGGCGGTTCTCTCCGACATGGAAGAGCTCTCAGGCCAAAGTCCATTTGCTTGTTGAATGGCTGTTATTGTTGTTGTCGTTATCGTCGTCTTTTTTTATGTTTGTCGTTGTTGTTGTCGTTGCTGTTGTCGTTGTTGTTGTTGTTGCTGCTGCTGCTGCTGTCGTTGTTCCTGATCTGAAGGTAGTATTATGGATTCAATGCAAGAGGGAACCTGGTGACAGTGTGGTGTTGTTGCTGTGCGGGCAACTTGCGAAAGCGCTCTCTCTCTCTTTCTCTCTCTCTCTCTCTCTCTCTCTCTCTCTCTCTCTCTCTCTCTTTCTGCACCAAAGCATGGATGCTAATCCCGCTTCTCTTGCCCAAATTTCCTTCCTGTGCCCACCTCCACCCTCCCACCACACGACATAAATGCGAGGAAACGTGTGAAGATATGTATGCAGATGCACAGCGTGTGTACGTAAACACAAGAATAAATATGTACGCGTGTCGCATAACATGGGTCGTTTCTACCTCTGACGTTTACTGGAACACTGCATATCACACACACACACACACACACACACACACACACACACACACACACACACACACACACATACATACATACATACATACGCTCGCATGCACGCACATACATATTCAAGCACACACACACACACACACACACACACACACACACACACACACACACACACACACGCACATGCACTTGTGCGCTCATGACCTACATGCATACATATCCATGTCTGCCATACAACGGAGATTTTCTCATATGTAATGAAAGTCTCCATCTGAATCTGAAGAGAGAGAGAGAGAGAGAGAGAGAGAGAGAGAGAGAGAGAGAGAGGGAGGGAGGGAGGGAGGGAGGGAGGGAGACATGGAAACAGACAGACAGACAGGCAGGCAGGTAAATCGACTGACAGAGATGTAGATGGAGAGAGAGAGAGGGAGACAGACAGACAGACAGACAGAGACTGAGACAGAAACAGAGACAGAATCAGAGATAGAGAGGGGGGGGGGGGGGAAGCAAGAGAGAGAGAGACAAACAGTCACCTGCCACATTCGCTGGATGACACACACCTTAAACACACCATGCCTTTCATCAGTATTGAGAAGTAAACCTTGTACATTTCTTTCGTGAGTCTGTCTGAATGCAGGCATGTGCATGTGCACTATAGATGCACATGTGTATGAAGTTACTATACGGAGCCATATTAACACTGGTCGGACTAACGTGAATGCCATCTATGTATGTGATGGCACTGTGAAAAAGTCTGCTTATCACAGATATGAATATTGATACGTCTTCAGGATACACCCACAATCAGGATACATCATTACAGCTAGAAGACCCAAAAATGGGCAGGCCTGTGCTTCCATTTTGAGTAAGATAATGCCTACTGTGTAAGTGATCGCAATGCACAAAAGGTGTGTTTATCTGAAATATGGGGTAACTCCAGAAATGCGTTTGTTTAAGAATCGCTTGACATTATTATGAAAAATTACAACAGGTACCTTAGGTGAATGTTTACATGTCCACTCAGAAATTGCACTTCTAAAATCTGAAGCATGTTTACGTAGGAAATCTTCAGCATGTTTACGTAGGAGTTTCAAAAGACATTGTGAAGAGGGCGGACAGGTGGATGACATATTAAAACTGGTGCAGAAACTGAAAATAATATCAGCACGAATCCATTTACACAGATCTAGACTGAGGGAGAGAGAGAGAGAGAGAGAGAGAGAGAGAAGAGAGAGAGAGAGAGAGAAGAAGAGAGAGAGACAGAGAGAGAGAGAGAAAGACAGAGACAGAGTCAGAGACAAGGAGAGAGAAAGAGAGGCACATAGAGAGAGAGAGAGAGAGAGAGAGAGAGAGAGAGAGAGAGAGAGAGAGAGTCCAAGACTCCAATAGTTTATTCATAAAGGCCTTAGCCCCTTAGAATGGGGATATACATTATGATTCATGTCGCAGATTGACACTGACTTGATCATGTTACATAAACACTTCGCCTCTGGAATGCTTTATATAGATAAATAGCCAACTGTTTAACAGTACTCTCATTTGATGATGACATTAACAAAACTAATTTAAAGAAACAAGGATTCTTGAAATATTTTTGTGGTAGGAATAGGTCTCTTGAGGTCTTGTAATACTGGACAAGTTAATACAAAATGGATTTCATCTTCTTTCGAATTTCGACACAATGGACAAATCAGACTTCTATCACGTGACTGCCTGTAACGAAAATAATGAGAAGCAATATCAGACACACCAAATCTGAACTTAGTCATGATACGTTTTATATGTTTGTCTATTTTCATTGACATATAAACAGGTATACAGTGTAAATGACTAAAAGCTCTATAAAACTCAAATCTGGTACTGTTCTGCACATGTGAATTCCAGTTTTGCCAACTACAATCAATTAATCTTTCTCGGAATACCCGAATAAAAACATTCATATCACCAACACCTTGGTTCATCCATACAAAACCGAAACCATACGCATACAATTTCATCCGCACATTTGTCACCCAGTTTTTCTTTCCTCTATTATCCAAGTCTAACAACATTTTTTACGCTTTGAGTGGCAATCTGTGATACTCCATCTGAACAATTTTTAACCAATATCGAACACATTTCACAACAGAATTCAAATACATGGGATATCTAGACGTTTCACCATATACCAAATCATTCGGCGTTTGCAACGATACCCCCAGAAACTTCTTTAGAGCAAAAAGATGTATTTTTTCACAGTGCACAGCAGCAGCATCAAGGCCCCATATTTCAGCCCCGTACTGTATCACAGGTTGAATTTGGCAATCAAATAGTTTCAAAAACAAAGTAAGGGAATCGTTATTTAGCAATGACAGTTTTTTCATAAGACACAATAATGCACTTTTTGCCCTACTAGCTAAATCCTTGCAAGCAAAGGCAAAACTCAAACGCGTGGAGAAGTAGATACCAAGATATTTATATACATTAACAACAGGCATTAATGATCCATTGTATGTCCATCTTTCTCTCGCCGCAAGATATCCTCCCTTCCTAAATACAATTATATTGCTTTTTGCCATGTTGACTTTTAACTGTAATGAAGCAGCAACTCCTTGTAAAATATTTAACTGAGCCTGTAATCCAATCACTGTTTCTGATAACAAGACCACGTCATCAGCCAAGAGGAGAATGAAAATCTCTAGAACGTCATGTATAAAATTTGCACCGTGCCTTCCACGTTGTGTGATTTCCTGAGTCAGTTCATTAATAAATAAGGAAAACAAAACAGGGCTGCAAACATCACCCTGTTTCACACCAGATGTACATTTAATGTAGTCCGTTAACGCTGCACCAGATCGCACTCTTGCCTTTACACATTCATACATACTTAAAACACATTTATAAAGTTTCCCATGAATACCGTTTTTCAACAGTACAGGCCATAATAACGTCCTGTTAACTGAATCAAAAGCCTTCTCAAAATCAATAAAGGCAACATATAATTTACGATTTAAACAAAACTGTTTTTGGATAAATGCCATCAGTGTGAACATATGATCAACAGTAGAGTAGTTTTTCTTAAACCCGGCCTGGTATTCTCCTGTGATGTTATTTTCTTCTACCCACTCCTGTAATCGCCTGTTAATAATAGCACTGTACAATTTACTGCAGACATTACACAAAGATATACCTCTATAGTTATTTGGATCATTTGCATCTCCTTTTTTATACAATGGAATAACAATGGATTCTGACCAAGACCTAGGATATATCCTTTGATCAAACAAGGAATTAAAGAATGTAACCAAAAAATCTAGAAATAAGTTTGATTCGCATGCAGTTTTTATTATTTCACCTATAATTTCGTCTGGGCCAGCAGCTTTCCGCTGTTTTAACTTTCTGAGAACTACTACAACTTCTTCTTTAGAAATGGGACGGTTTAGATTGTCATCACCATATTCAGAGTCATTTACGTAAATTTCATTAACCAGGCCATCTCTAGAGTCAGCATTTCCTTCGAGCAAATCCCTAAAATGATGAAACCATGTTTCAATACTTATATCATTTAAGGGTTGTCTTCTTTTTCCTGAAATTTTGTGAACACAATCCCAAAAACCCTTCTGACTGTTTACAGATTGGAGTAGTTCTGTCAACAAAGCATCGTTATATTGTTTTTCCTTTCTCTTTAACAGATGTTTATATTCTCGCCTTGCTTTGCAGTAAGACTCACGAGACGGCTGGGATAAAGAGCGTCGAAATCTATTTAATAAATTACGAACATTTCTTTTACTAACTAGGCATTCCGTATCATACCAGTCATCTTCTTTTGAATATTTTCCAACACTAATCTCTTTCTTCATACATTCTGCAGCCTCTTTCACACAACAATTGAAAACGTTTAGTGCTTCCTCGATGTTAATATCAACCAGCCTTACAGCTTCTTGCATACGCACTTGCATTTCGTTAGAAAGAATTACATTTTTAAACAAATCAACATGATCTTCATTCCATACAAATTTTTCAACTGTGAAGCGCCTATGGTTAATTTGAGAAGAGTCGTAGTTATGACACAGGCCAGTGATATTAAATGCTAAAGGCATGTGGTCTGATTCAATTTTCTCAGACACATACAACTCGCAACTACCTAAAATAACGGAGAACAAATCAAAGGACATCAAAAAATAATCATTCACACTGCTACCGCTGTCAGATATGTATGTGTAGCGACCTTCAAGATCGCCCTTACACACACCATTTAGAATACACAGTTTTAAATCAGTACACATATTGAGCAGTAATTTTCCATAATTATTCAAAACAGAATCCTCAGAACTTCGAACAGGCAATGGTCCACTTTTATACTGATTATCATATCCAGACCCATTTTCCTCAAAAACACAAGAAAAATTCGACACTCTGCTATTCAAGTCACCACTCACTATTACAAAAACGTCATCTTTAAACAAAAGTAAACAATCACACAAAAATTCTTCCAGCAAAGAAACTCCATTTTCCCTATCAAAATACGAATAATACGGCGAGCCCTCCGGAGGAATATACGCACACACATACATGACATGTTTTATTGTGCCAAACAAGGACTTATCAATGATAAAAGCAAAGAATAAATCCGATACCACATCGACAACTTTCAAATAAGGACAGAGTTCATTTTTCACGAGGCATACCAGTCCACCGGAACGCCTGCCACGTGCAGTGAACTTTAATGCTGGCTTACAGTAAACCGTGTAGCCAGAGAACACAGGCGATTGAAAAACTTCAACAAACGTTTCGACAAAACATACAAAGTCAAAACCAGAAACATAAGAAATAAAATCGTTACTACACATTTTGGTAAGCAATCCGGTAATATTCCAATGAAGAAATGAAAATTTTCTTACTTTATTACAAACATCAGAATTATACGATTTTTCATTTTCAATGGATATGGTCATAAATTGTACATCTGTGGAAGACACATCAACATCTGTGTTATTTGCACACCCAGCTAGCAGTGGTATTTCTGAGTTCTCTTCACAATGCACAACCTGACGGTCAATTTCATGTGGCTGAGATTTACAGCACACGGTGGACACAACCGGTGTTGGCTTGCTGTTGGTTCCCTTTACTAACACGGACACATCACTAGGCACATTTGTGGACCGGCCGAGTCCCTATCTTATTTCCACCAGTCTGTCTTCCGCGCCCAACGTGTACCGCTTGCCGTCGATCAGGAGGTAATTGAAAATTAAACTAGCACGTTTACCGACACTTCTTGCTTTTTCAGGTGCGGAGTCAACTTCTTCCTAAGGTCACGCACTCTGGTGGAGAAATCCTCGCCAATGAAAATGTTACTTCCTTTCAGTTTGCGTTTCGCTTTAAGAACGTTAATTTTTTGTTTGTAGAATACGCATCGCGCAATCATGGGAGAATCCGGCTGGTTGCTCAGTCTGTGGACCCTATCAAACTCAACCTCTTCAGACAATTCTAATTTATCTGTGACCAAGTCCCTAAGCACATTTTCACAGTCCGCAGAGGTCTCATTTTCTGCCCGAGGCAATCCATAGAAAATGAGATTGTTTCTTTTGGATCTCCCTTCGAGGTCGTCAGTCTTCTTTTCTAGATCTTCCATTTTCCTTGTAAGGTCCTGGTTTTCCTTCCGCAGATTGTTGACTTCCTCTCGTAACCCCCGCAGCTCCCCCTGCATGGCAGCATAGTCCTCCCGTAGGGCGTGCATGTCCTGCCTCACGTCGTCAAGCTTCCCGTCAAATTTTCTTTCCATGGAGTTCAGCTTGCTCATGACATCGTGAAGCGACAAGTCTCTCCCTGGTTGGTTGGATGCTCCGTCGTGTGGATGACCAGGCCTCTCCAGGCTAGGTCGGCTGGTCAGTCGGGTCTGCCTCGTCTGCGATGAGTTGGGTCCGGGGTTGCTCTCAACATCACCGCACTGGAGAAGTAAACTCCCCCAGAACAAGTATGAGAGGAGCAAGCCTAACACTGCACCGTCTGCTCCGCACTTCAATCGAAGCATGGCGACCCGCATTTCAAGTTTCCGCCTTGCTCGTTTTGCCATAAAGGATTGAAACACAGGCAGAAAACAACCGCATGTCGGCCTGAAATCGGTGGCACCCGAAGGCATTGTCCTTTACAATGTCACTTGACAAATCTGGTGACTTAAGTCGTTCTTGATTCAGCAGAATACGCTGTTAAATCACAGAGAGGTGGAAGTGCGACTTCACATACAGAAACACCAGCTCACGCCCCGAAGAGAGAGAGAGAGAGAGAGAGAGAGAGAGAGAGAGAGAGAGAGAGAGAGAGAGTGTGGAACAGAGGCAGAGACAGAGACATACAGACAAATACGCACACAGACAGACAGACAGCGAGACTGACAGGCAGACGAACAGACAGACATGAAAAGAGTTATACTCCTGGTACTCACCACTTTGCAGAGAAAACCAAGCTGTCAGGAACAAGGTGCAGTGACTTCAGTCCTGGGGAAAAGAGAAAGGGACAACCCAATGCTGGAAGAAAGTAGCTCATTCAGTCGGTAAAAGATCAAAGAAAGAGAAAACGGACGGGTAAGGGTGGGGGGGGGGGGGGGAGTTGGCAGAAACATATGGGAGAAGGGGTGGTGGTTGCGGGTGGGTGGGTGGGGGGGGGGAGAGAAACAAAGCAAAAGCCAGAGAGACGGTGCAGAATGAGAGAAAAGAACAAAGTCTGATCGTAACAGAAAAAGTGAAAGGACGTAAGAAAAAAAAGGGGGTGGGGAGGGGGGTTGATAGAAAACAAAACAAAAACAACAAAAAAAGCCCAAGACCAGCTACTGTGGCGAAGTGGTTAGCATCGCGGACTCCCGGCTGGGAGGTCGTGGGTTCGATTCTCATCAGAGTCACGTGGGATTTCTCTGCCCCGACCGGCTCCTACCCAGAGTTGAGTTTGCTGCGGACTCAGTTGGGAAGACTGGGACCACACAGTCGAGTTTCATCCACTTAATGGATGCGTTTCTGAGAGTGTTGCTCAAATTTCCTGACCAACACTGCAGGTGTCTGTATCTCTTGGGCCTGGTTGAAAGAAGAAAGAAGGACAACAGAAAGAAAAAAGAACTACATTCGTTACAGACTACAGGAGGTGGACTGAAGAGAAGTGTGTGTGTGTGTGTGTGTGTGTGTGTATGTGTGTGTGTGTGTGTGTGTGTGTGTGTGTGTGTGTGAGCGCGCACGCACGCGAATGCGCACGTGTGTGTGTGTTGTGTGTGTGTGTGTGTGTGTGTGTGTGTGTGTGTGTGTGAGTGAAAAGAGAGAGAGAGAGAGAGAGAGAGAGAGAGAGAGAGGGAGGGAGGGAGAGAGAGAGATTTGGATTTGGATGAATTTATTCACAATAGGCCACAGCCCCTTGTGAAGGGGTGTGTGAACATTATAAGCAATGTATCGAAAGCACAATTGGGCACAAATTCATACAGAAAATGAAAGTCAACAAGTACCAATAACAATACACAGAAACTGAAACAGAATAGGGACAAAAGCAAAAGAATTATATACCTAAGAAGTTACTTATTCTCTAAACTTAAATGCCTTGGACAGGAATAGTGAACAATTTTCGCACGTCGAGAGACTTTTGTGAGGACATTAGTAAACTGTAGTAGTATTTCCTTTTCATGTCAAAATAAGATTAATATTGATAAAGACAATGTTGATTTAGTAACAGAAAAATATATCTGAAAAGAAGAATATGTACATTTATATAGAGACACTCTTGGTAATGATGAAATGCGCGCAAAAATACGTATTGCAATGGATTTAATTGTCACTGATGTTGATGAAGCGTTTGATGTGTTTAACGATTGTATTGAGAAAAGTGCCAATTGTATGAAAATGCAAATATCCCCAACAGCGAGGTCTGATTTGGAATGTACGGTGACTAAGAAAAATGTTAGACATTTATTTAGAACTAGCCAGCGTTCAAAAGAAGATATCAAAGAATATGTAATTGCAAGATGGGGAATATAAGAATTTACAGAAGAAGAAGGAGTTTAATAAACTGTTAGTAGATAAACTAGTCATGTCAATAAAAAAAAAAGTCAAAAGAAATTTTGGGATACTGTCCGTAAAACTACTTTTAAAAGTAAGCAAGTAAGACACACTATATGTGCTGACACATGGTTCCAACATTTTCAGTTTTTGTTTCAAAAGGATAGAAATGAAGTTTCATATGATGTTTCTGAAAAAGAGGTTCATAACTGTATGAACTGCCCAATTCCTAAAGATGACGTGCTACTAGCTATAAGAAAACTTAAAACCGAAAATCAGCTGGGCCTGACGGTATAATAGGCGGATTGTTTAAGTACTCATGTGAAGAGGTAGTCCCGTTTTTTTCTTAAATATTTCAACAAGTTATTTGATATTGGCACATTCCCTCGACGCTGTACTGAGTCTATCATTTTCCCATCTTTAAAAAAGGTGAATTAAATAACCCTAACAACTATACAGGAATTTGTCTTAGTGATATTAGCAGTAAATCATTTAACACGATTATCACCAAGCGATTGCAAGAATGGGTAGAAGAAAATGATATCACTGGCCAGCATCAGGCTGGTTTTAAGAAAGGATATTCAACTATTGACCACATGTTTACCTTGTTAGCTCTTGTTCAAAAACAATTTTCTTACAATCGCAAATTGTATGTAGTATTTATAGATTTTGAAAAAGCGTTTGATTCTATTAACAGACACTTTCTTTGGCCAATTTCGTTTAAAAATGGTATAAAAGGAAAATTGTACAAATGTATTAGAAGTATCTGTGATGTCGTAAAAGCGAGATTCGATGTGGTGCAAAATTGACAGATTACATTGAATGTACAGCTGGACTAAGACACGGGAGAGAGAGAGAGGGGGGGGGGGAGGGGGATGAAGCAGAAGAAGAAGAAGAAGACGAAGAAGAAAAAAAGAGGAACAAGAAGAAGAAAAAGGAAGGAAGGAAGGAAGGAAGAAAGTAAGAAAAAGAAAAAAAGAAAAAGAGGACGAGGAGGATGTGGACGAGAAGAAGAACAACAACAACAACAACAACAACAACAACAACAACAACATCAACAAGAGACGCAGACCCAGAGACAGACATATGAAGCCGCTAAATAGGGGCTAGATATGTAACAAATCAAAAAGAAGAAGAAGAGACGCAGATCTAGACATTTATTCATACAGACCATAGCCCTTAAAAATAGGGAACATACATAACAAATCAACAAGAAGAAGAAGACGGAGGAGTGAGACACACACACACACACACACGCACACGCACACGCGCGCGCGAGTGCACACACACAGGTAAGCATGCAGGCAGATACACTGACAGAGACAGACATAGATGGGGGGAGGGAGAGAGACAGACAGAGACAGACAGACGGACAGAGAGTGAGAGAGACAGACTGACAGACACAGATAGAGAGACAGACAGACAGAAAGAGAGACAGAGAGAGAGAGAGAGACAGAGACAGAGAGAAGCAAAAGACAGACAGTCACCAACTCCATCCACTCAAGAACACAAATAGAACACATACAATGTTATCATGCCTTTCATCGGTGTCAAGAAACAAAAGCTCGTTCATGTCCTTCATGAGCCAGCCTGTGAGTGCCGAGAAACATAAAAAATGCCAGCATGCGCACTATAGATGCACATGTGTATGAAGTCGCTATATAGAGCCATTATCAACATAGTTTGGACTAACAGAAAAAAAAAAAAAAAAAAAACAGACTGACAAACAAACAGACAGACATGAAAAGTGTTATACTCGCGGTACTCACCACTTTGCAGAGAAAACCAAGTCTGCAGTGACTTTGAACCCCCCCCCCCCCCCCCCCCCCCCCACCTAAATATAAAGAGACAACTCAATGCTGGAAGAAAGTAGCTCAATTAGGCAGTAAAAAAAAAAGATCAAGGGAAGAAAGTAGGCAGGGTGGGTAAGTGGACGGGTACGCGTCTGTGGCAGAAAAAAAAACAAACAACAACTGGGAGGGGAAGGCGGGGTGGGGGTGGGGGTGGGGGGGGGGGGGGGGGAAGCGGGGCGGAGAAACACAGAAAAAAGCCAGACAGACGGGAGCAGGATGAGAGAAAAGAACAAAGTCTGATAAGAACAAAGTCTGATAAGAACAAAGTCTGATCTGATCGTAACAGAAACAGTGAAGGGACGAAAGAAAAGAAAAGAAAAAAAAAAAGGGGGGGGGGGGGGGGGGAGGAGGGGAGGGTTGAAAGAAAAGGAGAAACAAAAAAGGACTTTAGAAAGACGACAGCAAGGAAAAAAAGAACAAACGATTTAAAAAAAAAAAAAAAAAACATTCGCTACAGACTAAAGGGAGGTGAACCAAAGAGAAATGTGTGTGTGTGTGTGTGTGTGTGTGTGTGTGTGTGTGTGTGTGTGTGTGGTGTGCCTGTGTGTGTGTGTGTGTATGCGCGCGCGTGCGTGCGTGCGTGCGTGCGTGGGTGCGTTTGTGAGTGTGTGTGTGTATGTGTGTGTGTGTGTGTGTTGTGTGTGTGTGTGTGTGTGTGTGTGGATGTGTGTGTGACACAGAGAAAGAAGAAGAAGAGACAGAGAGACAGACAGACAGACAGATAGACAGACAGATAGAGTCAGAGACAAGAGACAGACAGACAGACAGAGAAAGACAGAACGATAGACAGTCAGACAGATGAGACGGACAAACAGATAGACATGGAGAGAAAGACAGACAGACAGAGAGGCAGAGGGAGAGACAGAAAGACAGAGACAGAATCAAAGGCAGAGACAGACACAGACCGACAGACAGATAAAAAAATACGCATACAGACAGACAAGCAGGCAGACAAACAAACAGACCTGAACAGAGTTACATCTAGCGGTACTCACCACTTCGCAGAGAAAAACCAGGGCTATCAGGAACAAGGTGCAGTGACTTCAGTCCTGGGGAAAAGAGAAAGGGACAACCCAATGCTGGAAGAAAGTAGCTCATTCAGTCGCTAAAAGATCAAAGAAAGAGAGAAGGCAGAGAAAGCAGACAGGTGGTGGGGGGGGGGGGGAGGGGCAGAAAAAATATGGGAGGAGGGGTGGTGGTTGCGGGGGGGGGGGGGCGGAGGGTGGGGAGGGGGAGAGACACAGAAAAAGCCAGAAAGACGAGAGCAGAATGAGAGAAAAGAACAAAGTCTGACCGTAACAGAAAAAGTGAAAGGACGTTAAAAAAAAAAAAAAAAAAGAAAAGAAAAGGGGTGGGGGGGGGGGGGGGGTTCAAAAGAAAACAAGAAGCAAAAAGAGACCTATGTAAGTTGACAGAAAGAAAAAAAAAAGAACAATCAAGCAAAACAAAAAAAAACCTTCATTTGTTGCAAACAAAAAAAAAAAGGGGGGGGGGGGGGATTGCATAGATGTGTGCATGGGAGGGATGGTAGAAGAAGAAGAAGAAGAAGAAGATGATGATGATGATGATGATGATGATGACGATGACGATGACGATCATCATCATCATCATTATGAAGGAGGAGGAGGAGAGGAAGAAGGAGAAGTAGAACAACAAGAACAAGAACAAAAAGGACAAGAACAAGGAAAAGATGAAAGAAAGAAAGAGAAAAGAATTAAAGAAAAAAGAAAAAAAGAAAATTGAAAGAAAGAAAGAAGAAGAGAACGACGCGAAAAAGAGAGAGAGGGGGGGGGGGGGACAGACAGACAGACAGACAGACAGAAGAAGAAGAAGAAAAAGAAGGAGAGACGTAGACCCAGACGCGGATGTTTATTCATAAAGGCCATAGTCCCTAAGAAATGGGTAGATACCTAACAAACCGAGAGAGAGAGAGAGAGGAAGAGAGAGAGAGAGAGAGAGAGAGAGAGAGAGAGAGAGAGAGCATCAACAAATTACACAAGTTTCATTCATTTCTTAAGACAAGAACATGAAACATTGATAAATTTAAAAAAAAGAAAATGTGAATGAAAACAATATTTGGAGAGTTTTAGAGACAGGAAATCAATTTTTGAGAATTATTTTTGACAAACAGACGTACTATTTCTTTATCGACATAAAAAGAAACATATCACATTGCGGAAAAAAACGATAATTTACGCTAAAAATCTGAATAACCAGTCGGTTTCTTTTCTAAGAGGTTTCTTCTGTAAAGTTGTTGCTGGCCTAAACACTGCTGCTTTAAAAATGATTGGTGCAAAGCCGTCCACCGTTGAAAGGTCCACAGCATATAAAGAAACTTAGCAAAGAGACATCATTAACATTTGGAATACATTCAAGGTTTTATATATAGAGTGAGAATGGAAACGATCAACGAAAACAAAAGTGGCAACAGGACAACAGGCTTTTATCTTATCTGTAACATTATCCTTAAGATAATCACTCGCTGAAATGACAGGGATACTGTTCACACCTGCATATATTCTGCGATTCTGTAAACGCACACACACACACACACACACACACACACACACACACACACACACACTCACACACACACACACACACACACACACACACAAAGGCTCATACTCACATTTCTTAAAATCATACCATGCAGATAGATATAAGATTTATCACACGCACGCACGCACGCAGGGCGCGCGCACACACACACACACACACACACACACACACACACACACACACATCATTTACATAAAATTCTTTCCACTTCAATTTCACGCAAATTCCACAGACATATTTCAAATGAAACATATTAACAGGTCCTCTTACACTCAACTAACCTTTTTTTTTAAAGTTTGGCTTCAACAGTGCGACACCAAATAACCATTTTCACAAAAAACAATTCCCTGGTCCTCGCTAACAGTTTTCTTTCCCTGTTTCAACCTCAGTCAGCCACAAAAATCTCTTACATTTCCGCGACCTCTGTACGACTTACAACAAATAACACAACCCGTGCCTTTGCCCCGCTCATCACGCAAATAGACTGCAGAGAAAAGGCAAACCGGTGTAACAGCCCATTCTTACCCCCCCCCCCCCCCCCGGGAACTTACCCTGGGGTAAGTCTGGGCTAGCCTGCTTTTACCCCGGGGGTCATTCCAGGACTAGCTGGAACTGACCCCCCCTAGTTGAAACTGACCCCCCAGTCATCTACATTGTACAAGGTACACAGGCACTCAGGAGACACTAATTAGCTGTAAAAATAGTTTAAATCTTTGATATACATTAAAGTTACCAATGGTCAGTGACACTGACCACTGGTTGTCTGCATTGCACAAGGTATACAAACACTCATGAGACACTGATTAACTGTAAAATAGTCGAAATATCTGATTTACGTCATAGTGACCAGTGGTCAGTGGCACTGACCACCAGTCGTCTGCATTGTACAAGGTACACAGGTACTCGGGAGACTATAATTAGCCGTGAAATAGTTAAAATCTCCGATTTACGTCATAATGACCAGTAGTCAGTAGCACTGACCACAAGTAATCTACATTGTACAAGGCACACAAGCACTCGGGAAACACTAATTAGCTGTTAAATAGTTAAAATCTCCGATTTACGTCATAATGACCAGTGGTCAGTGGCACTGACCACTAGTCATCTGCAATGTACAAGCTAAGGAACACAGGTACTCAAGAGACTAAATAGCTGTAAAATAGTTAAAAGAGGCAAACCAGGATGAAGCAACAACGGTACTTGGTCACAAGGACACGTGGTCACAACGACATTTTGTCACAACTACGCTTGGTCACATTGGCACTTGGTCACATTGGCATGTAGCCGTCTTTCTTTCCCACACATGCACGGGCGTACTCACACACCCGAATATTGACCCGCGCATGTAAGCTAGCGCGAGAAATGTTAATACGTATCTGTTAGTGAACCAGGGTGTGTGTGTGTGGGAGGGGGGGGGGGGGGGAGTAGGAGGTCCATCTATTGAGAAGAGTCTAGAACTACACTTTGTCTAAATCCAACTGACTGTATATAGGAAATGGGAGGGGGGGGGGGGGGGTAAATATGCAGGCTAACACAATTTTTTTTAAAGGCGGGTGTGCGTGTTGGGAAAAGGCAGAGGAAAACCCTGAATAACCCTCTCTTGTTTGAAGGATGGGGTGGGGTGGAGGAAGATTTCAAATAGTCCTAGACTGACCCTTTGGGGGGGGGGGGGGTAAATCCAAGCTAGCCCAAACTTACCCCCGCGGGGGTAAGTTCCAACTAGGGGGGGGGGGGGGGGTAAGTTCTAGCTAGTCCTAGAATGACCCCCGGGGGTAAAAGCAGGCTAGCCCAGACTTACCCCGGGGTAAGAACGGGCTGTTACACCGGTTTACCTCTGACTCCACCGCCCAGCTTCCAGGTGTTTCACCAGTCACCGGGTGACATCTGTTTAGTTCACGTGCGCCGTGCCATGCATGCTGCACGGTTTCCACGACTAAGTGGGCCCAAGGGGACACGCCTTCGTGATCCTTTCCTGTCTTTACAGCGTGTACAAACGATCTTATGTTTTCCGCCGACAAATTCTTTTCACTCATAAACAGACATGAAAGCACCGGAATCTTCTTAGGAAGAAAGGTGGCAGTGTGGTTAAGACGTTCGCCTGCCAATCCAACGTGTGAGAAGTGCGTGGGTTCGAGCCCTGCCTTTCTCGCCCTTTCTTTCCCAGTTTGAATGACAAATCGAACTGAACGTCAAGTCCATCGGATGGGGACTATAAGCGAGTCAGACCCGTGTGCCTTCCTGGCCCCCTGCACACGTTAAAGAACCCACGGCAGTTGAAAATCGAAAAGAGCAGGGGGGTTCCCCACTGCCCTGGCAAAATTGATGTAGATTGAAGATAGCCGCCTGGTATTTCTTCTTACCAAGCCACAAAAATTGTCAATTACTGTTATCGTGTGCCATCATGTACCGGTGGAAATGGAGAGAACACGTATAAACATCGCACGCATCCTATGTGAGAAACTGGAGGAATAAATGAGATAAATGAAAATGAGTGACTGATATTTGAATGGTACGGGAAACGACTGAATGAGTGCCAGTAGGCTGCTCTTCGGCCGGCTCTACCTGGGTAGGCAGCCCGTTGAGTGAGTGAGGTAGTGTGTTTATTGTAAAGCGCTTAGAGCTTGGTCTGTGACCGAGGATAGGCGCTATATAAATACCCAATATAATAATAATAATAATAATAATAATATCATGGCTACAGTTCCTGAAAACCTCCTTCCCCTGAAAAAAAAAAATTCATTTCCCAAAAAGTGTTTCAAACTTTCCAGAGACTGGGAAATCTTCAACAACTACGTTGGGCAAAAAGTACCAACACTGCACCAAGCAGGTTTTCGGTAAGGGGACTATTTCAAAACTAAACACTGTCAACAATATCAATGATTTAAAAATACCAGTTCATGAATATTCAGCATCAAAGAGTGGCACCTAAAAGTCATGTCTAAGAACAATAATCCACATGTCATGAAACACTTCAAGCATGATATTCAAATACATTATAGATTAGAAAATACAAAACTTCACCAATGACCCATATTTAATAAACAAACACACCAAGGAGAAAAGGCAAATGAAAAACGTATGTTTTGATTTTATATTTAAAGAAAGGAAGAAAAAGAGAAAGTAGCAGAAGAAGAAATGCGCACAATATTCAAGAACTCGTAGCACTGTTTTTTGGTCAGAAAGGTCCAAAGTGCGGTTGCGAAGAAGTCTCTTTTCGTTGATATGAATCCACTATCTCATTGAATTGTCCATGAAAAAAAATAGTTCCCACACACAGATCCCAAATTATTCTCGTGCAAGTTGATCAGCCAGGACGTTTGCCCATCCAGGGTCAGCTTCAACGATGGGAAAACAGCGGTATCGGGAACCAGCGCAGAAGTTGGTTGTTCTTTGCTTTCAATGCTTGCAGAAATCCGAGAAGGTGACAATCCGTTGACAAGACAAAGGTCCTTCCAACTAGGAATCATGCAAACTTTTGAGGTTCACAAAGTATGACAAAGCCTTCTCACTGAGTGGTACAGTTCTGCTGTTGAATGCACGGAAGCTTTTCGTTCGGAGACTTCAAGGGGTAGAGATGGATATCCTTCTCGGGGGACCGGAATAGCTCAGTTGGTAGAGCGCCGTATTAGGAGTAATCTTGGTAATCCTGGGGTTGCGGGTTCGAATCTCCGCCGGGCCGTTTCAATACAGGGGGATTTTTCACTTGGAGTTAACATTGGTTCTGACTCCATATTCCAAGCAGTCCTTCGAATGAGACTACAAAACGAGGTTCCGTGTGTGAACGCACGCATAACATCTTGCACACACGTGAAATCCCATCACCAACTTTCGGGAAGAGAAGGCCAGACTGGCTGTTGGTATGGTTGACACGTTACACATAGCATGCACTATGCGTAAAAAATCGAAAGAATGAAAGAGTTGTTAAATTGAATGAACGATACTGACTGGATGACACGGAAAACGACTGAATGAAGCGCCAGCAGGCAGGTCTTCAGTCGGCTCTACCCAGGTAGGCAGTCTGTGTGTAAACAAGAATGAGGACTGTAAAGCGCTTAGACCTTGGTCTCTGGCCGGGGACAGGCGCTATTGGGGGCCGGAATAGCTCAGTGGTAGAGCGCCGGACTTGCAATCTTGGTGATCCTGGGGTTGCGGGTTCAAATCTCCGCCGGGTCGCCTCTAGCCGAAGATAGGCGCTATATAAGTATTCATGATAATAATAATGAGTACTCTCTTTAAAAAAAATCCTTTTCTCGAGGATATTCTCCAGGTCTAGTAGAGCAGGCGTCGGTAAAAGCGAAGTCTTGCTACCAGCTAGGCAGGAGAAGAGCTGAGCGAGATGTGATGACCCACTGGTTTGGATGGAAATCTGGCTGACACTCGTTGGTCCTGGCGTCGGGGTTATCTCATCTAGTAATACGACTGCGACTGTCGAGATGGGCGGCAAAGCTCGAGTGTTCAAAACTGCACGCTTTTGCTTGTAATGGTGAACGAGATGCAAGATCTCCGCAGCTATGCATGTAACCAGAGGTGTTATCTGTAAGTGGGTGCAACTATCTCCTTTCTTTGCAGCATGCCGTTGAAAATTTCGCGTACGTGCCGACGAGATATATATTAACTGAGAAAATTCATGCATCTACTAGTTCTTTTTAATGAAACACTTAGTCCTGTGTGTGTGTGTGTGTGTGTGTGTGTGTGTGTGTGTGTGTGTGTGTGTGTGTGTGTGTGTGTGTGTGAGTCTCTGTGTGTGTGTGTGTGTGTGTGGAGAGAGAGAGAGAGAGAGAGAGAGAGAGAGAGAGAGAGAGAGAACTTTTTTGTCCCTATACAAAACACACTCCTAAATACACTTCCATCATAAAAAAAAAAATCCATCCTTTATTTTTACCAGTTGTCTCCCTTTCTTCTTCCCCATCGTCACATCTTCCGGCTCTGAAATGATCCATCATTCCAGCCTGCAGCCAGCACAGGGAAAGAGGAGACAACTCGCTGTGGTCCTCCTTGCCACGGTCAACTCTCACAATTTGCACGCCTTTCCCTGACCCCTAGGAAGGGGCGACCACTCCATCACTATCCCCACCACTCACCCGTCTGACTCGCTCTTCGCCTTTCTTGCCCAAGCTTACTGGTAAAAACTGTTTGTTTTTTTCATTCTTCGTTCATTTTGAGCCCGATGTGAGCAGACAGATGACTGTTTGTTCTTCGTTTTCATTGTCTTCAGTGTTGTTCGTCTTGCCTGAGGAAGACCAAAGAAGTCGAAACGCGTCGTGCTTGTCTTGTAATGTGTTTGTTTCTTCCGTTCGGTAGCATAGTGATTTTTCCTGTTTTCCGCCTGCAGTCACCTCACCTTGAAACTGAACTGTTCAAGTTGGACAAAACTCTCTCTCTCTCTCTCTCTCTCTCTCTCTCTGTCTGTCTGTCTGTCTGTCTGTCTCTCTCTCTCTCTCTCTCTCTCTCTCTCTCTCTCTCTCTCTCTTTTAACCCCTTTCACACACAGAGAGGGATAGAAGCACACAATAAGACTGAAAGAAAATTATTCTTTCAGCGCGAATACATCAGAATATGACGAAAATATCATGGCGTGAGAGAGAGAGAGAAGAGAGAGAGAGAGAGAGAGAAGAGAGGAGGGAGGAGAGAGATAGATAGAGAGAGAGAGAGCGAGGGGAGACAGACAAGGGAGAGAGAGAGAGAGAGAGAGAGAGAGAGAGAGAGAGGGAGAGAGCGGGAGAAGAGGAGAGCAGAGAGAGAGAGAGAGAGAGAGAGGAGAGAGAGAGGAGAGAGAGAGAGGAGAGAGATGGAAAGAATACATCATACTGGTCGGTCAACAGTTCGAACTGAACAGTGTTGGAGATATTGATGGAGCTGTCACCACTTTCTACGGGTCACGAGATAGGCGTGCAAATTGAGAGAGTTGACGTTAGCTAGGAGGAAGGAAGCAAACAGTCTTCTCTGTCTACATGGGGGCCATGAATGATGGGCCACGACAGAGCAGGGGACTGAGACATTGAGGGGCGGGGGGGGGGGGGGGGGGGGGGAGGCAGTGAGGACCGCTGAAATGGGATCAGCGATGTCATGATCATATATTGACTGGAATATCTTCAGTATGGTAGTAAGCAGACCTTTCTCTCGCTTGCCTGTCTGTTGTTGACTGACTCGTTTCCTCATCAGTGAGGGTTAGTGTGAAACCGTTGGAAAGGATGGTGTAACATGTCTGTTTTATTTCTAAAGAAGAAAATAATTATAATCTGATGCAAAAAAAAAAAAAAAAAAAATGGCTGCGTTGTGGAAATATCAAAAACTTTTTCGAGACTCAACCGACATGATGCAACGTAAAATTTACAAGTGCGAGTTCTTTAAACAAATCATCTCTGTTTCTGAAATAATCATCTGTTTCACCAGCTCTTTTTGCGGGAATACACACAGCCTCCCGCCCCCCCCCCCCCCCCCCATGCTGCCCTCCAGCTTCCTCATTCCAATGATGTTTATTTCAGCAATTACATTGATGTTCTTTCTGTGCATGGAATGGAGCGACAGAATGCTGTCAGAGAGAGAGAGAGAGAGAGAGAGAGAGAGAGAGAGAGAGAGAGAGAGAGAGAGAGGGGGAGAAACAGAGAGAGAAAAAGAGACAGAGAGAGAGAGATGGGGGTGCAGAAACAATTCAGTTGATCATTTTTTCCTCCAATCTCCCATTTTTCCTCTTTTTTTCAGTAAAGATTATTATGCAGTTGATCTTTTCAATTATTTTGAAAAACATTGAATCATAGGAGGCATATGGTAAACTGAAGATTCGTTGAGTTCAGAAAATCTTATTGACGGGACGGGAATTTGCTGCAGCACTCTCCAATTCTACCACTATTACTGCTGCTTATACTGGTATCATGACTACTTCTTCTGGTGCTGGTGCTACTGCTACTACTACAGTTACAGATGATGTTGCAGAGAGAGAGAGAGAGAGGAGAGAGAAGAGAGAGAGAGAGAGAGAGAGAGAGAGAGAGAGCGAGAGGAGAGAGAGAGTGAGAGAGAGAGAGATGATGATGATGATGATGATGATGATGGTGATGATGATCATGATCATGATGATCATGATGATCATGAAGTAGAGTAAGACAGACAAGCAGACAAACAGACAGACACAGAGGAGCCGTTGATTGTTTGATTCCAACGTTTCAGCCGGGACCCGAATGCCGCAGCACGACAGAGAGGCTGACAGCAGACAGGTCAGTCCACACACAGCGGCTGGGCTTTACTGCAGATAGTGATGGGCGCTCACAGGATCCCATTTGGAAAAAGAAACTAGGAAGTGGTGGAAAGGGGAGCAACTTGTGGCGAGCTGGTGGTGGTCAGGGGGAGTGAAGCCTGTTGTCTTTGTCTGCTGCTGATGAAGTGGATCATTAGAAAGGCCCGTGGTCTGCCTGGGGGAAGGGGACAGTAGGGGAAAGGGGGAAAGGTGATGATCAATTTCTGGTGAATGGAAAACGTTCCTGGGCCCATACAGTCGGTCTTCTGTCTGTCTGTCTGTCTGTCTGTCTGTCTCTCTCTCTCTCTCTCTCTCTCTCTCTCTCTCTCTCTCATACACACACACACGTACACGGACGCACGCACGCACGCACACACACACACACGCACACACACACACACACACACGCGCGCGTGCGCGCGCACGCACGCATACGTACACACGCGCGAGCGTATATAACACACACACACACACACACACACACACACACACACACACACACACGCACCACACACACACACACACACACACACACACACACACACACATCAATACTTGATGTATCTTGGAGAACTGAAAAAAAAGTGTCAAAGCATTCTGTGCGTGTGTGCGTAATAATGCGAATACTATATCTCCAATTTGTGGTTGACAATGCCTAAACACAAGAAGGAAAAAAAATACGCAATTGTGTGCGTGTGTGCGTAATGATGCGTATACTATATCTCCAAACTGTGGTTGACAATGCCTAAACACAAGAAGGAAAAATCACGCAATAACTTACCAACCCATCAGTGGGTAAGCGCCCAATATATTATGGAAAGAATCCATCCCCAAAGACATCAATACAAAGCGCAGAGCAAGTTCAACACTTGAACTGACACATCCAAAAATCCGCCACGCCAAGCAACGAAACAGCCATCATGTTGACAGAGGAAACACGTCACGATGGGGAACACTGGGAGTCGAAGAGGGGTGGAGGAGGACGGCGCGGGGAGGGGGGGGGGGGGTGAGGAGACAAGGAGAGCGATGGAGAGCAGTGCAGGACGGATGTGACGACAGATGAAATGGAAAGAAGCGGAGAGGTAGGAGAGGGGGGGGGGGGGGGGGGGGGACCAGGAGGACGTGAGAGAGGCAGAAATCTGCACTGGTCAGTTCCATAAACACAAACATTGGTCTAGTTGCAAAGTGAGACGACTGCAGGCGGAAATCTAAACAAACCTTAAATAAGTGTTAGCGAACCGCCAAGAGAAACGTACGTGGACAAACGAGTCACAAGACAAAACACGACGCGTTTCGACCTCTTAGGTCTTCTTCAGGCAAGACACAAACAAATAGGACAATGAAAATGAACGAATGTGTCACTTAGCTTTGCGCTGAAGAGATCTAAGCTAAGTGACAAATTCGTTCATTTTCGTTGTCTGTGTCTTGCCTGAAGAAGACCTAAGAGGTCGAAACGCGTCGTGTTTTGTCTTGTGACTCGTTTGTCCACGTACGTTTCTCTTGGCGGTTCGCTAACATTTTTTTTAGATTTATTTACAAACATTGGTATTAACACGGAGGAAAACAATAGAGAAACAACTCCATCCTCCTCTATGTCCAACTGTAGAGTATTATAAACCTGCTGAACCAATATCTTGTTATGAGTGGTCTGAAGCGCACGCGCGCGCGCACATGCGTGTGTGCCTGTATGTGCATGCAAATGTGCGTGTGCGCCCACGTATGCCGGCGAGCTTGTGTTTGCATGCACGCGATCGCGCACTCGCATGTGCGCCCGCGCCTTTACGCGTATGCATCTGCGTGTGCTTCCACGTGGGTGCCTGAGTGTACACACCTAATAGCATGCACCTTCCGTACAAAATGGAAAGAATGAGTGAAAAAACTTGGTGATTGTTATCCGGATGAATGACTCTGGATATGACAGAATGTAGCACTAGCAGGCACTTCTTAAATCGGCTCTACCCAGGTAAGTAGCCTGTTGTGTCAGTGAGAGTGAGATTCGTGAAGCGCTTAGAGCTTGGTTCCTGTCCAAATATTATATCCTGAGCGTGAGTGTAGAGTACAGTCCTGTCATGAAGTCTGACACCAGAGTGGAACTACATAGCATCCTTGTCATCCTCATCCACATGTCATCCTCTTCCACATGTCATCCTCATCCACATGTCATTCACATCCACATGTCATCCTCATCCACATGTCATCCTCATTCATATATCATCCTCATCCACATGTCATCCACATCCACATGTCATCCACATGTCATCCACATCTACATGTCATCCTCATCCACATGTCATCCTCATCCACATGTCATCCACATGTCATCCACATCCACATGTCATCCTCATCCACATGTCATCCACATGTCATCCTCATCTGCATGTCATCCACATCCACATGTCATCCTCATCCACATGTCATTCTCGTCATCGTCATCCACATGTCATCCTCATCCACATGTCATCCACATCCACGTGTCATCCACATCCACATGTCATCCACATGTCATCCACATCCACATGTCATCCTCATTCACATGTCATCCTCATCCACATGTCATCCTCATCATCCATATGTCATCCACATCCACAGGTCATCCACATGCCATCCTCATCCACATGTCATCCTCATTCACATCTCATCCTCATCCACATGTCATCCACATCCACATGTTATCCACATGTCATCCTCATCCATATGTCATCCACATGTCATCCTCATCCACATGTCATCCTCATTCACATGTCATCCTCATCCACATGTCATCCACATGTCATCCTCATCCACATGTCATCCACATGTCATCCTCATCCACATGTCATCCTCATCCACATGTCATCCACATGTCATCCTCATCCACATGTCATCCACATGTCATCCGCATGTCATCCTCATCCACATGTCATCCTCATCCACATGTCATCCACATGTCATCCTCATCCACATGTCATCCTCATCCACATGTCATCCTCATCCACATGTCATCCACATGCCATCCACATGTCATTCTCATCCACATGTCATCCTCATCCACATGTCATCCTCATCCACATATCCTCATGTCATCCACATGTTATCCTCATGTCATCCACATGTCATCCTAATCCACATGTCATCCTCATCCACATGTCATCCTCATCCACATGCCATCCACATGTCATCCTCATCCACATGTCATCCACATGTCATCCACATGTCATCCACATGTCATTCTCATCCACATGTCATCCTCATCCACATGTCATCCACATGTCATCCTCATCCACATGTCATCCACATCCACATGTCATCCACATGTCATCCTCATCCACATGTCATCCTCATCCACATGTCATCCTCATCCACATCGACTATCGTAGAAAAGAAAAAAAAACATCTTCAATTGTACGGCCATTCATGGCCCGCTCTCATGACGACCTTAGTTTCAACTTCTGTTCCATGTCTATGCTCTTGGTGCCTTCACATCCAGATCGCTATAGTATGGGCACCTTCAGAGGAACTGTCGTTGGAAGGACTTGGCGGCGCCCTCAGAAGGGAGACCCTCACTCACTCTCCGCGACTAAGCAACAACAACAACAAATAGATGCGTTGCAAGTACTCGTAATAACAGCAACAACAATAACAATGATAATAATTCTCTCTCTCTCTCTCTCTCTCTCTCTCTCTCTCTCTCTCTCTCTCTCTCTCTCTCTCTCTCTCTCAGGAAGCCAATGTTTGAATTGTTCATGTATTTCTAAGCACTCTGTGGACAAAAGAGCACACACAAACGAAGGAAGGCAGACAGACAGATGCTGGTTATCTTCACAAGTTCGTCCACACTAACTGACCCTGCAAGATGTGATGCTGGTGACAAAACAACCCGTAACGTCCATAGTGTGTGTCATATGATTTTTGAAAATTTGTCCTGTCTTCCTGACTTCTTTTCTTCCCCCCCCCCCCCCTCCCCCTTCCCCAATGGCAAAGGCAAGAACTGACTTACGTTTCATGTAGTTCTGAGCTGTGGATCAGATTGATTCCTTTGTCTAGTTGCTCAATTGTTTTGACAAGACTTGTTATTTTGAGCCCGGTGTTTTAACAGAGTGCAGTACAGGCCTGGTGTGTGCTTGTGCATGTGTGTGGATGTTTATTTCTCTGTCTCTGTCTCTCTGTCTCTGTCTCTCTCTCTGTCTCTCTCTCTCTGTCTCTTTCTCTCTCTCTCTCTCTCTCTCTTCTCTCTCTCTCTCTCGCTCTCATACACACACAGACACAGAGAGAGACATATATACATACATACGTACACATACACACACTCAGACACACACACACACACACACACACACACACACACACACACACACACACACACACACACACACACACTCGCAGGCACACACACACACACGCACACACACATACACACGCACACATACGCACGCACGCACGCACGCAAGCAAGCAGGCACACTCGCGCGCGCGCGCGTGCACACACACACACACACACACACACACACACACACACACACACACACACACACACACACACGCTAAAGCGCACACGCGCGCGTGACTAATTTCTTGAACACAAACTGCCATTTTGACGACAACAAGATAACACCAACGGTCAAGTCATACAGACAAATGCCCCACCACTGAGTAAGTGTGTAACACCCTGGTCACGTGGTCCCTCAAGATCTCTGAAGAGCTGGCTCAGGAGGGTGGATGAAGGGGGAAGAGAGGGAGGTGGCGAAGGAGTGGTGAGGGTCAGTCCTCTGTCCATGCTCAAATCCAAACAAAAGCTGTTTGTTTTTTTTTAGACAATTAACCTTTCGCAGCCTTGAAGTTCATATTCATAGCATATTTTTTATGTCATTGCTCCAACACTCTGCATCACACCCCCTCCTACCCATAGAAACACCAGTCTCCAAACATACTCGACCAAAACGTATCTGAAACAATATCCGCTTAATTACGACATACAGACATTCGCCTGGGGGGGAGGGGGGGGGCGGGGGGGAAGGACTCATCGCTGACTGCCATTTTATCTTAACCAAGTTTTGCTGCCATTGGGTCAACAGTTGTTGCGAAATCTTGGTGACAGACAGGTAAATTGACAGACGGGGGTGACAATGATCGGAGGTAATGATCCTAAGGTAAAGTCAGCCCAGGATATACAGCAGTCGGGGTCAGCGGCAAGGGGCCATTGGGTGTGTTTCTTACACACACACACACACACACACACACACACACACACACACACACACACCACACATACATACATACATACATACATACACGCACGCGCGCACGCACGCACGCACTCATGCATGCACGCACACACACATACACACGCGTGCGCGCATGCGCGCACGCACGCACGCACACACACACGCACACGCACACGCACACACGCACAAAACACACACACACACACACACGCACACACACACACGTGCACACACACACGCGCACACACACACACGTTCACACACACACGCGCACACACACACACATACACACACACACACACACACACATACACACACACACACACACATACACACACACACACACACACACACACACACACACACACACACACACACACACACACACACACAACTTATCTACAAGTTCCATCACAAACATTTCCAACTCATCCAGTTTTGGCACACACCAACGCAGAGAGAGAGAGAGAGAGAGAGAGACAGACAGACAGACAGACAGACAGACGGACAGACGGACGGACGGACAGTCAGACAGACAGACAGAATGTGTGTGTGTGTGTGTGTGTGTGTGTGTGTGTGAGAGAGAGAGAGAGAGAGAGAGAGAGAGAGAGAGAGAGAGAGAGAGAGAGAGAGAGAGAGAGTAGTCCAATACTCCAACCCTGACGAATTACGTGTTTCTTACGTTGTCCTGCCCACAGGCACATGACGTATGACAGATGCTCCTCCTTGCTGCAGATGTCCCCTTTCCTGCCTGCAGCCTGCAGACCGACAGATGACAGGCGCCAGTCACTCCTGCTGCCATCACCAGCTTCAACAACCCCCAGAGAGAGAGAGAGAGAGAAGAGAGAGGGAGAGAGAGAGGAGAGAGAGAGAGAGGGAGAGAGAGAGAGAGAGAGAGAAGAGAGAGAGAGAGAGTTGTCCGATACTCCAACCCTGTCCCTGTCCCTTCCCAGCCTGCAGCCTGCAGACCACCAGATGACAGGCGTCAGTCCCTCTGCTGCCATCACCAGCTTCCACAACCCCCAGTCAGATCTGTGGCCCTCCACTTTCTACCCTCCACATACAATTTGCCAGAACCCCCCCCCACCCCCCACCCCCCACCCCCCTCACCCCCATCAATATCTTCCAAATGTCTCCGCCGACAGTATTGACGAAACTGTCTGACGCATTTCTTTCCGTGATGCTCTGGAATGCTGTGCGTACTCCTATTTTAGAGCTGGAATATTGACAGCAAATGATAGAAGTCCTGCTTCCTCCCCCATCTGCTCCCATCCTCACCCCATTTCTCCTCCACCTCCTCACCCACCCCTCCTCCCCAACATCCCTCCTCTGACATTTCCTTTATGTGTATGAATAGATCACTTATTGACAATGCCTTTACATGACCTGTGGCAACTAACGCCACCTCCATCAACATCTCCACACTGACCCCATTGAATTTTTCTTAATATATCATGCTCTGGTTTATAATAAAATCCATGTTAGGGACTGAGCTGTTTAAGTTGACTGAATTCTCTCTCTCTCTCTCTCTCTCTCTCTCTCTCTCTCTCTCTCTCTCTCTCTCTCTCTCTCTCTCTCTCTCTCTTTGTATTTCCTACTTTTTTTTTCCCAACCCCTTCAGCAGAGAGGGAGAAACAGAGACACATAACAAGACTGAAAGAGATCTATTCCTTCAACTTGAATACACAAGAACATCACCAAAACATCAGGGCATGAACAACCAGGAACGCATTAGTTTCATCCGTCAACAGTGCAAAGTGAACAGTGTTGGAGAGATGGGTGGAGCTGTCACCACTTTCTACAGGTCACAGACAGGCGTGCCAATGAAGAGAAGTGACCACGGCAAGCAGCAACGAGGCAGCTGGTCTCCTCTGTCCACCTGCTGGGCGCAGGTGATGAACTATCGGTCCTCACACAGAAGGAGAATGCCACACTAGCAGGAAGTGGATGAGACAGGTGAAAAGGGATGAACGATTTAGTGATATAGAGACAGGAGATGTCTTCTCGGGGTGGGCGGTAAGTAGACCTTTCTGTTCCTTCTTCATGTGCTGGCTTACTTGTTTAAGGCGAAGGGGAAAGGGGAAAGTAAAACTGAAGGTAAGAAAAGTTTTATTTTGCAATGAAGATAATACAGCCTGATGCCCAAAGATGTGTAGGTTGCAGAAGTATCAAAAAGTTTCGCAACTCAATGGACATGATGCAACATAAAATTCAGGAATGTGAATCCTTCAAATACATCGGCTACCGTTTGTGAATAAATCATGTGCATTACCAGCTCCTTTTGCAGTGACACACACAGTGCCCCCACATTACATCCCTGGGAAGATTATTCCAGTTATCACATTGATGTTTGTAATGTCTGTGGAATGGTGTGGGATGGTGAAAGAGCTTCCTTTATGCTGTCCCTCACAGAGGGAGAAAATCAGGCAGACAGACCGACATTTACAAAGAGAGAGAGACACACACAAAGACAGGAAAGATATAGAGACAGAGTCAGAGACAGACAGAAAGACAGAGAGGGCGAGGAGGTGGGAGGCAGACGGAGACATAGACAGAGACAGAGGTACAGACAGGGATACAGAAAGACAGGTTAGCAGCCTGCCAGACAGACAGACAGACACACACAGAGAGAGAGAGAGAGAGAGAGGAGGAGAGAGAGAGAGAGAGAGAGAGAGAGAGAGAGAGAGAACCATCTGTATGGGCCCAATCAAATATTTCCATTCGCAAGACGACCATCACCCTTCCCCCTTTCCCCTACTGTCTCCTTCCCCCAGGCAGACCACGGGCCTTTCTAATGATCCACTTCATCAGCAAGACACTAAGACAACAGGTTTTACTCCCCCTGACCACCACCAGTTCACCTCAAGTTGCTCCCCTTCTTTGACAAAAAATCCCCGACGCTTTTAGACCTCTTCAGTCTTCTTCAGGCAAGATAAACACTCAGGACAACGAAAATAAAGAACGAGCAATCACTTGACTCAATGCCCATCTTGTGCCAAATTTGATGAGTTAAGTGATCACTCGTTCTTTATATGCAGTCCTGACTGTTGTTTCTCTTGTCTGAAGAAGACCTTAGAGGTTGAAACGCGTCGTGTTTTGTTTTGTGATCCGTTTGTTCATGTGTGGTGGATGTAGTACTTCAACGTTTTGAGATTTATCATGTGTTGGCTCAGGAGGGTGGATGAAGGGGGAAGAGAGGGAGGTGGCGAAGGAGTGGTGAGGGTCAGTCCTCTGTCCATGCTCAAATCCAAACAAAAGCTGATTTTTTTTACATGATTATCTTTCCGCGGCCCTGAAGTTCACATTCATAACACATTTTTCACGTCATTGCTCAAACACTCTGTATTACACCCCTTTCTACCCATAGAAACACCAGTCTCCAAACATATTTGACCAAAACCTATCTGAAACAACATCCGCTCAATTACCACATACAGACATACGCCTGGACTCGTCCCTGAGTCCTGTTTTATCTTCACCACGTTTTGCTGCCATTGGTTTAACGATTGTTGCGTAATCTTGACAGACAGATAAATTGACAGGCAGGGGTGAAAACGATCGGAGGTAATGATCCTAAAGAAAAGTCAGGCCAGGGATGTACAGGATGCTGGTTAAGTAGCAACAGGTTATTAGATGAGATTCTTACACACACACACACACACACACACACACACACACACACACACACACACACACACACAGAGTTCGTGCATGCGCACATGCGCATGAACACACACACACACACACACACACACACACACACACACACACCACACACACAAACAGACAGACAGGACAGAGATAAACAGAGACAGTCCAACGCTCCAACCCTGACAAATTACGTGTTTTTTTACATTCTTGCATGTGCCCACAGGCACATGACGTATGGCAGATGCTTCTCTGTGCTGCAGATGTCCCCTTCCCTGCCTGCAGCCTGCAGACCGCCAGATGACAGGCGTCAGTCCCTCCTGCTGCCATCACCAGCTTCCACAACCCCCAGTCAGGTCTGTGGCCCTCCACTTTCTACCCTCCACATACAATTTGCCACCCCCCCCCCCCCCCCCCCCCCCCCCTGCCATCAATATCTCCAGAATGTCTCCGCCGACAGTATTGACGAAACTGTCTGACGCATTTCTTTCTGTGATGCTCTGAAATGCTATGTATACTCCTGTTTTAGAACTGGAATATTGACAGCAAATAATAGAAGTCCTGCTTCCTCCCCCATCTGCTCCCATCCTCACCCCATTTCTCCGCCACCTCCTCACCCAACCCTCCTCCCCAACACCCCCTCCTCTGACATTTCTTTTATGTATATGAATAGATCACTTATTGACAATGCCTTTACATGACCTGTGGCAACTAATGCAAGCTCCATCAACATCTCCACACTGACCCCATTGAATTTTTCTTAATATATCATGCTCTGGTTTATAATAAAATCCATGTTAGGGACTGAGCTGTTTAAGTTGACTGAACTCTCTCTCTCTCTCCCCTCTCTCTCTCTCTCTCTCTCTCTCTCTCTCTTGTATTTCTTACCTTTGTTTCCATCCCTTTCAGCAGAGAGGGAGAGGCAGAGACACATAACAAGACTGCAAGAGACGTGTTCCTTCACCTTGAAGCATGAAAATATCACCGAAACACAAGGACATCATAAACAAAGAATGCATTAGTTCGATCAGTCAACAGTGCAAAGTGAACAGTGTTGGAGATATGGGTGGAGCTGTCACCACATTCTACAGGTCACAGACAGGCGTGCAAATGGAGAGAGCTGAGCATGGCAAGCAGCAATGAAGCAGGTGGTCTCCTAATGTCTGTGGAATGGTGTGGGATGGTGAAAGAGCTTCCTTTATGCTGTCCCTCACAGAGAGAGAAAGACAGGCAGACAGACAGACATATACAAAGAGAGAGAGACACGCACACAGACAGAAAGATAGAGAGAGACAAGCAAGCAGACAGAGACAGAGAGACAGACAGAAATAGGCAGAGGAGGAGGTGGGAGGCAGACAGAGAGATAGACAGACAGAGACAGAAGTACAGACATGGATACAGAGTGACAGGTTAACAGAGAGAGAGAGAGAGAGACAGACAGACAGACAGACAGACAGACAGACAGACAGACAGACAGAGACAGAGAGAGAGAGAGACAGAGAGAGAGAAATGAGACAGACAGACCGACAGAGATAAAACCAGCTGTATGGGCCCAGTGAAATATTTCCATTCGCAAGACGACCATCACCCTTCCCCTTTCCCCCACTGTCCCCTTCCCCCAGGCAGACCATTGGCCTTTCCAATGATCCACTTCATCAGCAGCAGACAAAGACAACAGGCTTCACTCCCCCTGACCACCACCAGCTCGCCACAAGTTGCTCCCCTTTCCACCACTTCCTAGTTTCTTTTTCCAAATGGGATCCTGTGAGCGCCCATCACTATCTGCAGTAAAGCCCAGCCGCTGTGTGTGGACTGACCTGTCTGCTGTCAGCCTCTCTGTCGTGCTGTGGCATTCGCATCCCGGCTGAAACGTTGGAATCGAACAATCAACGGTTCCTCTGTATCTGTCGTGTGTGTGTGTGTGTGTGTGTGTGTGTGTGTGTGTGTGTGTGTGTGTGTGTGTGTGTGTGTGTCTGTCTGTCTGTCTGTCTGTCGGTCAGTCTGTTTGTCTGTCTGTCTGTCTGTCTGTAGGCTTTTGTCTGTCTGACTCTCACCATAAAACCATTTATCAAATGTGTGTGAAGGGTGTATGAAACTCCAACCAAACAAACAAATGACGTGCTTCAGTCATCCCTGCTGGAATCACCAGCTTCCACAACCCCAGTCAGGCCTGTGGCCTCCATTTTCTACCCTCCACATGGAATTTGCCAGAACCCCCATCAATATCTCCAGAATGTCTCCGCTGACGGTATGGACACAACTGTCGGGAGCATTTCGTTCTGGAATTTCGATCAAGAATACTGTGCATACTCCTATCTTTGACCTGGAATATTGAAAGCAAACAATGCAAGTCAGGATTCCTTCCCCATCCCATCCCAACTCCCTGTCCCATCTCTTCCCCCCTCCCCTTCACCCCACCCCCATCTCCAACATCTCCCCGTCTGACAATTCGTTTATGTACACAATTCTCAAAAAGTTCTGGAAGTATGTTTAAATCGCTTATGAAGCACCAAAGATTAGCTTTAAAATCCCCAGACTTCGCTCTTGCTGACTAGACACAGTTCGACATTTTGCCGCTGAAATTAAAACTGAATACCAAAAAAAAAAAAAAAATGCATTACGGTGTGTCTCAATTCCTTTTGTACAATCTGTGCCCTTTTACATGAAATATGAAACAGAACGGTCTCTATTAGGACTTCATCTTTCTAAAACACATCTGACGCTACAATAATGGCTGTTCGTTGAATGCTGTTTCATCTGGACTTAAAATTACCATTAGGCAACAGTATTTTCAAACGTATACATTATGCATATGTAGTTACGTGTAACAATCAAACGATTTTTTGTGAGTCCAAATATGCATGTGCTCTCTCTCTCTCTCTCTCTGACATGCGTATTTAATTTTTTCCCATCATGTATTTCCCTAAACGTTTCTATGTTGACATGATTCTCTCCTAAAAATATTGACTTTTATTGTGTGTTTTTTTCCTCTCTGAGAGTCGATTTTAAAAAGCCACATGTGCTTCATTCAGTTTTTCCCTCGATAAAAAAATCGTTCTCTCTCTCTCTCTCTCTCTCTCTCTCTCTCTCTGTGGTCACGTGATTTGACACGAAGCGACAGGGCGCCATTTATTTACGCTGCGTAAATATTTTCGATAATTGTTTGAAAGTGCCAGTTACTGGACTTCCAGCGACTGCGGAGACAGCCCTGAACGCCCTGCTGAATGGAGGCAGCAACACCGTCGTCGTTCTACGGCTGAAGCCAGCCGTCCCTGTCACAACAACAATGGCGGATCCTGTGTTGAACCGGGCATCGCGAGTTCAATACAGAAAGAAACCGCCCAGCCAGGTGCGACGTGACCAAGAAAGGGCCAAGCAGCAAAGCAGTCGACTGGAACAGGTTGGTGCAGATAACACTTGTGAAGTGAATGAACTGGCCTTGTTCGACAAAGAAGTGGAAGATCAGGGAACACACTGCGCTACACAGGATGTTGTTGAAGAACACGTCATGTCAACACACATCGACAGCGA
The DNA here is from genome assembly GCA_033310375.1 of Conus canariensis. Classification (NCBI taxonomy): domain Eukaryota; kingdom Metazoa; phylum Mollusca; class Gastropoda; order Neogastropoda; family Conidae; genus Conus; species Conus canariensis. The sequence goes on along the minus strand of CM065736.1, from coordinate 53,076,778 downwards.
GTCTCACACTTCGCATGTACAAGACACGTCTTGGACTTTTACATTCAGATCAGTCGGACTGTGGCAACATACATCAGGAATTCCGGCACCCTGTCAGCAACCCAGGCCTTGAAGACGTTATAGAAAGAACAGTGGCAGGCTTTGACACGGGGATTGTGAAGGACTATGCTGCCACTTTGACAGGTCGGCAGGTATAGAGACGTCTGCGAGATAAGCACAGGAACATAGCGTTCAGAAAGGTTGTGCTTCGTAAGTCAGAGGGTGTCGATGTGTTGTTGTGCCAGTCAGATGACATTGTTTTAGAATATTCCTGCATGCCAATATACGGAGGACGACTGTGTGTTTCTGGTATATTAAACAAGAACACAGGAACATGTCAGCTGAGGAACGTGTCAAGCTGGCCCACGTGCGAAAAGGAAGACGTGCCAGCAACACGCAACACGCCAAGATTCAAGCACGTGCTCTACGGCGGTTGCACGCTCTCCTCGGCCTGGTCTAATTCTACCTGGGGTGACGGTCCTTCGCTGAACGGATTGTGTACACATATCATCACAACTTTACCATGTAATATGAAAAAAAAAAAATGCTGTGGTTTCCATGACAATGAGAACGTGTCGTGTCGCGTTTTGCCAATCGCGCCGATTTGCTAAATGGGTTGTACAGCTTAATAGCAATAAACTTCGTTCGTTCGTTTGTTCTCTCTCTCTCTCTCTCTCTCTCTCTCTCTCTCTCTCTCTCTCTCTCTCTCTCTCTCTCTCTCTCTCCTTCGTTCATCTACTTGTTTCATTTTACATCTTGTGTTGTTGTTTGTACAGTAGAACCTTCCACTAAAAACCCTCAGAACATTACATCTTGTGTTGTTGTTTGTACAGTAAACCTTCCACTAAAACCCCTCAGAACATTACATCTTGTGTTGTTTGTACAGTAGAACCTTCCACTAAAAATCCTCAGAACATTACGTCTTGTGATGTTGTTACTACAGTAGAACCTTCCACTAAAAACCATCAGAACATTACATCTTGTGTCGTTGTTTGTACAGTAGAACCTTCCACTAAAAACCCTCAGAACATTACATCTTGTGTTGTTGTTTGTACAGTAGAACCTTCCACTAAAAACCCTCAGAACATTACATCTTGTGTTGTTGTTTGTACAGTAGAACCTTCCACTAAAAACCCTCAGAACATTACATCTTGTGTTGTTGTTTGTACAGTAGAACCTTCCACTAGGAACTCTCAGAACATTACATCTTGTGTTGTTGTTTCTACAGTAGAACCTTCCACTAAAAACCCTCAGAACATTACATCTTGTGATGTTGTTTCTACAGTAGAACCTTCCACTAAAAACCCTTAGAACATTACATCTTGTGTTGTTGTTTGTACAGTAGAACCTTCCACTAAAAAAAACCAGAACAAAGGCTTGTTGTTTGTACAGTAGAGCCTTTTACTAAAAACCCTCAGAATATTTACATCTTGTGTTGCTGTTTGTACAGTAGAACCTTCCACTAAAAACCCTCAGAACATTAATCTTGTGTTGTTGTTTGTACAGTAGAACCTTCCACTAAAACCCTCAGAACAAAGGCTTGTTGTTTGCACAGTAGAACCTTCCACTAAAAACTATCAGAACTTCTTGTGTTGTTGTTTGTACAGTAGAACTTTCCACTAAAAACCCTCAGAACATACATCTTGTGTTGTTGTTTGTACAGTAGAACCTTCCACTAAAACCCTCAGAACAAATGCTTGCTGTTTGTACAGTAGAACCTTCCACTAAAACTCTCAGAACAACATCTTGTTGTTGTTGTACAGTAGAACCTTCCACTAAAACCCAGAACATTACATCTTGTGTTGTTGTTTGTACAGTAGAATCCTTCCACTAAAAACCCTCAGAACATTACATCTTGTGATGTTGTTTCTACAGTAGAACCTTCCACTAAAAACCCTAGAACATTACATCTTGTGTTGTTGTTTGTACAGTAGAACCTTCCACTAAAAAACACCCAGAACAAAGGCTTGTTGTTTGTACAGTAGAGCCTTTCACTAAAAACCCTCAGAATATTTACATCTTGTGTTGCTGGTTTGCTTACAGTATAACCTTCCACTAAAAAACCCTCAGAACATTCATCTTGTGTTGTTGTTTGTACAGTAGAACCTTCCATAGAAACTCTCAGAACATCTTGTGTTGTTGTTTGCACAGTAGAACCTTTCCACTAAAAACCCTCAGAACATTACATATTGTGTTGTTGTTTGTACAGTAGAACCTTCCACTAAAAACCCTCGAACATGGTTGTTGTTTGTACAGTAGTAACCTTCCACTAAAACCCTCAGAACAACAGCTGTGTTGTGTTTGTACAGTAGAACCTTCCACTAAAAAACCCTCAAGAACAAATGTGCTTGTTGTTTGTACGTAGAACCTGCCACTAAAAACCCTCAGAACAAAGGCTGTTGTTTGTACAGTAGAACCTTCCACTAAAAACCCTCAGAACAACATCTTGTGTGTTTGTTGACAGTAGTACCTTCCACTAAAAACCCTCAGAACAAACTTGTTTGTTGTTTGTACAGTAGAACCTTCCACAAAAACCCTCAGAACAAAGGCATGTTGTTTGTACAGTAGAACCTTCCACCAAAAACCCTAGAACAAAGGCTTGTTGTTTGTACAGTAGA
>CM065736.1:53059121-53069121 GCA_033310375.1 Conus canariensis | reverse complement strand
ACACACACACACACACACACACACACACACACACACACACACACACACACACACACACACACACACACACACACACACACACACGCATGCAGATGGGCACGCACTTGTGTGTGTGTGTGTGTGTGTGTGTGTGTGTGTGTGTGTGTGTGTGTGTGTGTGTGTGTGTGCACAAAAATACGAACAGAAGGACACACGGATGACATACAGTGCACACACACACACACTCTCTCTCTCTCTCTCTCTCTCTCTCTCTCTCTCTCTCTCTCTCTCTCTCACACACACACACACACACACACACACACACACTTTCTCTCTCTTTCTCTCACTCTCTCTCTGTCTACCCCCCCCCCCACACACACACACCACTTTCTCTCTCTCTCTCTCTCTCTCTCTCTCTCTCTCTCTCCCTCTCTCTCTCTCTCACACACACACACACACACACCACACGCACACGCACACGCACCGCGCACGCACACACACACACACACACACATACCTCAGCATGTATGCTCACACGTGTATATGTATGTGTGTGTGTGCGCGCGTGCGTGCGTGCGTGCGTGCGTGTGTGTGTGTGTGTTGTGTGTGTGTGTGGTGTGTGTGTGTGTGTGTGTGTCTGTGTATGTGTATGTGTACGAATGTTCCACCTGTCAAAGGACTCAGACTCACACGGAAATAGGAATACAGTGGACAGGGAGAAGACACATGAAAACTATTACCACCACCACCAGCACTTTTCACTTGTGTCCCTAGTGCCCACCCCGGCCACAGACTAATCCTCTACTTTCTGATGATCCACTTCCATAACTTGAGTCCACAGAAAGGGATGATGTCCACACGTTCCGCACGCATAACATCTTACACACACGTAAAATCCCATCACCAACTTTCCAGAAGAGAAGGCCAGTTTGGCCGTTGGTATGGATGACACGTTACACATAGCATGCACCCTGCGTGAGAAATGGAAAGAATGAAGAAAGCAAGGAAACTGAGTGAACGATATTGAACGATATTGACTGGATAACACGGGAAACGACTGAATGAAGCGCCAGCTGGCAGCTCTTCAGTCGGCACTACCCAGACAGGCAGCCCGTTGTGTAAACGAGTGTGGATTGTAAAGCGCTTAGAGCTTGGTCTCTAGCCGAGGATAGACGCTATATAAGTATTCATGATAATGATATTAAAAATAACATGTTTCACTCCTCCCAATGTCGAAATGTGCTCTCAGAATGGACAGTCCTTCCCCCCAGCTGTCGCTTCTCTCTCTCTCTCAGGCTGAAACTCGTGACGTCGCCATCCATCTCCAGCTTTCCTCCGTCTCCTGTGTTGACTGAACTGTCTGCTGCTCTCCCTTCTTTTGTGCGGGACCACTCTGGACACACAGATTGGGGAGGGGGGGGGGGGGGGGTGGGGGTAAAATATTCCTGTCAGTTGATGAAGGACCTACTTCTTCCCACATATTTCCAGTCTCGACCTCACCCTTTTTCACCCCACCCCACCCCCACCCCCTGTTTTCTCTCTCTCTCTCTCTCTCTCTCTCTCTCTCTCTCTCTCGTGGCCTCCCTTGTTCGGCTCCCGGCAAGGCGTGTTTCAGCCGCTGCAATAAATTTCTACTTCTATCAGCTGTAAATCGTCCAGCCTGCTGAAGGTCTCCCATCAACTGTAGAGGTCACTCTCAGTGCTGCACTGGAAGAAATGACATTGTCGTCATTCAAAATAGAGCGCAGAGGAAAACAAACTGTCGTCGTTCTGCGATTCTCTTCAACTACCGACCAGCCCCCTGCCACGCAAACTCAAGGCCACAGCATGGCGTATCGTCGTAAGTGTCCGTCACAGCTGAACAGGGATAGGCACAGAGCAGAGACCTGCAGAAACAATCAAAAGAAACAGGCGAGTGAACATTTATGTTCTCCATCCGGTTTGTTTTTGCCGACACTTCCTAGTGTATTTTACCACGTTGACAGAACCAGTGAGAGTCGTGTTACATGTGATGAGATCTTCAAGTGTGACAACCATCTCCCTCTGCTTGTAACTCAGCCTGCAGAAGAAACACAGCACAGAGACAAGCAAACAGAGATCGACTTGGAGCAGTGTCACAAAGAATCTGTGACAGTTTCACACGATGAAGTGTCGGTCTTGGATTTTGGATCAGTGAAGCCAAGCGCTGATCAAGACTGTGTTGATAGATATTGTAATGCCCCCTTTAGGCAAGTGTTTCGGCCCTTAACCCCCTAGAGTGTCAGGAGATAAGGGCCGAAACACTTGCCTGAAGGGGGCTTCTCTTCTGAGGACTCTCTGCTGCCACGCTCTCCACGAGTTTCTTTCGACTGATAAACATTGTAATGTGGTTTGGGATCCGGACAGGCCTCCGGCGATTGAACAACAGAACGACCCTCCAGAGAACGCGACTACCAGTGACATTATGGCGTACCAACAGGGAATGATAAGAAATATGGACAGCGTTCATTCTATTGACAATGTGCATCTGACTTCCAGTGGCAATTCAGTTGTGGAGAACGGAAATCTTGTTGACTGTGGATAAACTTTTGGGAAGTCTTAATGACAATCACATTGGCGTTCCATGTGTGTTAATTATTTCTGTGATTTGGTTTCCTCATCGCGATGTTGTTTTTCTGACCATCATTGTTTGTGTGCATTCCTTGACCATCATTTTTTGTGTGCATTCCTTGACCTTCATTGTTTGTGTGCATTCCTTGACCTTCATTGTTTGTGTGCATTCCTTGACCTTCATTGTTTGTGTGCATTCCTTGACTTCATTGTTTGTGTGCATTCCTTGACCATCATTGTTTGTGTGCATTCCTTGACCATCATTGTTTGTGTGCATTCCTTGACCATCATTGTTTGTGTGCATTCCTTGACCTTCATTGTTTGTGTGCATTCCTTGACCTTCATTGTTTGTGTGCATTCCGTGACCTTCATTGTTTGTGTGCATTGCTTGACCATCATTGTTTGTGTGCATTGCTTGACCATCATTGTTTGTGTGCATTCCTTGACCATCATTGTTTGTGTGCATTCCTTGACCTTCATTGTTTGTGTGCATTCCTTGACCATCATTGTTTGTGTGCATTCCTTGACCTTCATTGTTTGTGTGCATTGCTTGACCATCATTGTTTGTGTGCATTCCTTGACCATCATTGTGTGTGTGCATTCCTTGACCATCATTGTTTGTGTGCATTCCTTGACCTTCATTGTTTGTGTGCATTCCTTGACCATCATTGTTTGTGTGCATTCCTTGACCATCATTGTTTGTGTGCATTGCTTGACCATCATTGTTTGTGTGCATTCCTTGACCTTCATTGTTTGTGTGCATTCCTTGACCATCATTGTTTGTGTGCATTCCTTGACCATCATTGTGTGTGTGCATTCCTTGACCTTCATTGTTTGTGTGCATTCCTTGACCTTTATTGTTTGTGTGCATTCCTTGACATTCATTTTCGAACAGCCCCACCCCCACCCCCTGCATGAGAATGGGCTTTGTAAGCTTAATTCATTAAATCATTCGTCTCTCTCTCTCTCTCTCTCTCTCTCTCTCTCTCGCTCTCTCTCGCTCTCTCTCTCTCTCTCTCTCTCTCTCTCCTCTCTGCAACTGTTTCAATAATCGAAATGAGAAATGAATATGTAATTGCCAGACGTGAATATAAAAATTTACTAAAGCGGAAGAGGAAACAATTCAACAAAGCTTTACTAGATAAACTGGTAACGACAGTGGGAAACCAAAAAGAATTTTGGGACGTTGTTCATAACGCGTCCTTCAAAAGAAAACAGCCTAGAAATAATATATCAGTCGACTCCTGGTTTCAACACTTCAAAGCCTTACTGGAGACGGATGCTGACAACACAGTAAATGAGTATTCAGCTGAAGTTGAAATGGAAGGCTATATGAATCGTCCGATCTCTAAAGATGAAATATTGCTAGCACTTAGAAAACTAAAAAACCATAAAGCAGCTGGTCCCGACGGCATTATTGCCGAGCTTTTCAAGAATTCGAATGATCAAGTTGTATACTTCCTTCTGAAATTGTTTAATAAGTTATTTGATAATGGTGTGTTTCCTGAAAACTGGTTTGAATCTGTTATTCAACCTATTTTCAAGAAGGGTGATATCAATGATCCCAACAATTATAGGGGAATTTCCTTGAGCGATGTTAGTAGTAAATTATTTGGTATAGTGATAAATAATAGACTGCAAGAATGGGTGGATGAACACAATATCACAGGTGATTATCAAGCTGGATTTAAGAGAGGATATTCAACAGTCGACCATATGTTTTCTTTACTAGCTCTCGTACAGAAACAGTTTTGTTATAATCGAAAATTGTATGTTGCATTTATTGATTTCGAAAAAGCTTTTGACACGATAAATCGAAATATTCTTTGGCCAATTCTCTTAAAAAATGGCATTAAAGGTAAATTATTCAGATGCATTAAAAGTATGTACAATGATCTCAAAGCCAGAGTTCGATGTGGTTCTATGTTAACTGATTGCATTGCCTGCACATCAGGATTAAGGCAAGGAGATGCTTGCAGCCCTGTTCTGTTTTCTCTTTTCATTAACGAACTGGCGGTTGAAGTAATTAATAAAGGAAGACATGGCGCTCGATTTTCACTAGATGCATTCGAATTATTTATTCTGTTGTTGGCTGACGATGTCGTTTTGATGGCAGAGACAGTTACAGGTCTGCAAACACAACTGAACAGCGTACAACACGCCGCTGCATCTCTTCAACTTAAAGTAATATGACTAAAAGCAATATCATAGTATTTCGGAAGGGTGGATATTTGAGTGTGAGAGAAAAATGGTTGTATAACGGTGAAAGAATGCCTGTGGTTAATGCGTATAAATATTTAGGATTTTTTTTCTCTACGCGATTGAGCTTCACTGCTGCATGCAAAGACCTTGCAAGCAGAGCTAAGAATGCTTTGATTTATCTTCTTAAAAGGTTATACATGTTAGATAACAACTCTTTTAATTTATTTATGAAATTGTTTGATTCTCAGATACAGCCAGTTGTGCAGTATGGCTCTGAATTATGGGGCCTAGACAATGCTGTTGTCCATTGTGAATCAGTCCATTTATTTGCGTTGAAGAAATTTTTAGGAGTAGACAGGCGAACACCCAATGACCTTGTTTATGGTGAAACCAATCGCTATCCAATATATATAAATTCTGCTGTTAAGTGTATTCGCTACTGGCTTAAGCTGATACAAATGGAGAATCACAGGATTCCACGCAAAGCCTATGATATGTTATTTGACCTTGATATAAAAGGTAAGAAAAATTGGGTAACAAATGTACGCTTATGTTTGTTTAAATTTGGATTTGGATTTGTTTGGGCAAGTCAAGGCGTTGGAAATGTTCATGATTTCATATGTTGTTTCAAGCAAAGGATGATTGACTGTAGGTGGCAAACTTGGTCTGATCATATTCAAACTAGTGATAGATTCAGCTTGTATAGAGCTTTTTGCAGTGACCACAGTTTAAAACCTTACTTACATTTAGATATTGATAGGCACTTAAAATATATTACGACTAGATTTAGGCTCGGGATTTCTGAGCTGGCATTACATCGCTTCCGATACAAAACGTCTATGTTCAACGATTTAATTTGCCCCTTATGTACTGAAAGTGAAGAAAGTGAGGTACACTTTGTTCTCTGTTGCCCAGCTCTTAAACATATACGAGAAACTCTAATTAAGCCTAAATATTATAGACATCCTTCACTGTTTAAACTGAGTTTGCTAATGTCATCGACCAAACCTGAAGATGTGCGTAGTCTTTCTTTGTTTTTGTATAAAGGATTTAAAATGAGAGATGTTGTGACTTCTTGAAAGGTATATGAATACATTTATATCATCGTTAACTTGTATTTTGAATCTGTTATATATCTTTACTCAGTTACATGTTCACATTCCCCTTCATGATGGGCTGAGGCCTAATATGAATAAAATATCTTGAGTCTTGAGTCTTGAGTCTCTGCAACTGTTTCCATCATTGTCTTTCTCATGGTGGTTTTTCCTCACCATGGCAATATGATAGCATCCAGATGGTTTCCCACGGGAGGATAGAAATGCAATTCATCGTGGACAGCAATGACTGTGTCCAGAGACGAACTGCTAAAAAAAACGGTTCACTAAAGTGTTTCAGCAGAATGAAAGCTCTCAGTGATTGTTTGCAGTAAGTGTACTAATTCCATGTATTTGCTTTGTGTTTGTTGTGCCTGTTTGTTTTATTTTCTCAGAATCATATGCGTGTGTGTGTGGTGTGTGTGTGCGTGTGTGTGTGTGTGTGTGTGTGTGTGTGTGTGTGTGTGTGTGCGTGTGTGTGTGCGTGTGTGTGTGTGTGTGTGTGTGTGTGCGTGCGTGCGTGCGTGCGTGCTGGTGTGTGGTGTGTGTGTGTGTGTGTGTGTGTGTGTGTGTGTGTGCGTGAGTGCTTTTGTGGGTTTTTTTTTTTTTTTGTTGTTGTTTGTTGCTTGTTTGCTTGTGAGAAGGGAAAGGGTGGTGGGGGTGGAGCATGTCTGTATGTAATTGTCTGTAAATAGATTTTTTTAAAAAGGTAACCAACAGACGGACAGACTGATAGACCATGAGGAATGGATTGACAGATAAGTAAGTAAGTGTAAGTGAGTGTTGATTGTAAAGCGCTTAGAGCTTGGTCTCTAGCCGAGAATAGGCGCTATATAAGTATTCATTATTATTATTATTATTATTATAAATACATTGAATGAGAGTGAATAAACCAAATGTCTAAAGAGACGGACAAGCAGATACACGAGCAACAAAAAAAAAGCTGGAGATATGAACATGAATTCATGTAGATGACGGGTATGAAGGGAAGTAGAAGAGCAGCTATGCATGGACGCACACATTAAACAATGAAATGGATGGAAAATAATAGGTAGTACAACAACAACAACAAAAAATCACCAGTCTTCACGTCTAAACAGACAGAAACGATACTTCACCGCTAGAGATACGTATTTTAATGTGTGGGAAGTACAAAGAGAAACGGAGAAAAAAAAACATCTAAGCATGCATCCATACCTAGAACAAATGGACATACCAAAAAAAAATAAACAGTAAGGACGGCAGAAAAAAAAAACACCACCAATTTTCACATCTGTACAAAAAGAACTTGCTACCAACCACACATCTGTCTACCACACAACACCACAGATTAGAAAAAAAGCTTCCAACCTATCAAGAACTGGGGACTGTAAACACAAATAACGATGAAGCACACTCCCGTTCACCCGCCAAATGCCTGGAAAAATTGATTGGCAAAGAATCCTATTGCACTGGCTTCGTAACGACAACAAAACAGAGTTAAAACAAAACACATTTCTCTGTGTTAGTCGGCGGCTACAAATCAGCTTACCGGCCTTCGTTGTCCTTGGTGTCCAGACTGCATTGGCGCTCCTCCACAGTTGACCGAGTCCTGCAACGCGTGAACTGACGATGGTTGGAAATGTATTTGTAACACTGGGACCAGAAAACTGCATTTAAATAATGCTGTTAAGCTGTACAAACAATCGATGCTAAGAATAATCATGTTTTACTGGACTTCTTTCACACACACACACACACCCTACCACCCCTCAACTCTCTCTCTCTCTCTCTCTCTCTCTCTCTCTCTCTCTCTCTCTCTCTCTCTCTCTCACGCACACACACAACACACACACGCGCGTGTCTCCATGTACAAGCATTCTGGTCTTTATTCTCACCCCTGTGAGCTGTCTCCATGTACAGGTATTCTGGTCTTTATTATCACCCCTGTTAGCTGTCTCCATGTACGGGTATTCTGGTCTTTATTGTCACCCCTGTTGGCTGTCTCCATGTACAGGTATTCTGGTCTTTATTGTCACCCCTGTTAGCTGTCTCCATGTACAGGTATTCTGGTCTTTATTATCACCCCTGTGAGCTGTCTCCATGTACAGAACTGATGTGAAGAAAATGGGAAAACTGGCGGAATGCTGCTATGGAAAGGTCAGTTCCATTCACAGAATGCTGCTATGGAAAGGTCAGTTCCATTGATGGAATGCTGCTATGGAAAGGTCAGTTCCATTGATGGAATGCTGCTATGGAAAGGTCAGTTCCATTCACAGAATGCTGCTATGGAAAGGTCAGTTACATTGACGGAATGCTGCTATGGAAAGGTCAGTTCCACTGACGGAATGCTGCTATGGAAAGGTCAGTTCCATTGATGGAATGCTGCTATGGAAAGGTCAGTTCCATTGACGGAATGCTGCTATGGAAAGGTCAGTTCCACTGACGGAATGCTGCTATGGAAAGGTCAGTTCCACTGACGGAATGCTGCTATGGAAAGGTCAGTTCCACTGACGGAATGCTGCTATGGAAAGGTCAGTTCCATTGACGGAATGCTGCTATGGAAAGGTCAGTTCCATTGACGGAATGCTGCTATGGAAAGGTCAGTTCCATTGATGGAATGCTGCTATGGAAAGGTCAGTTCCATTGATGGAATGCTGCTATGGAAAGGTCAGTTCCATTACGAATGCTGCTATGGAAAGGTCAGTTCCACTGACGGAATGCTGCTATGGAAAGGTCAGTTCCACTGACGGAATGCTGCTATGGAAAGGTCAGTTCCATTGACGGAATGCTGCTATGGAAAGGTCAGTTCCACTGACGGAATGCTGCTATGGAAAGGTCAGTTCCATTGACTTGGAATGCAGCATGGAAAAGTCATTCCACTGACGGAATGCATCTGGAAAGATCAGTTCATTGACGGAATGCTGAGACTAGGAAAGGTCAGTTCCACTTACGAATCTGTATTGGAAAGTCACTTTCCATTGATTGGAATAGCTGTAATGAAAGTCAGTTCATGATGATTGCTATGGAAAGGTCAGTTCCATTGATGGAATGCTGCTATGGAAAGGTCAGTTCCATTGGCGGAATGCTGCTATGGAAAGGTCAGTTCCACTGACGGAATACTGCTGTGGAAAGGTCAGCTCCATTGACGGAATGCTGCTGTGGAAAGGTCAGTTCCACTGGCGGAATGCTGCTATGGAAAGGTCAGTTCCATTGACGGAATGCTGCTATGGAAAGGTCAGTTCCATTGACAAATTGGGGATTCCAGACAATGGTGACGGACATCCTGATACCATCTTCCCGCATATTGCATCCTCGCAGAAAGATACTTTCTACGCACTCGCATGACAAGACAGACAACACATACAAGCATTCACACCTATATGCATTCATTACTAGTTATCATTCACAAGAAATCACAACTTTACGCTTCAGATTGAAACTTAATACAAAAACCTGTAAAATAGATTGAGGACATTAACTGGCCCTGTGGAGAGAACATGTTCACTCATCATATTCTGTTCCATGGTCCCTTCACAATACAGTTTGTACTTGATTCATTCGCAATCAACAGCCATTTTGAAATTGCTGAACAATTAAGTAGTGGGGGAAAACATGCGCAGGCTAACAATTCTTCCGTCATTATAGTAAAGATTTGAACTTTTTTTTTTAAAGGGGGGGAGGGTTTGAAGATACAGAAAATGGGAGCATAAAATTAAGAAAATACATCATAAATATAAAAACCCTTCACTACCTGCATGAGGAAACCATCGTAATCCCTCTCAAAGGCAGATATATTTGTATTGCCTGCTCCTAGGCTTTGCTTCCGCTGGATCGGACTCATCAGGGAGACACAGCTGATTATGTCTGTGCTCTTGGCGTCAAAGAGAGACCACACTACAGTCCATAATTCTGCGGTGCTCTCATCACCAAGGGTTCAAAAAAAAAATCCAACAGCACCCCCAAAGCAGCCATTGTGAACTTGATTTCAAAGCCATTATTGATAACCATTCAATTCATTTTCACCACAGCAAAATTTCTACTTCGAATTTCCATTGGGACGGGTCTGTAAGCTGTTTATTTATTGAAAGGTTAAGGAGTAGAAATTGTTGGGTTTTCTGTGGGGAAGGGATGGGTGGATGGAGACATGTCCATCG
>CM065736.1:53046621-53049121 GCA_033310375.1 Conus canariensis | reverse complement strand
CACATACACACACACACACACACACACACACACACACACACACACACACACACACACACACAGAGAGAGAGAAAGAGACAGGCAGACAGACATACAGAAAGACAGATGTATAGGTCACTGAGAAAAAGAGAGAGAAAAAGAAAAGAAAGAGAGAGAGAGAGAAGGGGGGGGGGACTTGAAAATTATCGTGATTATCACCGCCTTGAACTGACATCACTGAAACTCCAGGAGACAGGACACGTACTTTTCACTGCACAATGTTGCCATGTTATCTCTACACCCTGTAAACTCCTGGTGACAGGACACGTACTTTTCACTGCACAATGTTGCCATGTTATCTTTACAGCCTGTAAACTCCTGGAGACAGGACACGTACTTTTCACTGCACAATGTTGCCATGTTATCTCTACACCCTGTAAACTCCTGGTGACAGGACACGTACTTTTCACTGCACAATGTTGCCATGTTATCTTTTCACCCTGTAAACTCCTGGTGACAAGACACGTACTTTTCACTGCACAATGTTGCCATGTTATCTTTAAACCCTGTAAACTCCTGGAGACAGGACACGTACTTTTCACTGCACAATGTTGCCATGTTATCTGTACACCCTGTAAACTCCTGGAGACAGGACACGTACTTTTCACTGCACAATGTTGCCATGTTATCTGTACACCCTGTAAACTCCTGGAGACAAGACACGTACTTTTCACTGCACAATGTTGCCATGTTATCTGTACACCCTGTAAACTCCTGGAGACAAGACACGTACTTTTCACTACACAATGTTGCCATGTTATCTGTACACCCTGTAAACTCCTGAAGACAGGACACGTACTTTTCAGTGCACAGTGTTGCCATGTTATCTTTAAACCCTGTAAACTCTGGAGACAAGACACGTACTTTTCACTGCACAATGTTGCCATGTTATCTTTAAATTACACCCTGTAAACTCCTGGCGACAAGACACGTACTTTTCACTGCACAATGTTGCCATGTTATCTTTAAACCCTGTAAACTCCTGGAGACAAGACACGTACTTTTCACTGCACAATGTTGCCATGTTATCTGTACACCCTGTAAACTCTGGAGACAAGACACGTACTTTTCACTGCACAATGTTGCCATGTTATCTTACAGCCTGTAAACTCCTGGAGACAAGACACGTACTTTTCACTGCACAATGTTGCCATGTTATCTGTACAGCCTTAAACTCCTGGAGACAAGACACGTACTTTTCACTGCACAATGTTGCCATGTTATCTGTACACCCTGTAAACTCCTGGAGACAGGACACGTACTTTTCAGTGCACAATGTTGCCATGTTATCTGTACACCCTGTAAACTCCTGGAGACAAGACACGTACTTTTTACTGCACAATGTTGCCATGTTATCTGTACACCCTGTAAACTCCTGGAGACAGGACACGTACTTTTCACTGCACAATGTTGCCATGTTATCTGTACACCTGGAGACAAGACACGTACTTTTCACTGCACAATGTTGCCATGTTATCTTTACACCCTGTTACCTGTCTTTGTCGTCTTTTCCTATGAATTTATTCTGTAATCTTCTCTTCTTCTTAATGCAACTCTCTGCTCCCACTGAAAAATTCTCCATTTTTGTGGCAATCCTTACAAATCATATTGCAATGACATCAGAGTTGACTCTGAATCCAGTGTATCAGTGTCTTTGCTGCACCTTCGTCCTGACACATGTAGCATTGCACATCTGTTATGGGTCAGGAAAGACCCACAGATGTCTTTTTTTTAATTTCAAAACCCTTTTTGCTACTGGAACTTCATGCTTAACATACCAGCCTCAATTATCGCATGGATAAGATACAAAACGTGCACTTTTGTTTTCTTTTTTTAAGAATAAAGTTAATTAACGTTGCCATCAAAAAATGTAGCTTTGCTTCATGGATTCATACACTCTTTGGTGTTCTGTGGATCCAAAAAAGAATGTCGTGGATATAGCCCGAACAATATTTTGCGTGGGGCTGGTTTATGTCTTGTTATGTGTTGTATGTAATCACCATATTGTTTGCATGGTGATGTATGAGTCAGGGGTCAGTGAAATCAATTCTGTCCACGTCTGTCTGTCTGGGTGTCCATATTCACCCACCTACCCACTCCCGCACCGCCCTGCTCTCTCATTTTCACCTCTTGTGGATACCAGATTGATTTGTAAATATTGATTTTTCTTCTAACACGTTTGTTTTGCTTACAGAATAATGCATGTACTTTTTTCAATGCAGTCTGTGTTAGTTCTGGATATATGCTATGCTTTCACAGATTTGGTCTTGTCACCAGCGTAGTTTGTTTGTTTGTTTGTTTGTTTTTGGTAAGTATTTTCAAAGACAAGGTGTACACAAACTTACCGTGTGTTTGTTCCGTTATTTCTTTCAACAAATTTCGTTCATTCGTTTGTTTTATCGGTTTCTCACTCACTTTCTTTATTTATCGTACAGTGGTGTCAATTTGAGTTTAAGTTTCA
>CM065736.1:53039121-53041621 GCA_033310375.1 Conus canariensis | reverse complement strand
ATTAACAAAGACAAATTAACATTTATTCAAGACCGGTACAGAGTTTTCTTTATCTTGAATGTGGTGTGTCTCTATTTGATGCCAGGAGCACAGACACAATCAGCTGTGTCTCCCTGATGAGTCCGATCCAGCGGAAGCAAGGCCTAGGAGCAGGCAATACAAATAGATCTGCCTTAAGGAGGGATTACGATGGTTCCCTCATGTGGCCAGTGAAGAGTTTTCATATTTATAACATATTTTCTTAATTTTATGTTCCCGTTTTCTTCATCTTCAATCCCCCCGCCCTCCCTCCCTCCCTCCCTCCCAAGTTCAAATCTTTGCCAAGTCATTACTGTGATGACGGAGGGGTTGTTGGCCTGCGCTTGTTTTTTCCCCCACTATTAGATTGTTCGTTTTTGTATTCGTCTGACTTTATTCAAGTTTAAAAGGCTGTGCCAGCCTTGAATAAAAGTTACTCTATGTTAGGTTTTCTTATGGGAGCAAGACTTACCCTCCTTGTTTATTGCTAATCAAGCAAACACAGGGGAAAACAGTATTATATTCAGGTAACCAGTTTGACTGGCATGAAATGACACCTAAAATGAGGCAAAAAATTGTAAACAGTAAAGAACGCACAATAGACTAACTCTTTCTCACATGACGAAATGAATGACACGCCCATGACTCCACACGAACGCTGCTTTCGAATCCACAAATAACCTAGTAGAAATACCAACACAGAGCCCACAGAACAAACAGGGAGACGTCCCCAAAGAACGGATGTTCCAAGCTTGCCCGTATATCCTGTTCCTGGCACACCTACACAGCCACAGCAACTGCAGAAATGAACAAACACATATTATCATTTATTCTATACTGACACTGCTTCTTTGACCTTGCCTAAAGCGAAACAAAGACAGGGGCGAGCAGTAACCAATACAAATACCCTCGGTTAATTTGGTACGATAGGAAATCTTATATGAGACAATGAATAGTAAACAGTAAATCATTTAAAGAGAGGGCGCCCGACATATTATGATATTGTGGTAATTACTGCTCTTCCCATTCACGTGATGTGCATATTCTTGAATGGGTGTGGCATAGACTTGTTCACATATTTCTATATATGAGAATCCATCACCCGATAAGTAGTTTGGATTCCCTGTCTCTGTCTCTATCTGTCTCTGTCTGTCTCTGTCTGTCTGACTCTCTCTCTCTCTCTCTCTCTCTCTCTCTCTCTCTCTCTCTCTCTCTCTAATTGTATGTCACATCTCACATTGCACCTTCTACGTATTTCCATGCCCTATCAAAAATGATTTCATTTTGTGCTTTGCTACTTCTTCCCATTTCTTCCTCTCCCTTTCTTCTTCATCTTCTCTCTCTCTCTCTCTCTCTCTCTCTCTCTCTCTCTCTCTCTCTCTCTCTCCTCTCTCTCTCTCTCCTCTCTCTCTCCCTACTCTCTCTCTCTCTCTCTCTCCTCCTCTCTTCTCTCTCCTCTCTCTCTCTCTCTCTCTCTCTCTCCTCAGGAGTGTACATCTGAAAAACAGCGTGTGGTTTGGACACGAACCAGAGATCCCTTGCGCTTGGTGAATTCGGTTTAGGAAATATCGCTTTTTGTTTTGAGAGGGTGTGTGTGTGTTGTGTGTGTGTGTGTGTGTGTGTGTGTGTGTGTTGTGTGTCTGTGTGTTTTGTTGTGTGTGTGTGTGTGTGTGTGTGTGTGTGTGTGTGTGTGTGTGTGTGTGTGTCTGTTCTTCTTCAATTTAACGTCTATCCACGTTAAGTGATATTAGACAATGTTAGAGGGAAAGGGGGGGGGGGGGGAGGGTAGAGGTATTAAGTAATATCTTCAAAGGCTTTGAAGAAAAACAGCAACAGCAACAATAAATTAAACAACTATGAGCTAACAAAGAACTACTGATCAAAACACTCAACATCGGTTCCAGTTTACAGAACAGAAAAAAATAGGACTTTGATGTAATGAAACTGCAATTTTACACATCAGTGATAAATCTGATACAAGTTGATCCAGAGAACATTTAGGTAGGGATGGTAGGTAAGGTTTTAAGAGCTCACATTGAAAAAGGATGTGATTATTTGTGATTTTTCCGCCACAAAGGCATGTTATGTTCTTACAAAACTTTGTCCTAAAAGCATTCAATTTGATCTTGTAAATCAAAGAAATTATTATCCGTGAATAAGGTAAGCTACATTGATGAAATGAATTAAGTGTGTCAATGTTTATTATCTGGCGTGAGTGAGTATCCAGAAAACATCCAGAATTTTTTAGTTTCTTTCTAAAATGTTTCCAGCACGCATTTTCTAATAGACTGTATCCCTCATGGACAGACAATGGAATACTGATACATTCTGACCCGCTTGTATTTCTTGCTCCCCGCTTTGCTGCTCTGTCGACCCTCTCATTAAACTGAATACCACAGTGAGAAGGAACCCAACAGAAAGAGATACTCGTACCCCTAATAACCAACAAATGTATTAATTGATGAATGTCTGTAATTAAATC
>CM065736.1:53016621-53034121 GCA_033310375.1 Conus canariensis | reverse complement strand
AGAAAGAGGGGGAAAGATATTTGAAAAAGAAAAAAAAAGAAGAAGAAAGAGAGGAGGCAGAAAGAGACAAACAGACGGACAGACAGAAGGCAGACAACAGCAGAGGGAGGGAGGGAGGGGCCGGTTAATCATTGCAAGTGAAAATGACCATTAACTGTTTTACAGTGTTTTTAACTGCTTTTTACTGCTTTTTAAGCTGCCAGTTTCAATGGACATGAATTTAAATACAAAGACCAATCACACCACGTAGACCCTCCCCATAGCATATGAGACTGAATTTATAAAAGTTGTTTCGGGGTCTGAGAGAGGAAAATTGTGTGTGTGTGTGTGTGTGTGTGTGTGTGTGTGTGTGTGTGTGTGTGTGTGTGTGTGTGTGTGTGTGTCTGTGTGTGTGTGTCTGTGTCTGTGTGTGTGTGTGTGTGTGTGTGTGTGTGTGTGTGTGTGTTTTCATTGGTAAGTATGCTTTGAGGGGGAGGTTTTGAGAGGGGGGGGGAGACTCTGTATATGTGGAGGTGAGGAGAGAGAGAGAGAGAGAGAGAGAGAGAGAGAGAGAGATTCAGAATCAGATTCAGATGATTTATTCATTTAGGCCTTAGCCCATAATAAAGGGGTGTGTGAACATGTAAAGGACAGTAATCATAAGCAATCATATGATATGGATCAAAAAGGAAATCGTTGTCACATATTCCAGAAGAAACAATTTCTCTTAGTTTAAAGGCTTTGTTCAGAAACAACGAAAAGGGTTTGACAATTTCAGCGGAAGTGGATGATAAAAGCAAATTTATCTTAAACAAAGATGGCTGTCTATAATATTTGGGCTTAATAAACTTTTCTCTGATGCTCCTAAGAGCTGGACAGCACAGAACAAAATGTATTTCTGTTTCCTGTGATTCTCTACATAGAGGACAAATCAAATCACAAGTACTACACGTTCGATATCTAAAATAATGGCAAGCTAATGCGGATATTCCTAATCTGAATTTTGCTGTCACATGCTTTAAATGCCTATCCAAATCTATGTCCAAGTAAGTCTTCAAGTCATGAGAACATGAGAAATTCCTATAACAATCAAACCTGTCACTATTATGAATATGATCAGACCATCTTTGCCATCTGCAATCAACCAATCGCTGGCGAAAAAGATGTAAAAAGACTTTTATATTTTCAACTCCCTGGTTCAACCAGACGAATCCAAATCCGTATTCAAACAAACAGAGGCGCACTTTGGTTACCCAATTATTTTTCCCTTTTGTATCTAGGTGACACAACATATTGTATGCTTTACGAGGTAATCTAGAATCTTCCATGTAAAGCAATTTCAGCCAATAACGAATACATTTAACGGCAGAAGCAATATAAATAGGGAATCGACTAGTTTTGCCATAAATGAGATCATTTGGAGTACGTCTGTCAACACCCAGGAACTTCTTCAAAACAAAAACATGAACCGATTCACAATAAATAGCCGCTTTTTCCAATCCCCATAACTCAGAACCATATTGCACAATCGGCTGAACCTGGGTGTCAAAGAGTTTGATAAATAACGTGAAAGAAGAATTATTTAGAGTATATAACTTTCTCATAATACAAATCAAAACATTTTTGGCCTTACTAGACAAATCCTTGCATGCACCTACGAAACTCAAACGTGTTGAGAATATTATACCAAAAAGCAGTCCAGCAGAGCCAGCAAGGGCAATGGACAACGTGGGAGAATGCACTCCAAAGAAGTCTCACTTGGAATGACATTTGGCACATGGCCCCTCTCAGGATCAGCTTCATTCTCAGATCTGCATATGACCTTCTGCCCTCAAATGCAAACCTGGTGAAGTGGGGGAAAACAGACGATCCTGCATGCCCCCTCTGCCATGAAAAACAAACAGTGGAGCATGTCCTAAGCTCATGTAAAGTAGCCCTGGCTCAAGGAAGGTACACATGGAGGCACAACCAAGTGCTCAAAGAAATTGTACAAGTAGTCTGGGCTAGTACCAACACCACAAAAGGGAAAATCAGGACTCCAAAAGCACCCGCAACATTCTTCACGGCAGGAGGCAGCAAATCATGGCCAAGAACAACAGTGCCACTCGAAACATGCAGGCAGAGTCTGCTGGACGGGGCAGATGACTGGGAGTGCACTGCAGACCTCCCAGAATGGAAGAGTCACCCAGAGATCATCAGCAAGAGTGGCATGAGACCAGACATAGTAGTCCACTCTAAGTCAACCAAGCAGCTGATCATGATCGAGCTCACGGTGCCATATGAGAACAGAATGGAGGCAGCTCAAATCTACAAGACTGAAAAGTATGCTGATCTGGCAAACAGCCTGAGGAGAGAAGGCTATCAGGTCAAAGTCCTCACTGCAGAAATTGGAGCTAGGGGGTTTGTAGGAACGTCTGCATACAGCCTCATGAAACAGCTCTCAGTTGCAGGGAAGGAAAAAACCAGAGCCCTGAAAGCAATGGCAGAAGCGGCAGAGAGGTGTTCAAGCTGGATCTGGTCAAGGAGGAACAAAAGTGAACTTCATAAGGCTTAATTTCCCTACAAATATCAGGTGTCCCTGTGGCTCAGTGGTTAAAGCGCGAGTCATTAAGTGGAAAATGAGCATGTCCAGAGGGTCATGGGTTCGAATCCCAGCCATGGCTCGTCCCA
Source organism: Conus canariensis (assembly GCA_033310375.1). Lineage (NCBI taxonomy): Eukaryota > Metazoa > Mollusca > Gastropoda > Neogastropoda > Conidae > Conus > Conus canariensis. The sequence continues at coordinate 53,031,472 of CM065736.1, read as the reverse complement.
AGATGGGAAAAAAAAGGGGCAGCAGAGGGACATCCGGAGTCATGAACCGGGTGTGGCCCAACCCCCCTAGAGTGTCAGGAGATAAGGGCCGAAACACTTGCTTGAAGGGGGCTTCTCTTCTGAGGACTCTCTGCTGCCACGCTCTCCACGAGTTTCTTTCTACTGATGCATGGGTAAACCATTGACTTCCGGGAATAGGCCGGAGGACGTCCGGGAAAGACCGGAGGACACTGGGAAAGACCAGAACCAAGGGCTCTGTGGGCTGGCTCCCCACTTTGCCTTAAACATGTGGCTACTAAAAATAAAAGGAAAAGATGCTCCCAGGATTCACCGAAAGGGGGAGAGAATGATGAATCCATCGGTGCTCAACCAATCATGACTGCAAATCCCAAACGGACTATGAACATGGACCAAATGGAATATCCATGTGTCTGTGGAAAGCGTTTCGCTACCACCCGTGGCATGAAGATCCACAGAACAAAGATGGGATGTGTGAAGACTCATCTGAATGAGCAGCAGCGCACTGCATCAGCAGATAAGACGTCGGAAGACCAAGGCCAGGATTTAAACCACAGTGCCAAGGACATCCACGCTGTTGGTTCGGATGAGGAATTTGCACAGGCCCTCGATGCCAGGCGCCTGAAACTCAACCTGCCACGAGCAAACGAAACTGAAGATTGGGAGAAACTGGATGCAAAAATCGTCCAAAGACTCGATGCATTGATAGGGAAAAGCACCCTGGAACACAAACTAGCCACATATGGGGACATTGTGTATGCCACATGTAGAGACGCCTATGGAGCAAAACTACCCAAAGAGAAAACACCTCCAAAGAAATCCAGACGCCAAGAAAAGATGGACAAGATCAGGGTCCAAAAGAAAAACCTCAAGATGCAAATGAAGACCGCACTGCCAGCTGAAAAACAAGGCTTGAAAAAACTGTGGAAAGACCTGAAAGAAAAACACAGTGCCCTCAGCAAAGCGGAATCTGCGAGGAAGAGGAAGAGCAAAAAGAAGAAGACACAAGAGCGCTTCTTCAGAGACCCCTTCCAGTTTGCCAGAACACTGTTTGAGCAGCCAAAATCTGGGACCCTAAGTGTGGACAAAGGAGTTCTTGAGCAGCATCTGAGGAAAACATACTCTGACCCACAGAGCAAAGCACCACTCGACATTCAAGGTCTGGTGTGGCCAACCAACCCTGAGGAACAGTTCAATGGCAAGCCTCCAACGTTGGCGGAAATCAAGAAGGTGGTCGACAAAGCCAGAGCCAAATCATCACCAGGGCCAAACGGAATACCTTACCAGCTTTACAAGAAATGTCCCAAGGTGCTGGAGTGGCTCCACAGGCTGCTGCGATCGGCTTGGAGAAACCAGAAGATCAGCGGCCAGTGGATGACGGCAGATGGTGTGTACATCCCCAAAGAGCAAAACTCAAGTGACATTAGCCAGTTCAGGCCAATATCACTACTGAACGTCGAAGGGAAAATCTTCTTCTCTGTCATGGCAGCAAGGCTGACCAAGTACCTGATGGAAAACAAGTACTTGGATGTGTCAGTCCAGAAAGGTGGCATCCCAGGCGTGGCGGGCTGTGTAGAACACGCCACAATGATCTGGGACGCAATCCAAAAAGCAAAAACAGAAAAGAGAGACCTGGACGTAGTGTGGCTTGATCTGGCAAACGCATATGGATCTGTGCCCCATGAGATGATACAGTTGGCTCTTGAGATGTACCATGTGCCAAAGAACATCCGCGACATGCTCAAGAAGTACTTCAATGGCTTCTCAATGCGGTTCTCTACCAAGGAGTACACAACAGACTGGATCAACTTGGAAGTGGGTATTGCAATGGGCTGTGCAATTTCCCCAATACTGTTCGTGCTGGCAATGGAACTCATCTTGAAAGCAGCAACAAACAACGCGAGACAAACAGACCTTGGCGATGGATACAAGATGCCTCCTCTCAAGGCCTTCATGGATGACACTACAGTGATTTCATCCAGAGAAGACGAGACACGTCATGTGCTGGAGAGGCTGGACGACATAGTTGCCTCATCCAGAATGAAGTTCAAGCCAAAGAAATCACGGAGTCTCTCACTGAGGAAAGGAAAAGTGGCCGGATCTGTGGTCTTCAGTGTTGCCAACCAGGCCATTCCAACAGTCACAGAAGAACCAGTCAAGAGCCTTGGAAGATGGTATGATGATACGCTGAAAGACACACAAAGAGCAAAAGAAACCAAGCAGATGGCGGAGGAAGGCTTGGAGACCATTGACCAGTGTGGGCTCCCTGGCAAATACAAGGTCTGGTGTCTGCAGTTCATGCTGATACCAAAGCTGCTATGGCCTCTGATGATATACGACATCTGCACCAGCATAGTGGAGGCAATGGAAGCCAAAATCAACAAGTTCACAAGGAAATGGCTTGGTGTCCCACCCTGTCTGACTGACATAGCGCTGTACTGTCGCCAAGCAAAGCTGAAACTACCCCTGAAATCCATCCTGGAGGAATACAAAGCAGGGAAGATCAGACTTCAAAGCATGCTGGAGGACTCAGGAGACAAGGTGGTAGAAGCAATTAAGCCCCAGCTGAAGACAGGCAGAAAATGGAAAGTTCAAGAGGCGATGGATTCTGCAAAAGAAAGTCTCAAGATCAGAGAAATAACAGGACACACACAGACCAACAGACAGGGACTGGGGGTGACCAAAACTGAATGGTGGTCAAAGGCCAAAGGGAAAGCCAAAAGAGACATGATGATTCAGGAGATGAGAAAAGAAGAAGACCAAAAAAGACTCCAAAAAGCAGTCCAGCAGAGCCAGCAAGGGCAATGGACAACGTGGGAGAATGCACTCCAAAGAAGTCTCACTTGGAATGACATTTGGCACATGGCCCTCTTCAGGATCAGCTTCATTCTCAGATCTGCATATGACCTTCTGCCCTCAAATGCAAACCTGGTGAAGTGGGGGAAAACAGACGATCCTGCATGCCCCCTCTGCCATGAAAAACAAACAGTGGAGCATGTCCTAAGCTCATGTAAAGTAGCCCTGGCTCAAGGAAGGTACACATGGAGGCACAACCAAGTGCTCAAAGAAATTGTACAAGTAGTCTGGGCTAGTACCAACACCACAAAAGGGAAAATCAGGACTCCAAAAGCACCCGCAACATTCTTCACGGCAGGAGGCAGCAAATCATGGCCAAGAACAACAGTGCCACTCGAAACATGCAGGCAGAGTCTGCTGGACGGGGCAGATGACTGGGAGTGCACTGCAGACCTCCCAGAATGGAAGAGTCACCCAGAGATCATCAGCAAGAGTGGCATGAGACCAGACATAGTAGTCCACTCTAAGTCAACCAAGCAGCTGATCATGATCGAGCTCACGGTGCCATATGAGAACAGAATGGAGGCAGCTCAAATCTACAAGACTGAAAAGTATGCTGATCTGGCAAACAGCCTGAGGAGAGAAGGCTATCAGGTCAAAGTCCTCACTGCAGAAATTGGAGCTAGGGGGTTTGTAGGAACGTCTGCATACAGCCTCATGAAACAGCTCTCAGTTGCAGGGAAGGAAAAAACCAGAGCCCTGAAAGCAATGGCAGAAGCGGCAGAGAGGTGTTCAAGCTGGATCTGGTCAAGGAGGAACAAAAGTGAACTTCATAAGGCTTAATTTCCCTACAAATATCAGGTGTCCCTGTGGCTCAGTGGTTAAAGCGCGAGTCATTAAGTGGAAAATGAGCATGTCCAGAGGGTCATGGGTTCGAATCCCAGCCATGGCTCGTCCCAAGATGGGAAAAAAAGGGGCAGCAGAGGGACATCCGGAGTCATGAACCGGGTGTGGCCCAACCCCCCTAGAGTGTCAGGAGATAAGGGCCGAAACACTTGCTTGAAGGGGGCTTCTCTTCTGAGGACTCTCTGCTGCCACGCTCTCCACGAGTTTCTTTCTACCCAAATACCTATAGGCATTGACAACTGGCATAAGACTGTCTTTATACAACCACCGTTCACGAGCACTTAGATATCCTCCTTTACGGAATACTATAATATTGCTTTTTTCCATATTAACTTTTAACTGCAGAGATCCAGCTGCACGTTGAAAACTATTCAGTTGGGTTTGTAGACCTATAACAGTTTCTGATATCAAAATAACATCATCAGCCAACAACAGAATAAACAATTCAAAAGCATCAATCGAAAGCAAAGCACCATGTCTACCATTATTAATCACTTCAATAGCTAACTCGTTGATAAACAAAGAAAACAAAATAGGGCTGCATGCATCTCCTTGTTTGACTCCTCTCGAACAATTGATATAGTCAGCAATTTTCGCTCCACAACGAACCCTTGTTCTTACTTTATCATACATACTTCTAACACATTTATAGAGTTTACCTTTAATACCATTTTTAAGTAAAACAGGCCAGAGAAGATTTCTATTAATGGAGTCAAAAGCTTTTTCAAAGTCTATGTATGATTCATGTACATTGAATGTCTTGGAACGCATTGACTCTGATCATTTGCCTGTGTCACTACATGTTATTTTTCCTAAAGAAGGTAATGTGCATGACAATAATCAAGAACAGAAACGTGTCATAGAAAAATTTATATGGAATGATGTGAACGCTGGTTTGTTTCAAGAGATGTTATGTAGTACTGAAACCCAAACAAAATTAGAAACGGCAATATACTTGTTAGATGTGGACATAAATCGCGCGCTAGATTTGTTTAATGCTTGCATAAAAGAAAGTGCTGACTGTATGAAGAGGTGCATAGTTTAGGATAGCAGTAAAACATTCAGCGTTTGGTATGATAATGAGTGTGTTGCTAGCAAAAGAACTGCTAGGAGATTATTACGAATTAGTCGTCGCACATTGAAAATAGAAGACAGGAACGCTTATTCAATCGCTAGGCGAGAGTATAAGCATCTGTTACAGGGGAAAGAGAAAGAGTTCAATAAGTCTTTACTGAATAAACTCGTATCATCTATAAAATGTCAAAAGGAGTTCGGGGATACCATTCACAGAGTTTCATTCAAAAGAAAACAGCCCAGAAACAATATTACTATTGATGTATGGTTTCAATATTTCCAAACGTTATTAGATATAAATGTCGATAACACACCAATCGAAGAGAGAGAGAGAGAGAGAGAGAGAGAGAGAGAGGAGAGAGAGAGAGAGAGAGAGAGAGAGTGGAGGGGAGCAGCTAAACCCTCAAGTGATTGTTGAACGATGAAGATGGAGGGATGGAAGCGGACGAAGAGAATGAGAAAAGATCCTTCAAGCAGCACGCTATGTCTGATGGATGACTCTCCCATTAAAAACAGGATGGGAAAAGAAGACAGCCACAGGAACACAGACAAACAAAATCTCTCTGTCAGTTCCAGACAGTTTGAGAAGGTGTCGACCCAAGTTCGGTTGTTTGTAGCCCAGCCAACCACGAAAGCCACGCCACGGCTGCAGGAGAGGGAATTTCAGATGTAAGTGTTAATTAAAAGATGTCTGATGTGGAGTGGTTTATCGCATTGTATGCACCATGGAGCGTCCTTAATTCAAAGGGTAAGAATAGGTCAAAACTGAGCTAAAAATGTGTCAAGCCAGAACAAAAATCCAGATTGGAGCCACACAAAGCTATTTGATTCATGAAACTTCTAAGACTCACTTTAAACTCAAGACATGTTTATACCTCAGACTAGCCATGTAACGCCGTCCTATGATTTTTTTTCCCCTCCACCACCCCCGCCTTTACTATTTTTTTTTTTTTTTTCATTCTTTGTTTCTTGTTTGTTTGATTTTTTTTTCCTTTTTCTTTTTGACTTTTCTTCCTTTATTTTTGGCTTTTTTTTTTTTTTTTTTTTTTTGTAAAGGCGGTCCTTTTTTTTTTTTTTTTTAATTCTTCCCTTCAACTCTCACGCACCATGCGGGCCTGTATAATGTATTGCTATCAATGGACATTAATGTGCTGGTTTTAATGTTTTGGCGTTTGTTACAGCGCGTCAGGGTTTATTTTTGTACTAGTGTTGGTACAGTGACACTCTCACACTGTGTTTCACAAAAAGATACAAGAGTTATATAAAAAAAAAATTTAAAAAAATTTAAAAAGAGAGAGAGAGGCCCGGACATCTTCCGGGAACCATCCTTGAAACCAAAGACGAAAATAAGTATGCAAGGATGATACCAGAAGTGCGCGAAGGAGAGAAGGGAGGAACATAAATAAACAAAGAGAGAGAGAGAGAGAGAGAGAGAGAGAGAGAGAGAGAGAGAGAGAGAGAGAGAGAGAGTGCATAGCTCCTCTCGCAAACCGGCCTATTCTCCCCGAAGGCTATTCTTATAGTGAAAAAGAGAGACCACAAGGGAGACACAAGGACATCCTTGCAGCGAGAGAATCAGTATCCATGAGAGAGAGAGAGAGAGAGAGAGAGAGAGAGAGAGAGAGAGAGAGAGAGACAGAAGAAGACAGACAGACAGACAGACAGACAGACAGACTGAGAGAGATACAGACAGACAGAGAGAGACCGTCCTAGGATATACATAGAAATGATTGTTGTCTAAACTGATCTATATAGGCCTTTGTTGCGATTGTTTCGAACTCCTAACAATTTCATCTGTATCTTTTGCAAGTCATGGCGTGATGGGCTATTGCTATGCTTTTCGTTTTTTCTTCTTCCGGTCTGTTGTATTCATGTTCCTCTTTGAGTCCTTTTTTAAAAGAATAAACTATTCTATCTTGCGTCTCGTAAACAATCCAAGGTTAAAATCAAGAGTCAACCTGATTTCGGGGAATGAACAAACCGTTCTAAAGCCATTTAATTCCGTTTCAACGAGTCGACAACGAAAGGAAAGGGAAGTAAAGAGAAATAAATGGTGTTAGACACAGACAACAGCCCCTTGTTTAGTTGAGAGAGTGGAAAGGTTGAAACACGTGCACAACAAAGAGGGAAGGGGCGGGGTGGATACAGTGACAGCGAATGAAAAATTTAATCAGAAATAAGATAGATAGATAGATATAGATATAGATATAGATAATATATTATATATATATATATATATATATATGTATATATATATATATCAGTGTGGAGACTTTTAGAAATGGAGCGGAAATAGACGAGTGACACAAAGAATGTGAGACAGCCAGAGAAAATACTGGATCAGGAAAGGGGATCCAGTTAGAAGAAGGAAGGGAAGAAGAGATGGGGGGGGGGGGGGGGGGGGGTGGACAGCCAGACAGACAGAGACAGGATTACAGACAGAGAAATTGAAGCAGCAGAAAGAACGCGGCGGTGATGGAGGAATGGGGGAGGAGGGTGACGATGAGATAGGAGGGAGCATTGAATTCAACATTTGTTTATTGTAGTCCAGTCAGCCATGCAGACAATGCCAGGCCTGAGACTTTGTTTGAAAACAAACATGAGAAAAGAAACTGGTTTACTTTGAAAAAAAAAATTGCATAAAGTTTTCTACAGTCAACGAAACAAGTGAACTGGAATCCGAGTGTTGACATACTGCTAACTCAAGAAGCTAGACTGAGCTGCTCATTTGGAATTCAATGCTGTAGACAGGTCATTTCTTGAATGACCGTTTTAGATCAGCAAACGATCTTTGCCATTTGCGTGATTTCAAAATATTGAGTAATATCTGATAAAGATTACATAGTTCATCTTTGGATTTGACTTGTACATCTGCTTTCCAAAATAAAGCCACGAATCTATAGATCTGTACTTTTCTTCATTTATTTACATTCTAAATTGCTAGTCGTTGGGATGGCGCAACTGTGGGAAGAAACTCTAGGAAGAGCTTGACAGCAGAGGGTCTTCAGAGAAGAATTTAAGAATTAGAAGTACAAAAACACCCTACTAAGACAATCCCAGTGGAACAGCCAAACAAAAAAGTGAAGGAAACTCTGCTGTCTTTGTCTTGTGCCAAAAACATCAGCACTAATCTCCAGCCAGCAATCCTTACACCCTGCAATAGTAACCCTTTAGGAGGCTGGGATCACGTGGTCAGACCGATGTATGACAGTGCGCTAATAATAACATGCCTGAAAAATCTTTGTTTTTCCGTTCATACGTTTTACATCTCGTACCACCTGTACAAGGAGACAGAATACTACGTATACCACCAATGAAAGATGAAGTCAAAAAAAACGCGACATAGGAGAACTCCGTGATCAGTTTTATGATTTATTAAAATGGTTTGTTTTTTCGTGAACACAATCTAGAAATGCCAAACATAAAATTCCATGCATTGTTTAACGCCAAAAGCAAGTCCAAACGAACAAAACCAGTAGAATTTCTTGGAATTATCACAAATACTTTCCAACCTGGCAGTCACAAAATTTCAATCACTATTCAACACCAAAGCAAGTCGAAGTTAACAAAACTACTAACATTTCTTAGAAAAATCATGGATGTTTTCTAAATCGACAGTCACAAAATTCCATTCACTATGTAACACCAAAAGCAAATCGAAGTTAACAAAACTGATAAAATTTCGTAAAATACTTATGAAAGTTTTCTGATTTGGCAACTTACCTTCAGTTATGTTATGTTTGCGTGAAATGATATGCTGTGTTCCATTCTCCTTTTCTCCCTGTGGCTTTTCTTCAAATAAAGTCTTGCTGTCTTAAAATAAGTAAAATCACCATCAATGATGAGCGAAGAAAAAAAATGATCTTCCAAAAGATATGTGGCTTCAGCTGTTAGAAGTAAGAAATAAACTGTGTTCAAAATCTAAGTAAGAAATAAACTGTGTTCAAAATCTAACAGCTCAGTGCCACAGGTTCTTCCTACCAATCACGAGGAATTTCACAAAATTCGGCGAATTACGTTGTCCGATATATACTGATAAATACAGGATAGAGACGAAAAACAACGTTTAAACAATATGGTTTCTATTTCATCTTCCATCCGTTTAAAATTCATGTCAATTTCAATTCAACCATATCAATGCTATCTTAAATGGTCAGAGATCAAAAAAGAAATCTTTTCGAATTACGTTAAGCTATTATTTTTGTTTTGTCCCCATGCACTGAAAATAGTAACGTCGTCTGGCAAGAAACGTCTGCGTTCCATCTCTTCATTCAGCCCATGAAGGGAAAGGCAAGGAACGTCAAGGAGTCAGCCAGCTCTTGTCCAGTATCGGAGAAGGAGAATGGAAAAATGAAAACTACAGATTTGTGACTATTTTGTACGGAATAATATTTCCAACTTCTGCTTGTAAAGAGGACGTCTCTTTGACACGTTTGAATCTAATAGATCTGTGCAGATATAGTGAATTCAGACTATGAAGGTTTGTTAACTTGAATATACCCGTGACCAGTTTCAAAGAATTCTGCTTTTTTGGTTTCTGCAGGCAGGTGGAGAGAACTCCTCTCATTGTGGGCAATGAACTCATCGTCAGTTTGAATATTTCATTTCTCTGATCAGGTTTGTAAGCATGTCTGTAGCTTTCAGTCTAAGGAAGACAAACAAGTTTTATAATGGACGGTTTATGTGTTGTATTTTTCGGCAAGTTATTTAGCAACCAGCATTTTATGTGTTAAATCTAGAGGTTGGTCACACGACACGCACAGTGAAGCCTCTGTGCCCTTTTTACTCTTGCAGAGACTAGGAGGACGGAGTAGGGGATCAGAACGCAAAGAGAAGGAAACAAGGGCAATGGCAGATACATATGTACACTAATAGTCAAACACATACATATGTGAAATCATTTAGATTGAAAATAATGCCTCTTTGAACTACTATAATCAACAAAACAGTTTTCAAATCACGAACCACAAAACCTACAAAGTAGGGGATGGTGAAAGTTCACTACAACAACCAGTAAAATAGCCAACAAAGACAAGTCTGGCAGCAGAATGGAATCCCTGCCAGAGGATCAATGTTAAAATAAAATAAAAAAAACTTCAGTCTAGAAGTCAGCCAACTGTGATTACACCCAAGGCGGCCATTTTCATGCATTTGGAGGTGGTGTGCCAGCCCTTAGAGCTATGCAAATTGAGTCACGTGCTGTCTGCTCGTGGTAGGAACGAGGCTGGAGAGAGAGAGAGAGAGAGAGAGAGAGAGAGAGAGAGAGAGAGACTTTGAAATGGAGTGAACAGAGTTGAGACCTAAGAGCAGGTCCAAAAAGTACAGCCAGTACATAGGCCACACAGCACTGCTGCCTGTTTTCCGTTTACTCAAGATGAATTAGTTGACTTTAATAAGAAAAAAAAAACTTATCTTTAACTTAACTTTGAATATTTGCATGATGGAATGAGTATGGTAGAGAGAGAGAGAGAGAGAGAGAGAGAGAGAGAGAGGAGAGAGAGGGGGAGACAGAGACAGAGACAGAGACAGAGAGACAGAGAGAGACAGAGAGAGACGATGTGATATATTCAGATTTAGTCCACAAAAGAATCTCTGGTGCTTTTGTTTATTAGTAGACCTTGAGAACAGTCTACGAAAAATGATTGATTTGTCATTTAAGGTTTTTTGTTTGTTTGTTATTTATAAGTAACAGAAAGAAGAATCACGCTCAACATTCCTTCATCTTTGTTTTTAAACTACCATTTGACAGCTTTTTTGTGTGTTTTGTTTGTTTGTTTGTTTTTTTGTTTCTTTCTCCATGTTCACATTAATGCTTCTTTCAGCTCATTCCACCACAACGCGTGACACATGTCCACTGACACACACACACACACACACACACACACACACACACACACATATGCACACACATGCACACACACACACACACACACATGCACGCACGCGCGCGCACACACACACACACACACACACACACACATACACACACACACACACATGCACGCACGTACACACACACACACACACACACACACACACACACAACACACACACACATATACACGCACACCCACACCCACACACACACATACACACACACACATGCACGCACGCACGCACACACACGCACGCACGCACGCACGCATGCATGCACACATACAAACACACACACACACACACACACACACACACACACACACACACACACTCACACGGATCATACATAAGAATATTACCCCATCCTCCTCATCCTCAACATGAACAAGCATGCGAGCGTCCACTGCGCAGCAAGCTGAAGACGTTATGAGGGTGTCTATGATTTCAGATAACACATTTCTTCAGTCGCTTCCATGCAAGACGTTTGTGCCTGTCACGGTCAGTACTTGCTTTTTTTTTTTTTTTTTTTTTTTTTTTTTTTAACTGGTCAGATCCCAGTGTGTCGGTGTAAAGTGATCATGTATTCCATTTAAAAAAAAATGCAAGATTTTATATTTCAAATAAATCTGATTCTATTATTTCTATGTTAGTTTCATTTCAGTTTGAAATAGCCTCAGTCATAATTCGTTTAAATCTCTCTCTCTCTCTCTCTCTCTCTCTCTCTCTCTCTCTCTCTCTCTCTCTCTCTAGGGTGATGTTTGTAGCCCCTTCTTGTTTTCTTTGTTCATGAACGAATTAGCCCTGAAAATAATCAAAAACGGTAGGACAGATTAACTTTTGATCTTCTTGAATTGTTCATTTTGCGTTTGGCCAGCAATGTTTCAAATATTCTTCATGACTTTTATTGGTTTCCAACGACAACGTAATGGTTTATATTCAGCGGCAAACAGAAACAAGTTAATATGAATAAGACCAACATCATTGTGTTTCGTAAGGGATGGTAACTGGCTCAAATTAGGAGATGGTTCTCTGGGAATGAGAAGGTGGTTGTACAGAACACGCATGAAAATCTAGTAATATACTTCACTCAGTTTTGATCTTGCTTGCCAAGATATCGTAGACAGAACAAAGAACGCAGCCTTAGTTGTCCTCAACGTTTTGTGCCGACTGAATTGTGATTCATGTAGTATTTTACTAACCTGTTTCTTATCGACGATACGCCCTTTCTGCACGAACACCGTTGCAACAGTTTCATTCTTGGTTGATATATCCTAAATACGCTGAACTTACAACTAAGTACATTCAAGCAAAGTACTACCGTAATCCATTCATGTTCAAATTCTGCTTGCTTATCTCTGACAGTAACGATTCTGTTACAATTGAATTATCTGTTCTGGTCACCAAAGCGCTACGTATTCGAATGTCGTCTATATCTGGGTGAATATTCCTTTTGTGAATATAGTCTTGATTGTAACTCATTAATGTTATGGGTCAGAGGCCTCAAATTACAGCTTTTTTCTTTTTTTACTCTCTCTCTCTCTCTCTCTCTCTCTCCCTCTCTCTCTCTCTCTCTCTCTGGGCACACACGCGCGCATCAGTGCGCGTACATGATGCACGTTTACAGCTTTGAATATATAGAATAAAAGGAACGTGTAAATGTGTACGAGATCGCATGTCGCCCAGCCTCAATAAGAATGGCACATGCGACCTCAGCAAGATGTAAATTTTTATTTTTAGATTTTTCCTTCCTAAAAGAGGCTATTCAGATAAACTGACCATTACCATAGAAGAAAAACTGGGTGCCTCAAGTTACGCCAGCTGCATTCCCATGCGTTGCAAAAATATCTGAGGTTAAAACTGAATAAAAGAGACATTCGGAAAGCACTGTGAAAACAATACTGAAGACGTCAGCTTCAGACATGCAAGTTACTTTCAGTAACGTAAATGTTGTGCTCTTTTAGATCTGTCGCAGCCAAGGAAAAGTGAAAACAAAAGGTTTGTTAGATCTGACGTACACTTTGAAGTCACTTACACTGATAAAGACGGTCAGGCCTAAAGAAATATTTCTAAGTAGATTGAGATACTTTTTAGACGTAGTCACCCCCTTTGAAGTAACTATGAGAAGGAATAAAAGCCAATAATCCTACTTCCTGTGAGCAGATGCTCTTTCTGCAAAATGGTGGGGCTTGAAAGAGGTCATGTGAGCCTGCAGCAAGTGTTTTCTGGTGACGTCTTCGGTTAGTTTTGTAAAATGCCATCACGTACATGTTGGAAACGCCTATGTTTGGGCACCAGTATTTTATTGTATGGCAAAGGCTAAAACCAATCTGTGGCAATGTCAATATCTTTTCCTACTTTGGTTTTCTCTTGTGCACAGCACAGCTGAAGAGCTTTGATACTGGTCATTTTCCTGCTGAGAAAAATGGTAGTAATGTACATGTTGCTGGTGGTGAACCACACACATTTTTCAGGTTAACTATCCTGTTGTGGTCTTCAGTAATGTCTCAGCTGAAAACCCATTATTTACCTAACTGGGGTTTCAGTTAACTGTCATTTAAGGACATGTGTGGATTATTTTTTTTATTGGAATTGTAATACGGTAGGGCTTCATGAACAACAGGCCTACTTTTTCCCTTATCCTCGGGAACAGGTGGTTAGGCCTACAGGTCGATTTACTGGAGACAGTGCAGCTTATGCATAAATGAGGTAGTGGAACATTAAAAAGGATGATTACTCATCATAACAACGCATAAAAGCACATCATCAGTTCGATTTTGTATTTTTCTTCAGCTGCTGAAGCTGTGGAAACTCAGCGGGCACAGTCACGTACATGTTGTTTTGAGTGACATTTAGTTCCCTCATGCACATGAATAACGGTCCCACATTGTCTCAGCTGAAAACCCATTATTTACCTAACTAGGGGTTTCAGTTAACTGTCATTTAAGGACATGTGTGGTCCCACATTATACCCTAATACCTGTCTGTTGTAGGCCCTTGGCTATGCAGTCTCACAATGTATGACTGCAAGCAATTACTCTTTTAAAATAAATGGAGGACAGCGGAACCTGTAAAACAGCTCATGTGCCATTCTTATTGAAAATGAGCGATGTGTGGTCACGTGTTTTTCTTTTCCATTTCAAGATAAGAGTACAAAAAAAAGCCCGAAGGAGGGACTCTCTCTCTCTCTCTCTCTCTCTCTCTCTCTCTTGGCAATTGTTTCCGTCATTTTTTGTTTTTGAGGATTTCTCTCCATGGCAATACGATTGCATCCAGATGGTTTCCCATGGGAGGAGAGACATGCAGCGAAGCGTGGGCAGCAATGACTGTGTCAAACCGCTTCACAAAACACAAACCATACTCCCCCAATGGGAGGAAAACAGTACAAAACATCACAACACCACTCTTCATGACACTGCACACATTTTTGGCCTTGTGGCCTTTTTCAAGTGAAGAGAAAAATAAAAATACAGCCAAGTGATATCCATCTTTGACAACTGGGCAGATGAAAAAAATGACGTCATAGATACACTGCAGACGGCCTGCCATCGTAATGCGTGATGACGTCAACAAGAAAGCGAAATTAAAAAAGAAAAAGAAAAAAAAAACAACGTCGTTCTGAGTAAATAGATCAAAGACACAATAACAGGATGGGAACCACTCAAATGTATCTGCCTCGTGGCACTTTCCTTGCTATGCAATTCCACTCCATAATGTAAATTGTATGTGTGTGTGTGTGTGTGTGTGTGTGTGTGTGTGTGTGTGTGTGTGTGTGTGTGTTATTTGTGTGAGTGTGTATGTGAGAGAGAGAGAGAGAGAGAGAGAGAGAGAGAGAGAGAGAGATAGCGCGTGCATAAGGATATGTATATGTGTGCACGTACATAAATGTGAGTATGCCGGTGCCCGTAGGTGCGCGTGACTGAGCAGTTAGATTTATAGCGTATACACTGAAAGTTCCGAGCTGTATTTTCCTTTCTGATAATCTGTCTTCAAAGTATTAATCCAGTTTTCGCTACTGATTCTCCATGTCGTCAGTTGCAAAATACGTCTTAAGGTAACTATTGTATTAAAAAATACGACAAAACACTTCATAAATCACAAGGAAAATGAATTCATTGGATAACGTGAATGTAGTCCTACCCATGACTACCCATGACGTACCATACCTTTTGTCGTTGGGTCA
>CM065736.1:53004121-53011621 GCA_033310375.1 Conus canariensis | reverse complement strand
CTCTCTCTCTCTCTCTCTCTCTCTCTCTCTCTCTCTCTCTCTCTCTCTCTCTCTCTCTCAGGCAGACATGTCTGAAAACCAACAATGGCTAGGACGAGAAACAGAGATCCCATGTGGTCTGTGGATTTGCTGCAGGAAAATACAACTAACATCCTTTCTATCGCTTTGCTGTAGGTTTATATGAACACAGTGGTTGTTGTTATAGCTGTATGCAGTGAAAACGGTTTATCCCGGGTGACTTTCAGTTCGGAATCTTCTCGCCCTTACTCGACATCCGCCTTCCCCTTCCCCTCCCCCTTTACCCCCTCCCAAGCCCTCCATTGCCTTTCCTCACTTGAACCCCTCCCATGCCCTCCATTGCCTTTCCTCACTTTAACCCCTCCCAAGCCCTCCATTGCCTTTCCTCACTTTAACCCCTCCCAAGCCCTCCATTGCCTTTCCTCACTTGAACCCCTCCCATGCCCTCCATTGCCTTTCCTCACTTTAACCCCTCCCATGCCCTCCATTGCCTTTCCTCACTTTAACCCCTCCCATGCCCTCCATTGCCTTTCCTCACTTTAACCCCTCCCATGCCCTCCATTGCCTTTCCTCACTTTAACCCCTCCCATGCCCTCCATTGCCTTTCCTCACTTTAACCCCTCCCATGCCCTCCATTGCCTTTCCTCACTTTAACCCCTCCCATGCCCTCCATTGCCTTTCCTCACTTTAACCCCTCCCATGCCATCCATTGCCTTTCCCCACTTTAACCCCTCCCATGCCATCCAATGCCTTTCCCCACTTTAACCCCTCCCATGCCATCCACTGCCTTTCCTCACTTTAACCCCTCCCATGCCATCCATTGCCTTTCCCCACTTTAACCCCTCCCATGCCATCCAATGCCTTTCCCCACTTTAACCCCTCCCATGCCATCCATTGCTTTTCCCCACTTTAACCCCTCCCATGCCATCCATTGCCTTTCCCCACTTTAACCCCTCCCATGCCATCCACTGCCTTTCCCCACTTTAACCCCTCCCATGCCATCCACTGCCTTTCCCCACTTTAACCCCTCTCCATGCCATCCACTGCCTTTGTCCACTTTAACCCCTCCCATGCCATCCACTGCCTTTCCCCACTTTAACCCCTCCCATTGCCATTCCCCACATGCCTTATCCCCACTTTAACCCCTCCCATGCCATCCATTGCCTTTCCCCACTTTAACCCCTCCCATGCCATCCACTGCCTTTTCCACTTTAACCCTTCCCATGTCATCCACTGCCTTTCCCCACTTTAACCCTTCCCATGCCATCCACTGCCTTTGTCCACTTTAACCCTTCCCATGTCATCCACTGCCTTTGTCCCACTTTAACCCTTCCCATGCCATCCACTGCCTTTGTCCACTTTAACCTTCCCATGCCATCCACTGCCTTTGTCCACTTTAACCCTTCCCATGCCATCCACTGCCTTTGTCCACTTTAACCCTTCCCATGCCATCCACTGCCTTTGTCCACTTTAACCCTTCCCATGTCATCCACTGCCTTTGTCCACTTTAACCCTTCCCATGTCATCCACTGCCTTTGTCCACTTTAACCCTTCCCATGCCATCCATTGCCTTTCCCACTTTAACCCTCCCATGCCATCCATTGCCTTTCCCCACTTTAACCCCTCCCATGCCATCCATTGCCTTTCCCAACTTTAACCCCTCCTGTGCCATCCATTGCCTTTCCCCACTTTAACCCCTCCCATGCCATCCACTGCCTTTCCCCACTTTAACCCCTCCCATGCCATCCACTGCCCTTTCCCCACTTTAACCCCTCCCATGCCATCCACTGCCCTTTCCCCACTTTAACCCCTCCCATGCCATCCACTGCCCTTTCCCCACTTTAACACCTCCCATGCCATCCACTGCCTTTCCCCACTTTAACCCTTCCCATGCCATCCACTGTCTTTCCCCCACTTTAACCCCTCCTGTGCCATCCACTGCCTTTCCCCACTTTAAACCCCTCCCATGCCGTCCACTGCCTTTCCCCACTTTTCTTAGGTATTTATGTCATGATTGTTGTGTGACCCCCCTCCCCCTCTCCATCCTACCCTCCTCAGTATCTCTCATCCTTTTTAACTAAAACCAATCATTGTTAATCAATATACTTATCTGTTCTACTGTTCATTTGTCAGTCGTGTTGGGTTCAGTTCGTTTACATTACAGTGTACAATGCAAGTTCTTGACATCTGCGTGCTCTCTTTACTCAAGATCACTCTCGAAGTGCGATTTATTCATTGATTTACATATTTTTGCCACAAGACTGGGTGAAAATCAGGTCATATCGTGTATATCCAAGCCGACCTTGGGGGCCCATCATGGCGGCAAGCAAGTGACAGATGAAAATATGTACAACACAAGACTAGAAAACCAAACCATGCCCAAGTGCTGAAACTGAAAGATGGGTCTAAAACACAGCATGTCATCAACCACGTTTAAGTCAATGTAAGTGAAAGACGACGTTTTTTTTTTTTTTTTTTTTTTTTTTTTTTAATGTAAGAATACATCAGATGGAGCACTTTGCAGCGATTTTTTTTTTTTTTTTTTTATGGAATCTGCCGTGTAATGCTTGTGTGTTTGGTTTTACATGTCCCGGCACTCAATAAAACCACGTCTACTGCTCAGCAGTATTCACGATACAACTTCTTTTCTTTTTAAAAGATCAGAATCAGACGAAAATTGGTGTGACCAGTTTGTAGACTGCGCAGCACTTTTTCCTGCATACATTTTCTGGAGAAAGAAGGAATTTTGTAAGTGTGGACAGGTTTGAAAAACCTTGTGCGTGTGTGTGTGTGTGTGTGTGTGTGTGTGTGTGTGTGTGTGTGTGTGTGTGTGTGTGTGTGTGTGAAAAGAAGCAAGCATCAGATCTTCTGTCTTCTGTGTCCCAGACAATTGCCACCAAGGCAGGATTAGCCGGGAAATGGCGTCTGACCACCAGCCAATCAGGTGGCTTCCCCTGCAGGCTCTCTGCCAGCAAGTCAGTGGTGCCACTTCCCTGGGGTGCTCCTTTCTCCCTCGTCCCGGGGCTGAAAGCACGAGAACTGGCAGGCGAGCGAGCAGGCGGTGGAGGGAAGGGGAGGGAAGGAAGGGCAGTGATACGAATTCAAGTTGTAGATAAGGGGTGAAAGAGACGAGCCTTAACAGGGGCGCTGGTTCACAGTAAACATGAGCTGAGAGAAGATAATGATCGACATGAAAAGGAGCAAAAAAAAACAAAGAAACAGACTGACTGACCGAGAGAGAGAGAGAGAGGAGAGAGAGAGAGAGAGAGAGAGAGAGAGAGAGAGAAGGAGGGAAAGAGTGAGGAAGAGAAGGTGTTGATCGAGAGGAGACGAGAGACAAACTCTTAACGTGAGGTAGATGACAGTTTGTTGAACAGTCGAACTAGGGGAGGAACGACAGCGGATGAACACAGGAAGGAAAGGTCGTCAGAGAAGACTATTTAAGCCACAAGATGTGACTGAGGGATGAACGAGTCATTTAAATGGGAGCTAATCAGGTACAGTTGCTCAAAGCCCAGCCGACCACATAGGATCATATCAGGCCTGTAACCACGTTTAAACCTGCCTGCATAATTGTTGAAAACACAAACAAATCATTTCAGAATTTTTTTTTTTTTAGTTAAATGTAACTCTTCTGTACTCAATATCAGATTAAATCAAAAATGTTAACCTCTTTTCAGAATCTAAAAATCGTATCTGGTGGGACGTATCTGAAACAAGGTTTTAACTGAGCCTCCTGTGAAATGCTTCTGGCATTCATCATGTAAATACCAACCTTCCAGAAGAATATGCCTCACAGCCAAACACTCATCACATGGTATATACCTAGGAGCGTCTTGGATAATAATGGCACAGTCAATGTTAGGTAGGTTACTCGAGGTCTGACCAGCGTTTTGGGCGTAGGTCAGATATCGGCTAAGTCGCAGCCACGAGACCCTCTTCTTCAATTCTCTCATCTTAGTCATTAATTCATTTATCCATCAGCTTTAAATCATGCGCAGTGTGGTCTCCAAACTTAGCAGATGTGGTATAGCGTATATGGATGAGTCCGCACGCAGTGATACTTTGATGAAACTGAAACTGACACTTCACCCTTTAAAAGAGAACAATGTATATAAAAACTGTGGCCTGTGTGAAGCCGGCCGAAGATGGTCTCTTCCTTGTGGCTACCAGTTCCGGATGGTTAAACAACATTCCAAGTGAGATCAGATTTGGAACAGTGTGTCATCCCTCGGATTACACCAGTCCTCTTGCCATAGCTCTTTAATTTTTGTTTGTTTGTTTGTTTTGTTTGCTGTCCCAACCTCTGCGCCACCTCAGAGGCAGTGCACCCACGCCGCTCATTCCGACACCCTGTCCACAGCCACAGCCCGGTCGGCCCCGCCGCAGCCCCGGCACCGGCAATCCACAGGGAGCAGTCAATGTCAAGTCGTCAAGAGGCAACTCACCGGAGGAGACACTGCACTGCTGCTGAGTCACTTCGCTGGTGTTCAGTGGCGCCTGTTCTGATCTAACGTACGCAGGACACCACCTACTAAGCCCCCTACTGACGACAATAATTGCTTAGTCGCGGAGCCGGCGTGAGTGAGCTCTCCCTCCGGAGGGCGCCACCACGTCCGTCCAACTTCAGCCCCCATGGACTCGCCGATACCGATAACCCCGACGGAACCAAACCAGGGCCACAGACGTGTAGAGGACATCGAAACTGAGGTCACCATGAAAGCAGGGTATGAAGGGCCACAGAATTTGAGACATTTTTTTATGCTGATCGATGAGAATGAGGATGATTAAGATGATGCTACGGATTTCCATTTCGGTCTGAGACTACATGACAGGGCTGTACTCTACGCTTCCTTTCATAATATATCCCGGTGTCAACCAGGCCCCCCGAGAGATACAGGCACCTGCAGTGTTGGTCAGGAAATTTGAGCAACACTCTCACAAACGCATCCCTTAAGTGGATGAAACTCGACTGTGTGATCCCAGTCTTCCCAACTGAGTCCGCAGCAAACTCAACTCTAGGTAGGAGCCGGTCGGGGCAGAAAAACCCACATGACTCTGAAGGGATTCGAACAAACGACCTCCTAACCGGGAGTCCGCGACGCTAACCACTTCGCCACGGCGGCTGGTCATAGCTCTTTAATTTATTTTCTAACTTCTGGTTTCAGATCTCTGTGAGGGAGGGGCCGACTGAAAAGCTTTTTACCTGTGGCATCCTTGGCTACCTGGTCAGCCATCTTACTGCACGGATACCAACGTGACCAGGACAACGGGATCTGAAAAGATCAGCACAGACACAAAAATGTCAATGTTAGTCCTTGTCGCTTTGAGAGGGAGTTTACTCAAGGTGTCCACTCACGTCGTATCATTTATAGCCCAGCCTCTCACGAAAGCCACATCAGAGCTGCAGGAAAGTTAAGATCACAGCTATGTTTGAATGAAAAGATGTCATTGCTGAGTTGTGTATCACACACGGTGCGCTACAAAGCCGTATCGATTTGAAGAGGATAAGAAGTAAACTCTGAGCTACAATGAACGCCTTAAACCAGAACAGTGTCTGTTTGAAGTACAACGTTAACTTGATCAAAAAAAAACTTGACAAGACACATCTAAACTTGAATCAGTCATATTCTGTATAACCCAGACAACCCAGGGGACCTTATCACAAAACACACATTTGAATAAGTGTTATTAGAAACTGATGTAGAGTTGTTGTTGTTGTTGTTGTTGTTGTTGTTGTTTTATTATTGCAGTTGCACTGCCGACAATTTTGTCAGTATGTACTGGAAATTCGTGGCTGTTGTGCTGGTAGTATGAGTTTGCTGTATTCTCCTTTTTGTCTAATTTATCCATCTTTTTCCATGTTGGTTTTTTCCCTCTAGAATAAGAGTTTGTATCTTGTGTCTTGAAATTACATGAAAGCCAAAACAACGCACATGTTAAACTCCCATATTAAAACCTAGAGTCACATCGATTCCAGAACTTCAAATACTATTCCAACGATTCCAGGAACTTCAAATACCATTCCAACGATTCCAGGAACTTCAAATACCATTCCAACGATTCCAGGAACTTCAAATACCATTCCAACGATTCCAGGAACTTCAAATACCATTCCAACGATTCCAGGAACTTCAAATACCATTCCAACGATTCCAGGAACTTCAAATACCATTCCAACGCCACTTCCTGGCATTTCAACGTGTTGATGCCTGGAGGAAAGGGAAGGACACAGAAAAAAGCTGGTTTTAGAAACAGAAAGGGCAGAATCTCGTTTGGCTGTCGGAGCAGGAAAGATTAAAGAGGATGTATACAATTTCGATTAGAAGGGGGTATACCGTGATGGTAATTGAAAAGATGAAATTGAAATCAAATATATCTGTCTGGAAATGTTTAGAACTAGAAGAGAAATAGATGAGTCACACAAAGGAAGTGAGAAAAACTGAGCGAGAGAAAGAAAGTGCAGCGGGCCAGGACACAGGATCCGCAGAGAAGGAAAGAAGAAGAGGGAGGAGAAAGCGACAGCCAGACAAACAGGAACAAAGAGAGACAGAGAAATAGCCAACAGGGTGCGATGGTGAGGTCAGAGTGCAGGATGGAGAGAGAAAAAAGACCACACAACTTGTGACTGTTTTTCATGTGGCCTCGTTTTGACGGGGCTGAGCTGAGCAGACCTTTGAAGATAATTATAGAGAAACCCTAACTGTGAACCATCATTGGCTGGGATCTGCCTGTAACCAGCATCACTGAAGCCTGCGCATAA
The DNA here is from genome assembly GCA_033310375.1 of Conus canariensis. Classification (NCBI taxonomy): domain Eukaryota; kingdom Metazoa; phylum Mollusca; class Gastropoda; order Neogastropoda; family Conidae; genus Conus; species Conus canariensis. Next base: position 53,004,840 of record CM065736.1, on the reverse strand, counting down.
CTGTTTCATTTTTACTGGTTTCTGAAGGCAGATGGAGAATAATCCTTCAGTTCTGGGAGGGTCTGGAAGACTTTATTGTCAGCTTGTTTGTTTTCATTTCTCTTGTTGGAAGTTTGCAAGATGTCTTTATTCTGTCAATTTGAGAACGTGTCATACGGAAAGCTTTATTTGTTGTCTGATAGAACTATTCATAGGGAAAGGTCTATTTGTTGTCTGCTAGAACGTTTCACAGGGAAAGGTCTATTTGTTGTCTGTTTGGCAAGCAAGCCAGCAAGTCAATCCCTGCATGTTTTTATACCAAGTGGAATGTCACTCTGCATGTACCTTGAAGTTTCTTTACTCATTTCACTCTCTCAAAGGTTTGCACGGAGAATAAGACTGAGGCAGGATAGAAAGATTGAGGAAACAAGAGCAACACCAGAAGCATACCCAGACTGAGTCAAAATCACACGATAATATCATGTCACATAAATGCACAACTGAACCAGTGTAATAAAAACACATTCAAATGCATACAATTTGACTAGGTTTCTTGCAAAAACCACAAAAATAAGGGACGGTGAAAGACAGTTCTCCACCACATCCAGCATTTCGGTAAGTGAGACAGGTACTACTAGGTCCAGCAGCAGAATCAACTCAACGCCTGAGGATCCAGTCGTTGGAGTCCAGCCAGTGCAAGGAAACTGAAGACACACATCGAGTCTCTTTCTGCCAGTGAG
>CM065736.1:52946621-52999121 GCA_033310375.1 Conus canariensis | reverse complement strand
TCCAGCTTGCTTGACTTCAGGATACATGAAGCTTGGAGTACAGCAATGCCACGTAGTCTCCGACCACAATGGAATTCCATGGCATCATCTTCATCATCCTCATCCTCAATGATCATCATGACAAGTATTTCATCCCGTGGCCCTTTAGGTCCTGCTCTTGAACCGACATCAGTCTCAACATGCTCTCCACGTGCATGTCCATGATGAGTTCCTTCAAAGCTGTCGGTATGGGGCAGAAGTCATCAGGACTGTGTTGACTGTTCCCTGTGGATTGCTGGAACTGTGATCGGACAAACCTGGGTGTGAATATGTATGGGGAGCCGGGATAACGAGCACCACTACAGGAGTGCCACGGAGGATCACAGTAATTAAAGAAAATGTCAGTATTAACTCTACAATCAAGACCTGAGCCAAACGATAAATGTAAAACGAAGTTGTCAGTCAGATAAATGAAAACAGAAACCTATGGTACTCTCCCATCCTCCAGCTGTGTCAAATCATGTTCATAGCCACACCAACCGTGGAGATCATTATAGGACTCCAAGCAGCCACAAACGAAACCATGTACATGTAAAACAGCTAAGTCTAACAAGTCAAATTGAGCCAAGTCCTGAAACTGAAGCATTGATGTATAAGAAAGATTATCACCAACCATGACCAAGCAAAAAATAATGAATTTTCTTTTACAAATTTGAAAATCACATCAGGTGAAACATCTCCAAGCAAGGTCTTCATGGAATCTGGAAACAAATGCTTGCGTCTTTGTTTGTACACGACCCAGCACTCAATTAAAAAATCTTCACAGCTGACCAGTATTTCACAGTGTATCCAGCGTACAGCCTCCTGCTCTTAAAAAAAACTCAGAATGGGAGAAATAGGTGTGACCAGCATTCAATCTGTACACACTGTTTCTTGTCCAAAGTTTCAAGAGACAGATGGGAGGGATTCCTGAACTGTAGACACGTTATTCTCTGTGCATTCTCTCCCTCGCAACAGACATGTCTGTTATATTCTTGGGTTTGGGGTCTGAGGGATGTGAAAGAAACAAGCATTTTCACAATTATCTCCCATGGCATTCTTGGCAGGCTGCTCTGTAGCTTTGTCACCCCAAATGTTAGATGACAAATATTACATCCAAACTACAACATCATTGTCATTGTGATTGAGAGACATACATAGTTAATAAACTCCAGGAACAAAGGGTGGTTGATATTACTCACAGTATTTCGCTATGTTCATAGCACACAGTTCATGAATTCAAAGAACACAAGGTGGTTTTCATAGCCCAAGGCATTCAGCTATTTTCATGGCACATAGTTCATGAATTGAAAGAACACAGGGTGGTTTACATTGCCCACGGTATTCTGTTCAAAGCACACAGTTCAGCCAGGGAAATAAAGAGAAGCAAGCATCGAGTCCCCTCTTTTGTCCAGACAGTTGCCCCCAGAGGCAGAATGGGCTGCAAAATGGCGTCTGACCACCAGCCAATCAGCTTGTTCCCTCCACCCCCACGCCCTCTCCCGGCAGGCTCTCTGCCAACAATCCACTTGGCTGCCATTCCCGTGAGGGAGTCCCCTGTCCCTTGCCTTTGGGCTAAAAGCACGAGGACTGACAGGCATGTAGGCAGTGGAGGGGGGGGGGGGGAGATAGAGATGAGGATGGAAGTTGTGAATGAATGGTTAAAAGGAACAAAAAGAGACTGGTCTGCTCCAGCACTTTCTTTTACCATATAGATGAACTGAGAAAGGAAGAAAAGAATTGAAAGGGAAAAGAGACAGACAGACACAGCCAGATAGAAAGTCTGATAGAGAGAGACACGCACACATAGAGTGTGACAGACAGACAGACAGACAGGGAGAACACTGAGGGAGAGAAAGAGAGACAGACGGACAGACAGAAAGAGAGGCGGGCAAACAGACAGGCAAACAGACAGATGGGGAGAAACACAGGAGAGAGACAGACAGACAGACAGACAGACAGACAGACAGAGGGAGAGTCGACAGAGAGGGGGATAGAGAGAGACATAGAGAGAGTTGTGCTGTTTTATGTCGAGTTGTGATGAGAGGGAGGTACAGTGTGACAGATTTACAGTAACAGTGGCAGGCACGGAGCTACAGAGAAAGAGAGAGTAAAGTAATGCTTCTTATAGCCCAACCCACAATGATCAGAGAGAGAGAGAGAGAGAGAGAAGACAGAAGACAGACAGACAGACAGACAGACAGACAGAGACAGAGACAGAGACAGAGACAGAGAACTGAACTGGAGTAAAGATGAAAAAAACATCTTAATACGAGATATATATATAATTTGTTCAACAATGAAACTGACAGAATGAACGCTGACGACAAGAGAAAGAGAAGGCCGTTCAAGCAGCGAAATGAGCCAAATGAATGAATGATATGCTGACAGGAAGATACAGACAGCAACACAGACAAACAAAATGTCTGTTGAAGTTCGATCACTTTGAGAAGGTGTCGTCGATTGAAGACGCGTTGTTTATAACCCAGACATCAGTGACGACCACGTCAGCGCTGAAAGAAAGTAACAATAAGAAGTCAGAAGAAGTGAAATGTTGAGTTGTTTGTCGCACAGTTTCTATGGCACAGTCTAAGTTTGAGATGCAAAGCCAGTTTGGATGATAAAACTTCACAAAGACTTCAAAAAGCAACTTGAAACATGTTGTTTACAGTCCCACTGATTCTCGAGCAACATTCTAAAAATATCACTTTCAGACGGCTGTCATCATAAATCATTTTACAGTTTTCTATTGCAGTCGTGTTCTTCTTCTTACTGTCGATTTTGTTCCGTAAGTATTGCAAATTCTAGCCTGTTGAGCCATTGCTGTAACTTTCCCTTTTCCTTCTTTTGGTCTATTTGATCCAATTCCCTCTGTGTATTTTTTTTTTACTCTGGAATAAGATTTTGCATCTTGGATCTTGAAATGGCATGAAAGCAAGCACAACGCAGATACGAAGATGCCAGAGTCAGATCGATTCTGGGAACTACAGAGACCTGTTTCAAAACCATTTAATTACAGTTCAACGTGTCGACAGCTGGAGGAAAGTGTTGTACACTGAAATAGAAGTTGAGAGAGAGAGAGAGAGAGAGAGAGAGAGAGAGAGAGAGAGAGAGAGAGAAAGAGAGAGAGAGAGACACACACACAGGCAGACACACAGATATACAGATCGACAGAAGGCAAACAGGGAGAAGGGGGGGGGGGGGGGAGAGAGCATTTCGGGTGTTCGAGGGATTTAACAAATATATGCAAAGCCGAGGAGAATGGTGAACACAGTGCCAGTAACTGAAAAAAGTAAAAGTGAAATAGAAGACATCGGCGTAGGAAAAAAAACGTTTCGACCTGGAACGGAAATAGACGGTTAACACAAAGGATTGGGAAAGGCTGAGTCAGAGAAAGTGCACCGGGTCAGGACACAGGATCCGCAGAGAGGGAAAGAAAGAAGAGGGAGGAGAAAGCAACAGCCAGACAAACAGAGAGAAAGAGAGACAGAAAAACAGTAGAAAGGGGACAGTGGTGAAGTGGGGATGGAAGGGGAGGGAGGGGATCAAATCTAACTTCTGTTTATCATCGCTTAGTCGACAGTGGAGGTCATCCAGGACTGGAACTGTGTGCACAAACAAACACAAAATAAAACATGCAATCTTTTTTGTAATTCAGTTCAATTGTTCTTTATTGTTCCTCCGCCTGTGCCATCTTTTGCACTGTAGCAGCCAACAGACACACTATCGAGGTCATACTTCCAGCATTAAGTAACCTAGGCAGCAGACCCTGATTTTTTGTGGCACTGAAATAGGATACTGTTCTGAAAAAGACATTCGCTGAAAGAACAGTTAAAGTGAATTTCAATGGAAATGCGATAACTCCTAAATAACTCAATAAAGTGCAAACTTTTTGAAGACTCTGAGTTAATGGTATTGTTGGAAAAGCGGAATTTCAATTGAATTTAAGTAGAAATAGATCTATGTGCCCATGAATTCCTTTTTTCATGACCCATTTTAGTGTAAAAATTACAGGTAAAATACTAAAACTAATGAATCCCACCAACTGATCCTTCAAAACCCATTCTGAGGCCATGTCATGATAGAACATATCCAATATTCAGACAGAAATGAAGTCCGAAACCGGTCACAGTCAGGTTTTTTTCATAAAAACACAGTAATTGGAAAAGTGCATAACTCACTGTCAACAAGACGAGGGGGTACAGGGAGGATATAATAAAGTAATACTGACACGCTTTCTTTGTGTTAGATTTTTCACAGCACCAGTGCTGGTAGGTTGTAATCTAATCTGTAATAGTTATCAAGAGCTTGGAGCTCAAACGTATACACACACACACACACACACACACACACACACACACACACACACACACACACACACACACACTCACACACCAGAAAAGTGGGAATGCGCAAAGATATGATCAGTGATGGGTGACGGAGAAGGGTGGGGGTATAAACAAAACATTCATCAAAAGACGTGTTTTCAGATCAATTCTAAAAGGAAAGAGTGAGTTTCGGAAAGGGCTGCAAATGGAGGCCTGTTCCACATTCAGCAATAAGAGTTCAAATGGACCACACACAGATGCTACATGCATGCACTACTCGTGTGCTAAAAAATAAACAGCCAATGTGCACCAGGCAATTCACACCCATATGTCTATGAATCTCACCATCCTGGTTTCAAGAGATTTTTGTCAGGAGTGAATGCCAACACATCCAGCTTCAAGCTTTTTGCACGGTGTTATTTCACCAGTATCAAATCGCAGCCTTGCTGGCCCTGATGGCTAGAACATTGACGATCTAAATTAACATCAAAATTTACACTTAGATACAATAACAATTACTTGTATATCGAGACCGGTGGGAATGCTTCAGATAAAGGGAGAGAAGGATTATATCAGTGAGTCCTGGAACCATTAGGGCACGTTCTCATCTGCATGTAAGCAGCAATGAACTACACAAGAAAGCGCTATTTGGCCCTAATAGACCCACCCTACTTAACAGTTACAATCCAAAGGCTGGCTATTTCTGTTGGTGACTGTCAAAGTTATGCCCCTTTGTTTGTAGCTCTGTTGCTTCTTCAATTGAAATGTATAATACTTTATTGTAAGGGTTGTCTGCTGCAAGCAGTTAAACTCGGGTGGAATAACACATTTCAAGGATATTCACCAGCTAAAGATGGCTTAACCTTTCTGTTGAAATATCTTCTGCTAGTGTGTAAGATCATTTGGAAATGTTTGGAAGCAATAATGCTGTTTTTCCAGGAATAAACTGTGTCTTGTCCATAATTGGTGTCAACATTATTATCTAGACACTGATTTACCCAGCTAGGCTTTCAGATGAAAAGTGCGCAGAATTCAAAGTAGTTCTAACGTTTCCATTGTCTCCCAAATACTTGATGATAATCCCCATTTGGGAATTTCACAATTCAAGTCTAACACAAGTCAGAAAACATAAAAGAGTCTGCAGCACAAATGGGGAGAGTGACCAGGACGTGCAACTTCAGACACTTCCTGATGGCAGCTCTCTGAAACAGGTTTGTTTCTCAGTTGGTGAACTCGATCATTCAATCCAGATTTGTGTCGAAAAACAAAATCTTGTTTTCATTACTGCAGTTGACTTTGATATTTCAGTTGTTGAGGACGGCAGAACGTGGTACAAAAAACTCGACAGACCGTCTTTCGTGTCCCTGTAACTGACAAAGGCAAACTCAACTCCGGGAAGAAGCTGTCAGAGCAGAAAAATTCCCACAAATGAACGGCTCTGATGGGAATCAAAGCCATGACATCCCAGATGGGACTTCGCGACGCTAACAACGTCGCCTTGGCAGCTGGTGAACTTGAATACTTTTATAGGAATAATTCAACCCTTTCACTTCCCCAGTACCAACCTTTCAACCTGAAACATGCATTCTGTACGTGCAAAGTAGAGTACTTCCTGTCAGTTTTTTTTTCTTTCAGTTGTCACCAAGGCTTCTTTACATCGCGTCATCTCCCCGGAAATTTTCCGGGTTATAGATGTACAGTGTGCATGTTTCAGATCTCAAAATTTCTTAGCTTGGGCGTTGAAGGGGTTAATTCCAACTACAATCTTTTCAATGCCTTACAATATTTTATGCACGAAATATGGCACTGACTGAGGGAAAATGTAATAACATTTATTCTACATCGACCAGGCGGGCAGGCAGTCCTGGATGTACATTAAATCCACCAGTGGTTTTGGTTGCTTTTAACAGTTGGTAAAAGTTCATTCCACAGTCTGGTGGTCAATGGAAGGAACGACTTACGGTCCAGTGATATAACACAGTCCCAGTGCGTAGTTTACCACTCAGCAGTCGTCTGAGTCCTTGGCTGGACGTTCACCTCTGACACTCCTTTCCTCCATTCTGTATATGCCCAAGAGAAATCATTATATATGTCTGGTATCAGTTTTCACCAAAGTGTAGAAGTCCATGGTCTGTATGACTGAGTAAAGAACAATGAAATGGATATGAAGGCTTTTTTCTGTCTTGTTCCTTCTGTTTCTTTTTGATAATACGTCAACTCATAAGCTATCTAGTCAAGCTGATTGCAGGGGTCATATCACCTGACATTAATGTGACATGCAAAGCGAAACAGCTCGCCCTCCACCAAGCACTGCACAGGCCAGGGCTTTACTTTATCAGTATTCCCTGAGGCCGGCAACAACAGAACGAGAACAGACACGTGCGACACGTGGGATTAGAGAGAGGTGGCACAGACGGAGACGTGAACAAAGAAATGAAGTATGCGGTGTGAGATGTTTAGAGAGTGAGACATGCTGGAGAAGACACCGTTCTGGTTGGAGTTGTGTCCTCTGCTGCTTCCTTTCTTTTCCGTTTTATTGCTAACATGGGGAGAAATGGTGCTGACTGGTTTATCAACCTAAAACTGGTATGTAACGGGAGGTTTATTTACTTGTTTGGTTTTCAACAGGCTTTTTTTCTTAATATTCAACCTCCATTAGATGATTTTACAATAAATTGTAGATGCAAAATAAGGTTAATTACGCAATGAGAAAAAAAAATGATTAAATAATGCTAATAGTGGTCACTTTAAAGCCTAATTTTGATAGCATGTCCATTTCAATATCTTGTAATTGCCCAGTTTTCTTCAGCATGCATTCCTTTGCCATTATTAAAAGGAAAGGATATAATTTTCCCACAAAGATGTTTTAGACTTCCATTAGTCTGTCGGTTTAATATTGGAGAAGGGTATTGTTTAGGTCATACCAAAGGACAGAGGCTTCCAACCAAATAATTCCCGCTATAAACGGAAATCCAAAAATGATGGCCATTGTTGCAATATAATTGCAGTCATGACTGTAGGGAAAGTTAAGTTCTTGAAGTCGCTAGGATAAGATAGCAGGCGATGTTGCCAGCAAAAAGCATCTCATTAGGAAGCACAAATACAGGGGTTTTCTTGTTGCTTTGGATTTTCTTTTCTTTTTTTTTTTTGCTGTTCCAACTGCTGTACCACCTGAGTGGCACCGCATCCACACTGCTCATGTCGACCCCCCACCCTGACCCCACCATCCACAGCCACAGCATGGCCTGGTCCACCACAGCCCCAGCATCAACAATCCAATGGGAGCAGTCAGTGTCAAGTTGTGAATGTCGATGTCCAGTTGTCAAGAGGCAACCCACCAGAGGAGACACTGCTACACTGACGAGTCACTTCAATGATGTTCAGTGGTGCCCGTTCTGATCCAGCATATGCAGGACACCACCTGCTAAGCCCTCTTTTAATGACAATGAATGCTTAGTCGTGGAGTTCTTCATCCATTTAAATTCTCCACAGTCATCTTTGACGACAGCAAGCATTGCACCATGACTGAACATTCACAATATAACTGCAGAGTTCGTGGGAGCTAAGATCGAATGGTGTGTTCAGGTCACTCAGCAGAGGATGTTTACAATGTGGTAAGAACATCGCCTGCAGCAAGAGTGGTAACTGTAGTTACATAAGACAGCAAGTCTGGCACCAGCACTAGGTCTCCCCTCGTTGACTATGAAAGAGATGAAAACTTCCATGACCGGCTTGTATCAGCCAAGTTCAATCCCACACCAACTCTGCAACATCTACACTGTCAGGACGGGAGTGTGCCTACAGTTGACCAAAGGATTCGGCTCATTGCCAGATTCAACTCAGCACCTGTGCACTTCCTGGAGAAAGACTATAATGCCAAGATTATTCTCGCCTCCAACAGCAAAGCAGCAACAATACAGCAGGCTTGAGACAACAAACGGTTAAATCCTTGGTCAGTGGGGTAAATCTCCAACACAGAGAGAGGCCCATTGTACAGCGCTTCACTCTGCTAGCAGACAAACTTTAGACAACACAACTGGTGTTTAGTCCCTACCATCTCTCTGATCATGACTGCCCATTGACTTCCAGTTCCTTAAACAAACCAAAAGATGTCTTCGCAGGTGGACAGATGAATGTGGAGATAGAGCTAAGGAAATATGGAAGCACTTTTTGCTGAATGGAATTAGACATGGTTTTCACTCAGCTGACAGCACCAGCTCCATAGCCAACCTGGAAGAGGCGACTCAAGGATCAGCGATTGAACATGAACATGAGGTAGAAAGAAAAGTGTAAGATTAGACAGGAGGTCGTTATGCATTAGATTCAAAGACGTTCATTATCGGCTCTTTAGCAGCAATTTCCAGAGATGCTGATGATGATATGCATTTAATTCATGCTCTAGCCTACCAGCTGGGAAAAAATGGCATAAAACTGGACCAACTTTTGACAGAAAATCTTACATCAGATGAGAAACTCCTTTACAAACTGAAAAGTGGAAGATCTTTCACAAGGGTTTCATACGGAGTCTGCTGTCAGCTGTTTATGTTCAATGTTATGTAAAGGTGGTTCCTGGAAAGGCCGGCAACAGCTTCCAGGGAGTCCTAGAGAATGCGAAAATTCCTATGTATAATCATGATGGTCCTCTCTCTCTCTCTCTCTCTCTCTCTCTCTCTCTCTCTCTCTCTCTCTCTCTCTCTCATACACACACACACACACACACACACACACACACACACACACACACACACACACACACACACACATTTACAGCCCATATACACGCAAACACGAACGCACACACACATACAAACATACACACACACATACACACACACGCTCGCATGCACGCATGCACGCACACACACACACACACACACACACACACACACACACACACACACACACACACACACACACACTTACTTAGCTTTGATATCCCTATCATTACTTGAACGAAACGTTTACACATAAGCAATTAGATATGTACACCATCACACAATCATCACAAATATTCATAATGTATCAGGTGCTTGAAGTCATTTAATGGAACACACACATGTCCAAGCTTTAAGAGTAGGAACGTATATTTCTGAATATGCATGTGGAAAGGGGATGTGTGGGTGAAAATGACACAGGAGCAGAGAGGAGATGGGAGTGGAGGATGGTGGGAGTACATACCAAAGCAGTTGCTGTAACCATCGAACCATAATCTTTAGGTTTGTGTAGCAGCAACGACAAAGCAGCACGTTTTCAATGTCAATGTCATAATGTTCAAACGAAAGTCTACAACTTAAAGCCAATATATCCCAGCAATCCCTATCACTGGATCCAGTGTGCCTTAAGCACACATCATCCCACAATGGTCAGCCTTGGAATGAAGCGCTTTCGGAATTATTACCCAACAAATTCATCTTGATCCAACTCAAGGCGCCATTTTGCTAAAGGTCTACTAATTTTTTTTCTCTCGCTCGATCACCAAGACTAAGAGCAGCCATTGTGTTCGCGTCACTTCCGTTCCCAGGAAGCTTTGCCTGTGTTGGCCTATCAGCAGCACTGCCTGCTTATTTCCATACCACCAGGGACAAATGGCGCAGAGCCATGCATATTCGGGCTTTGTGAATATCTCATAGCATCCAAGAGAGCGCGCTTTGATAATACGCTGCCTGAATCAATGCCTCACTGGCAGGGAATCGCAATTTCAGTTGCCGTGAATGGACTGGGATTTTCAACGGTCTTTTTTTTTCTATGAGTAGAAATGGACTTGTTAATTGATGCACATTTGGGCTTCTCTCTCTCTGTGTCTCTGTCACTGTCTCTCTCTCTCTCTCTCTCTCTCTCTCTCTCTCTCTCTCTCTCTGTCTCTCTCTCCTTTATATTCTGAATATATAATTTACCTTTATTCTTATTCTTCCGGCACTGTTCAGCATGGTATTGCCATCTTGTGCTCTGGCCCCCCTCTCTTTCTCTCTCTCTCTCTCTCTCTCTCACCACACACACACACACACACACACACACACACACACACACACACACACCCCATTTGACATGTTCATATATAATGCAATGGACATCAGTGCATAAAGCTTTGTAAAGGACAGTGAAATTCGAATATGGAACTGTAAACTCTCTCTCTCTCTCTCTCTCTCTCTCTCTCTCTCTCTCTCTCTCTCTCTCTCTCTCTCTCTCTCTCTCCCTCTCTCTCGTTCTCTCTCTTCATGCATCCAAAAATCGTATTTCTGCCAAATTTAACTAGAGTGAGAATTTTAAAGAATAAAAAAGGAGATAACCATGGACTCATGGATGCAGACCATAAGCAAATGTCTGCCATAGGAATTTTGTTCCCTTGAGAATTATTCCCGGCCTTCCGGCGATACAGACTACTTATTGAACGTCAAAGTACTTTCCCCCCTGCTTCACTCGCTCTCACGCACTTTCCTCCCTCCCCATCCACCTCATCCCCTTCACCACCCAGTCCTCCTTCCCTGACCAGTCACATCAAACACCAGGCACAGGTCCCAGGGGCCACTCAGTTTCGCCTCTACTTAACCCCCTTGTGGTGCAGCATGATACAATCTCCCTCGTCAGATTTCGCCCTGGGTGTTTTCGATCATATCGAAATTTGACAAATGGTGTCAAATGGAACAGGTTGATTTGTTGGCAGGTTCCTAAATTTCTCTGTGTCTGCTCCTTGTTTCCTGGTAACATCCTCTATCCCTTATCAAGTGATGCTTCCTGAGTAAATGGTCGAACACACATTGCTAGAAAAAAAAAGACTGAAAGAAAGAAAGAAAAGAAAAGAAAAGAACAACAAAATGCACATGAAGAAAAGTGAAACTGAAGGACAGCAACAGCAGTTGAATACAAACCATAATCATTCAAGTGTTATCATGATGGGCGTAAATGTTTTTCTCTGTAACATATCACAAATACCCTAATCACCCAGACAGCCAACGCTTGGTCACCGACATTTTTACTTTGTAATGTAATTCTTCCATCAAATCAATCCTCAGACATTGCATGCACCTCGGAGCATCCACATTTAGCGTGATAGCCAGTCACTTGATCGAAAAAAAATTTAAGTACACGCCTTTGCCTTAAAGAAATTTTAGGAGTAACTGTAAACAAGCAATGATTTTGTCTATGGAACAGCACAAAACAATCCTTTTAATGTAAGTTCCGTGTAACGCCATCTTCAAAACTGGATGAGATTCAGGAGAGAAAAAAATAGTTATAGATTACCACGGAAGGCCTACATGTTACTCGATGTAAATGCAAGAGATAAGGTAAATTGGGTTTTAGACGTCTGTTGTCAATCATGTCAGTCTGGGGATGCTTCTGTTCCATTAAATAATGGTGTTTAAGACAAAAAATGTTTTCACGTGAATTTAAAAACAGACCAGCTGCATGCAAAATGCACAAAGAGTTGTAGTGAACAGCCTGTCTGAATAGCAAAAGCAGGATTTTCGTGTAGAATTAGTGATACAGTTGCCAATTTGTCGGACATTTCGTACTGACACGATGTTAAACATTCTCTCTCTCTCTCTCTCTCTCTCTCTCTCTCTCTCTCTCTCTCTCTCTCTCTCTCTCTCTCTCTTTACGGCGGCTGGATGTAAATAAGGAAACAAAGAAGGAATGAAAAAGGAAAAGAGCATATTTGTGCTTATTTTTGTTTTCTCTATGTTAAAAGAACACTTGAAGTATATTCTGACAAAATTCAGATGTGGAATTTCTGAAACTGTACTGCACTGTGATCGTTACAGTAAGCACAGTGAGAACGGATTTTGCTTGTCCACTGTGTAAAGATGGAAGTGGAGACAAACTACATTTGTTCTATGCTACCTAGTCCAGGACCCAGCGATATGTATTAACAAAGTTCCATAAAGATCGACGACAGATTTCATTGTCTACTTATGACATCTCGGAATGACAGCATAGTCAGAACCTTATCCATTTACTTATACACTGCATGCGAGTTTCGATCTGCTGTAATCTTGCAATGGCGAAGAACTGGTAGTCCCGTACACTGTTGTTATCTGCTTCATACACCTTTCATCAGAAGCAGTGACCTTTACATGAACAACCCTCTCTCTCTCTCTCTCTCTCTCTCTCTCTCTCTCTCTCTCTCTCTCTCTCTCTCTCTCTCCAGGGAGATATGTCTGAACAACCCATAGACTTGGACAAGAACAAGAGATTCCTTACACCGGGTGATTCGTTTTAAGAAAACACTTCTCATATTTTTTCTTTCTGTTTTTCAGTCTCTTTCATTCTTTTTTAAAAGTTTTTAGCAGCACAATGTTGTTCTTGTCAAGCTCGTGGTCCAACTCACCCCTCCCCCACCTCACTCTCACACTTCCTCCCACGCCCATTTTTTTGGGATATGTGTGTCACTGCTATACGACAACACTCCTTCGTCCCACAACCTCCCATTGACCATCATGCACACTCAAATACATGCGTGTACACACACACACACACACACACACACACACACACACACACACACCATCCTTCTCTTGCCATCCCTTTTTACCAATATCAACGATTATTATTAATCTTTACATTCATGTGTTCTCCCATTCGTCAGTTGCATTGAGAACACTTCGATTACACTGTACAATGCAAATTTTGTTATCTGTATGTTCTTTTTACTCGTGTTGACTCTTGACTTGTGATTTATTCATTAATTCATATAGTTTTGCCCCAGGGCGGGAGAAGATCAAGCCATGTTGTTTATAGCACAGCCGACCACAGTGGTCCCACCAGGGCTGCAGACATGTGCAAAAATTGTCATATCACCTTGCACCTTGGTACTACAGTTAATGTCAGGGACTTAACGGCTGCGAGGCGTTGGGCTTTAATCCCATAAAAAGCATTTTAGGGATTGTTTCAGCTTCCAGCCAGAACTGAGTGCGTTGTGGGCTTTAATAGGAAGACTGGAGCCTCACATCTGAGTTTCGTCCATTTGATGAACGCGTCCCTGAGAGTGATGCTTCAAATTTCCTGTTCAAATCTGCAGATGTTTCTATCTATCCAGCCTGCTTACTGCATGATGCATGAAGCTTAGAGTACAGCCATGCTACACAGTCTCCGACTAGAATGGAATTCCATAGCATCATCTTCATTACCCTCATCCTCAATGATCATCATGACAAGTATTTCATTCTGTGACCTTTATGCTCTGCTCTAGCATTGACATCAGTCCCAATATGCTCTCCCCGTCCATGTCCGTAGTGAGTTCGTTCAAAGTGATTGGTATCAGCAGAATCTGATCAGGACTGTATTGATTGTTCCCTGTGGATTGCTGGAACTGTGATGGGACAAGCCTGGGTGTGGAGATGTACAGGGCCCCAGAAATATTATTATCAATGTGTGACCACTGCTACTGGCGTGCCATGGAAGATCAGACATCAATAAAGGGGAAAAAAAAAGTCTGGACTAATTTTAAAACGTACTCAAGATCTAAGCTAAAAAAAAAGCAAAGTTGTCAGTCAGATTTTAAAAAAAGGTAGCTTGAGGTACCTTTCTATCCTCTGGCTGTGTAAAATCATATTTATAGCCCAGCCAACTGCAGAGTTTATATAAGGCTGCAAGCACACATTGCAAACGGAACTATGTACAAGTTAAATTGCCAAGACTAACAATCCAAACCAAGCCAAGTGCTGAAATGAAGACATTGATCTATAAGAAAGATGAGCACCAACCACAATAGATTTTTTTTCGTAAGTTTAAAGATTGCATCAGGTGAAACATCTCTAAGCAACATCTTCATGTAATCTGAAAACAAATGTTTGTGTCTATGGTCATACACGACAAACACTCAATAAAAAGATGTTCACTGCTGATCAGTATATCACAGGGTATCTAGCATACATTTTCCTTGTTCTTTAAAAAACAGAACAGGAGAAATATGTGTGACCAGTATGCAGTCCATACACACAGTTTCTTTTCTAAGGTTTCGAGAAATAGGTGGAAGAAATTCCTGAACTGTCAACAGAAATGTCTGACATACTCTCAGTTTGAGGCCTGTGAAGGAAACTAACATTTTCGACAATTATATCCCATGGCATCCTTGGCAAGCTGGTTGGTAGCTTTACTACCCCAACTGTCCACATGATCTGAAACCCAAAAGAGGTACAATATCATTGTCATTGTGTTTAGGAGACATACACAGTTCCATGAATTGAAAGAACACAGGGTGGTTTACATTGCCCACGGTATTCTGTTCAAAGCACACAGTTCAGCCAGGGAAACAAAGAGAAGCAAGCATCGAGTCTCCTCTTTTGTCCAGACAGTTGCCCCCAGAGGCAGAATGGGCTGCAAAATGGCGTCTGACCACCAACCAATCAGCTTGGTCCTTCCACCCCTACGCTCACTCCCGGCAGGCTCTCTGCCAACAATTCACTTGGCTGCCACTCCCATGAGGGAGTGCCCTGTCCCTTGCCTTTGGGCTAAAAGCACAAGGACTGACAGGCATGTAGGCAGTGGAGGGGGGGGGGTGGAGATAGAGATGAGGATGGAAGTTGTGAATGAATGGTTAAAAGGAACAGAAAGAGGCTGGTCTACTCCAGCACTTTATTTTACCATATAGATGAACTGAGAAAGGAAGAAAAGGATAGAAAGGAAAAAGAGACAGACAGACACAGCCAGACAGAAAGTCTGATAGAGAGAGACACGCACACACAGAGTGTGACAGACAGACAGACAGGGAGAACACTGGGGGAGAGACAGAGACAGACGGACAGACAGAAAGAGAGGTGGGCAAACAGACAGGCAAACAGATAGATGGGGAGAAACACAGGAGAGAGAGAGACAGACAGACAGACAGATAGACAGAGAGGGAGAGTAGACAGAGAGGGGGATAGAGAGAGACAGAGAGAGAGTTGTGCTGTGTTACGTCGAGTTGTGATGAGAGGGAGGTACAGTGTGACAGATTTACAGTAACAGTGGCAGGCACAGAGCTACAGAGAAAGAGAGAATAAAGTAATGCTTCTTACAGCCCAGCCTACTATGATCAGAGAGAGAGAGAGAGAGAGACAGACAGACAGACAGACAGATAGACAGACAGACAGACAGACAGAGACAGAGACAGAGAGAACTGAACTGGAGTAAAGATGAAAAAAACCTCTTAATACGAGATATAGATAATTTGTTCAACAATGAAACTGACAGAATGAACGCTGACGACAAGAGAAAGAGATGGCCATTCAAGCAGCGAAATGAGCCAAATGAATGAATGATATGCTGACAGGGAGATACAGACAGCAACACAGACAAACAAAATATCTGTTGAAGTTCGATCACTTTGAGAAGGTGTCGTCAATTGAAGACGCGTTGTTTATAACCCAGACATCAGTGACGACCACGTCAGCGCTGAAAGAAAGTCACAATAAGAAGTCAGAAGAAGTGAAATGTTGAGTTGTTTGTCGCACAGTTTCTATGGCACAGTCTAAGTTTGAGATGCAAAGCCAGTTTGGATGATAAAACTTCACAAAGACTTCAAAAAGCAACTTGAAACATGTTGTTTACAGTCCCACTGATTCTCGAGCAACATTCTAAAAATATCACTTTCAGACGGCTGTCATCATAAATCATTTTACAGTTTTCTATTGCAGTCGTGTTCTTCTTCTTACTGTCGATTTTGTTCCGTAAGTATTGCAAATTCTAGCCTGTTGAGCCATTGCTGTAACTTTCCCTTTTCCTTCTTTTGGTCTATTTGTTCCAATTCCCTCTGTGTATTTTTTTTTACTCTGGAATAAGATTTTGCATCTTGGATCTTGAAATGGCATGAAAGCAAGCACAACGCAGATACGAAGATGCCAGAGTCAGATCGATTCTGGGAACTACAGAGACCTGTTTCAAAACCATTTAATTACAGTTCAACGTGTCGACAGCTGGAGGAAAGTGTTGTACACTGAAATAGAAGTTGAGAGAGAGAGAGAGAGAGAGAGAGAGAGAGAGAAGAGAGAGAGAGAGGAGAGAGATGGGCAGACAGACAGACAGATATACAGATCGACAGACAGGCAAACAGAGAGAGATGGGTGGAGCATTTTGGGTGCTCGAGGGATTAAACAAATGTATGCAAAGCTGAGGAAAGTGTTGAATACAATGACAGTGAATGAAAAAAAGTAAAAGTACAAGTGAAATAGAAGACATCGGCATAGAAAAAAACTTTTAGAACTGGAACGGAAATAGACGATTCACACAAAGGATTGGGAAAGGCTGAGTCAGAGAAAGTGCACCGGGTCAGGACACAGGATCCACAGAGAGGGAAAGAAAGAAGAGGGAGGAGAAAGCAACAGCCAGACAAACAGAGAGAAAGAGAGACAGAAAAACAGTAGAAAAGGGACAATGGTGAAGTGGGGATGGAAGGGGAGGGAGGGGATCAAATTTACCTTCTGTTTATCATCGCTTAGTCGACAGTGGAGGTCATCCAGGACTGGAACTGTGTGCTTAAACCAACACAAAATAAAACATGCAATCTTTTTTGTAATTCAGTTCAATTGTTCTTTATTGTTCCTCCGCCTGTGCCATCTTTTGCACTGTAGCAGCCAACAGACACACTATGGAGGTCATACTTCCAGCATTAAGTAACCTAGGCAGCTGACTCTGATTTTTTGCGGCACTGAAATAGGATACTGTTCTGAAAAAGACATTCGCTGAAAGAACAGTTAAAGTGAATTTTAATGGAAATGCGATAACTCTGAAATAACTCAATAAAGTGCAAACTTTTTGAAGACTCTGAGTTAAAGGTATTGTTGGAAAAGCGGAATTTCAATTGAATTTAAGTAGAAATAGATCTATGTGCCCATGAATTCCTTTTCCATTTACCATCTTAGTGTAAAAATTACAGGTAAAATACTTAAACTATGAATCCCACCAACTGATCCTTCAAAACCCATTCTGAGGCCATGTCATGATAGAACATATCCAATATTCAGACAGAAATGAAGTCCGAAACCGGTCACAGTCAGTTTTTTTCATAAAAACACAGTAATTGGAAAAGTGCATAACTCACTGTCAACAAGATGAGGGGGCACAGGGGATGAGGTAATAAAGTAATACTGACACGCTTTCTTTGCGTTAGATTTTTCACAGCACCAGTGCTGGTAGGTTGTAATGTAATCTGTAATAGTTATCAAGAGCTTGGAGCTCAAACACACCACACACACACACACACACACACACACACACACACACACACACACCAGAAAAGTGGGAATGCGCAAAGATATGATCAGTGATGGGTGACGGAGAAGGGTGGGGGTATAAACAAAACATTCATCAAATGACGTGTCTTTGGATCAATTCTAAAAGGAAGCAGTGAGTTTCGGAAAGGCCAGCAAATGAAGGCCTGTTCCACATACAGCAATAAGAGTTGAAATGGACCACACAGAGATGCTACACGCATGCACTAGTCGTGTGCTAAAAAAACAAAACAGCCAATGTGCACCAGGCAGTTCACACACGCATGTCTATGAATCTCACCATTCTGCTTTAAGCAGATTGTTGTCAGGAGTGAATGCCAACACAATCAGCTTCAAGCTTTTCGTGCGGTGTTATTTCACCAGTATCAAATCGTGGCCTTGCTGGCGCTGATGGCTACAACATTGACCATCTAAATTAACATCAAAACTTGCACTTAGATACAATAACAATTACTTGTATATCGAGACCGGTGGGAATGCTTCAGATAAAGGGAGAGAAAGATTATATCAGTGAGTCCTGGAACCATTAGGGCACGTTCTCATCTGCATGTAAGCAGCAATGAACTACACAAGAAAGCGCTATTTGGCCCTAATAGACCCACCCTACTTAACAGTTACAATCCAAAGGCTGGCTATTTCTGTTGGTGACTGTCAAAGTTATGCCCCTTTGTTTGTAGCTCTGTTGCTTCTTCAATTGAAATGTATAATACTTTATTGTAAGGGTTGTCTGCTGCAAGCAGTTAAACTCGGGTGGAATAACACATTTCAAGGATATTCACCAGCTAAAGATGGCTTAACCTTTCTGTTGAAATATCTTCTGCTAGTGTGTAAGATCATTTGGAAATGTTTGGAAGCAATAATGCTGTTTTTCCAGGAATAAACTGTGTCGTTGTCCATAATTGGTGTCAACATTATTATCTAGACACTGATTTACCCAGCTAGGCTTTCAGATGAAAAGTGCGCAGAATTCAAAGTAGTTCTAACGTTTCCATTGTCTCCCAAATACTTGATGATAATCCCCATTTGGGAATTTCACAATTCAAGTCTAACACAAGTCAGAAAACATAAAAGAGTCTGCAGCACAAATGGGGAGAGTGACCAGGACGTGCAACTTCAGACACTTCCTGATGGCAGCTCTCTGAAACAGGTTTGTTTCTCAGTTGGTGAACTCGATCATTCAATCCAGATTTGTGTCGAAAAACAAAATCTTGTTTTCATTACTGCAGTTGACTTTGATATTTCAGTTGTTGAGGACGGCAGAACGTGGTACAAAAACTCGACAGACCGTCTTTCGTGTCCCTGTAACTGACAAAGGCAAACTCAACTCCGGGAAGAAGCTGTCAGAGCAGAAAAATTCCCACAAATGAACGGCTCTGATGGGAATCAAAGCCATGACATCCCAGACGGGACTCCACGACGCTAACAACGTCGCCTTGGCAGCTGGTGAACTTGAATACTTTTATAGGAATAATTAACCCTTTCACTTCCCCAGTACCAACCTTTCAACCTGAAACATGCATTCTGTACGTGCAAAGTAGAGTACTTCCTGTCAGTTTTTTTTTTCTTTCAGTTGTCACCAAGGCTTCTTTACATCGTGTCATCTCCCCGGAAATTTTCCGGGTTATAGATGTACAGTGTGCATGTTTCAGATCTCAAAATTTCTTAGCTTGGGCGTTGAAGGGGTTAATTCCAACTACAATCTTTTCAATGCCTTACAATATTTTATGCACGAAATATGGCACTGACTGAGGGAAAATGTAATAACATTTATTCTACATCGACCAGGCGGGCAGGCAGTCCTGGATGTACATTAAATCCACCAGTGGTTTTGGTTGCTTTTAACAGTTGGTAAAAGTTCATTCCACAGTCTGGTGGTCAATGGAAGGAACGACTTACGGTCCGGTGATATAACACAGTCCCAGTGCGTAGTTTACCACTCAGCAGTCGTCTGAGTCCTTGGCTGGACGTTCACCTCTGACACTCCTTTCCTCCATTCTGTATATGCCCAAGAGAAATCATTATATATGTCTGGTATCGTTTTCACTAAAGTGTAGAAGTCCATGGTCTGTATGACTGAGTAAAGAACAATGAAATGGATATGAAGGCTTTTTTCTGTCTTGTTCCTTCTGTTTCTTTTTGATAATACGTCAACTCATAAGCTATCTAGTCAAGCTGATTGCAGGGGTCATATCACCTGACATTAATGTGACATGCAAAGCGAAACAGCTCGCCCTCCACCAAGCACTGCACAGGCCAGGGCTTTACTTTATCAGTATTCCCTGAGGCCGGCAACAACAGAACGAGAACAGACACGTGCGACACGTGGGATTAGAGAGAGGTGGCACAGACGGAGACGTGAACAAAGAAATGAAGTATGCGGTGTGAGATGTTTAGAGAGTGAGACGTGCTGGAGAAGACACCGTTCTGGTTGGAGTTGTGTCCTCTGCTGCTTCCTTTCTTTTCCGTTTTATTGCTAACATGGGGAGAAATGGTGCTGACTGGTTTATCAACCTAAAACTGGTATGTAACGGGAGGTTTATTTACTTGTTTGGTTTTCAACAGGCTTTTTTTTCTTAATATTCAACCTCCATTAGATGATTTTACAATAAATTGTAGATGCAAAATAAGGTTAATTACGCAATGAGAAAAAAAAATGATTAAATAATGCTAATAGTGGGTCACTTTAAAGCCTAATTTTGATAGCATGTCCATTTCAATATCTTGTAATTGCCCAGTTTTCTTCAGCATGCATTCCTTTGCCATTATTAAAAGGAAAGGATATAATTTTCCCACAAACATGTTTTAGACTTCCATTAGTCTGTCGGTTTAATATTGGAGAAGGGTATTGTTTAGGTCATACCAAAGGACAGAGGCTTCCAACCAAATAATTCCCGCTATAAACGGAAATCCAAAAATGATGGCCATTGTTGCAATATAATTGCAGTCATGACTGTAGGGAAAGTTAAGTTCTTGAAGTCGCTAGGATAAGATAGCAGGCGATGTTGCCAGCAAAAAGCATCTCATTAGGAAGCACAAATACAGGGGTTTTCTTGTTGCTTTGGATTTTCTTTTTTTTTTTTTTTTGCTGTTCCAACTGCTGTTCCACCTGAGTGGCACCGCATCCACACTGCTCATGTCGACCCCCCACCCTGACCCCACCATCCACAGCCACAGCATGGCCTGGTCCACCGCAGCCCCAGCATCAACAATCCAATGGGAGCAGTCAGTGTCAAGTTGTGAATGTCGATGTCCAGTTGTCAAGAGGCAACCCACCAGAGGAGACACTGCTACACTGACGAGTCACTTCAATGATGTTCAGTGGTGCCCGTTCTGATCCAGTATATGCAGGACACCACCTGCTAAGCCCTCTTTTAATGACAATGAATGCTTAGTCGTGGAGTTCTTCATCCATTTAAATTCTCCACAGTCATCTTTGACGACAGCAAGCATTGCACCATGACTGAACATTCACAATATAACTGCAGAGTTCATGGGAGCTAAGATCGAATGGTGTGTTCAGGTCACTCAGCAGAGGATGTTTACAATGTGGTAAGAACATCGCCTGCAGCAAGAGTGGTAACTGTAGTTACATAAGACAGCAAGTCTGGCACCAGCACTAGGTCTCCCCTCGTTGACTATGAAAGAGATGAAAACTTCCATGACCGGCTTGTATCAGCCAAGTTCAATCCCACACCAACTGTGCAACATCTACACTGTCAGGACGGGAGTGTGCCTACAGTTGACCAAAGGATTCGGCTCATTGCCAGATTCAACTCAGCACCTGTGCACTTCCTGGAGAAAGACTATAATGCCAAGATTATTCTCGCCTCCAACAGCAAAGCAGCAACAATACAGCAGGCTTGAGACAACAAACGGTTAAATCCTAGGTCAGTGGGGTAAATCTCCAACACAGAGAGAGGCCCATTGTACAGTGCTTCACTCTGCTAGCAGACAAACTTTAGACAACACAACTGGTGTTTAGTCCCTACCATCTCTCTGATCATGACTGCCCATTCACTTCCAGTTCCTTAAACAAACCAAAAGATGTCTTCGCAGGTGGACAGATGAATGTGGAGATAGAGCTAAGGAAATATGGAAGCACTTTTTGCTGAATGGAATTAGACATGGTTTTCACTCAGCTGACAGCACCAGCTCCATAGCCAACCTGGAAGAGGCGACTCAAGGATCAGCGATTGAACATGAACATGAGGTAGAAAGAAAAGTGTAAGATTAGACAGGAGGTCGTTATGCATTAGATTCAAAGACGTTCATTATCGGCCCTTTAGCAGCAATTTCCAGAGATGCTGATGATGATATGCATTTAATTCATGCTCTAGCCTATCAGCTGGGAAAAAATGGCATAAAACTGGACCAACTTTTGACAGAAAATCTTACATCAGATGAGAAACTCCTTTACAAACTGAAAAGTGGAAGATCTTTCACAAGGGTTTCATACGGAGTCTGCTGTCAGCTGTTTATGTTCAATGTTATGTAAAGGTGGTTCCTGGAAAGGCCGGCAACAGCTTCCAGGGAGTCCTAGAGAATGCAAAAATTCCTATGTATAATCATGATGGTCCTCTCTCTCTCTCTCTCTCTCTCTCTCTCTCTCTCTCTCTCTCTCTCTCTCACACACACACACACACACACACACACACACACACACACACACACACACACACACATTTACAGCCCATATACACGCAAACACGAACGCACACACACATACAAACATACACACACACATACACACACACGCTCGCATGCACGCACGCACGCACACACACACACACACACACACACACACACACACACACACACACACACACACACACTTACTTAGCTTTGATATCCCTATCATTACTTGAACGAAACGTTTACACATAAGCAATTAGATATGTACACCATCACACAATCATCACAAATATTCATAATGTATCAGGTGCTTGAAGTCATTTAATGGAACACACACATGTCCAAGCTTTAAGAGTAGGAACGTATATTTCTGAATATGCATGTGGAAAGGGGATGTGTGGGTGAAAATGACACAGGAGCAGAGAGGAGATGGGAGTGGAGGATGGTGGGAGTAAATACCAAAGCAGTTGCTGTAACCATCGAACCATAATCTTTAGGTTTGTGTAGCAGCAACGACAAAGCAGCACGTTTTCAATGTCAATGTCATAATGTTCAAACGAAAGTCTACAACTTAAAGCCAATATATCCCAGCAATCCCTATCACTGGATCCAGTGTGCCTTAAGCACACATCATCCCACAATGGTCAGCCTTGGAATGAAGCGCTTTCGGAATTATTACCCAACAAATTCATCTTGATCCAACTCAAGGCGCCATTTTGCTAAAGGTCTACTAATTTTTTTTCTCTCGCTCGATCACCAAGACAAAGAGCAGCCATTGTGTTCGCGTCACTTCCGTTCCCAGGAAGCTTTGCCTGTGTTGGCCTATCAGCAGCGCTGCCTGCTTATTTCCATACCACCAGGGACAAATGGCGCAGAGCCATGCATATTCGGGCTTAGTGAATATCTCATAGCATCCAAGAGAGCGCGCTTTGATAATACGCTGCCTGAATCAATGCCTCACTGGCAGGGAATCGCAATTTCAGTTGCCGTGAATGGACTGGGATTTTCAACGGTCTTTTTTTTTCTATGAGTAGAAATGGACTTGTTAATTGATGCACATTTGGGCTCTCTCTCTCTCTGTGTCTCTGTCACTGTCTCTCTCTCCTCTCTCTCTCTCTCTCTCTCTCTCTCTCTCTCTTTCTCTCTCCTGTCTCTCCTTTATATTCTGAATATATAATTTACTTTTATTCTTATTCTTCGGCACTGTTCAGCATGGTATTGCCATCTTGTGCTCTGGCCCCCCTCTCTTTCTCTCTCTCCTCTCTCTCTCTCTCTCTCTCCCCTCACACACACACACACACACACACACACACACACACACACACACACACACCCCATTTGACATGTTCATATATAATGCAATGGACATCAGTGCATAAAGCTTTGTAAAGGACAGTGAAATTCGAATATGGAACTGTAAACTCTCTCTCTCTCTCTCTCTCTCTCTCTCTCTCTCTCTCTCTCTCTCTCTCCTCTCTCTCTCTCTCTTCTCTCCCCCTCTGTTCTCTCTCTTCATGCATCCAAAAATCGTATTTCTGCCAAATTTAACTAGAGTGAGAATTTTAAAGAATAAAAAAGGAGATAACCATGGACTCATGGATGCAGACCATAAGCAAATGTCTGCCATAGGAATTTTGTTCCCTTGAGAATTATTCCCGGCCTTCCCGGCGATACAGACTACTTATTGAACGTCAAAGTACTTTCCCCCCTGCTTCACCTCGCTCTCACGCACTGTTCCTCCCTCCCCATCCACCTCATCCCCTTCACCACCCAGTCCTCCTTCCCTGACCAGTCACACAACACCAGGCACAGGTCCCAGGGGCCACTCAGTTTCGCCTCTACTTAACCCCCTTGTGGTGCAGCATGATACAATCTCCCTCGTCAGATTTCGCCCTGGGTGTTTTCGATCGTATCGAAATTTGACAAACGGTGTCAAATGGAACAGGTTGAATTTGTTGGCAGGTTCCTAAATTTCTCTGTGTCTGCTCCTTGTTTCCTGGTAACATCCTCTATCCCTTATCAGTGATGCTTCCTGAGAAATGGTCGAACACACATTGCTAGAAAAAAAAGACTGAAAGAAAGAAAGAAAAGAAAAGAAAAGAACAACAAAATGCACATGAAGAAAAGTGAAACTGAAGGACAGCAACAGCAGTTGAATACAAACCATAATCATTCAAGTGTTATCATGATGGGCGTAAATGTTTTCTCTGTAACATATCGCAAATACCCTAATCACCCGACAGCCAACGCTTGGTCACCGACATTTTTACTTTGTAATGTAATTCTTCCATCAAATCAATCCTCAGACATTGCATGCACCTCGGAGCATCCACATTTAGCGTGATAGCCAGTCACTTGATCGAAAAAAAATTTAAGTACACGCCTTTGCCTTAAAGAAATTTTAGGAGTAACTGTAAACAAGCAATGATTTTGTCTATGGAACAGCACAAACAACCCTTTTAATGTAAGTTACGTGTAACGCCATCTTCAAAACTGATGAGATTCAGGAGAGAAAAAAATAGTTATAGATTACCACGAAGGCCTACATGTTACTCGATGTAAATGCAAGAGATAAGGAAATTGGGTTTTAGACGTCTGTTGTCAATCATGTCAGTCTGGGGATGCTTCTGTTCCATTAAATAATGGTGTTTCAAGACAAAAAATGTTTTCACTGAATTTAAAAACAGACCACTGCATGCAAAATGCACAAAGAGTTGTAGTGAACAGCCTGTTTGAATAGCAAAAGCAGGATTTCGTGTAGAATTAGTGATACAGTTGCCAATTTGTCGGACATTTCGTACTGACACGATGTTAAACATTCTCTCTCTCTCTCTCTCTCTCTCTCTCTCTCTCTCTCTCTCTTCTCTCTCTCTCTCTCTCTCTCTCTCTTACGGCGGCTGGATGTAAATAAGGAAACAAAGAAGGAATGAAAAAGGAAAAGAGCATATTTGTGCTTATTTTTGTTTTTCTCTATGTTAAAAGAACACTTGAAGTATATTCTGACAAAATTCAGATGTGGAATTTCTGAAACTGTACTGCACTGTGATCGTTACAGTAAGCACAGTGAGAACGGATTTTGCTTGTCCACTGTGTAAAGATGGAAGTGGAGACAAACTACATTTGTTCTATGCTACCTAGTCCAGGACCCAGCGATATGTATTAACAAAGTTCCATAAAGATCGACGACAGATTTCATTGTCTACTTATGACATCTCGGAATGACAGCATAGTCAGAACCTTATCCATTTACTTATACACTGCATGCGAGTTTCGATCTGCTGTAATCTTGCAATGGCGAAGAACTGGCAGTCCCATACACTGTTGTTATCTGCTTCATACACCTTTCATCAGAAGCAGTGACCTTTACATGAACAACCCCCTCTCTCTCTCTCTCTCTCTCTCTCTCTCTCCTCTCTCTCTCTCTCTCTCTCTCTCTCTCTCTCCAGGGAGATATGTCTGAACAACCCATAGACTTGGACAAGAACAAGAGATTCCTTACACCAGGTGATTCGTTTTAAGAAAACACTTCTCATATTTTTTCTTTCTGTTTTTCAGTCTCTTTCATTCTTTTTTAAAAGTTTTTAACAGCACAAGGTTGTTCTTGTCAAGCTCGTGGTCCAACTCACCCCTCCCCCACCTCACTCTCACACTTCCTCCCACGCCCATTTTTTGGGGATATGTGTGTCACTGCTATACGACAACACTCCTTCGTCCCACAACCTCCCATTGACCATCATGCACACTCAAATACATGCGTGTACACACACACACACACACACACACACACACACACACACACACACACACACACACACACACCATCCTTCTCTTGCCATCCCTTTTTACCAATATCAACGATTATTATTAATCTTTACATTCATGTGTTCTCCCATTCATCAGTTGCATTGAGAACACTTCGATTACACTGTACAATGCAAATTTTGTTATCTGTATGTTCTTTTTACTCGTGTTGACTCTTGACTTGTGATTTATTCATTAATTTATATAGTTTTGCCCCAGGGCGGGAGAAGATCAAGCCATGTTGTTTATAGCACAGCCGACCATGGCGGTCCCACCAGGGCTGCAGACATGTGCAAAAATTGTCATATCACCTTGCACCTTGGTACTACAGTTAATGTCAGGGACTTAACGGCTGCGAGGCGTTGGGCTTTAATCCCATAAAAAGCATTTTAGGGATTGTTTCAGCTTCCAGCCAGAACTGAGTGCGTTGTGGGCTTTAATAGGAAGACTGGAGCCTCACATCTGAGTTTCGTCCATTTGATGAACGCGTCCCTGAGAGTGATGCTTCAAATTTCCTGTTCAAATCTGCAGATGTTTCTATCTATCCAGCCTGCTTACTGCATGATGCATGAAGCTTAGAGTACAGCCATGCTACACAGTCTCCGACTAGAATGGAATTCCATTGCATCATCTTCATTACCCTCATCCTCAATGATCATCATGACAAGTATTTCATTCTGTGACCTTTATGCTCTGCTCTAGCATTGACATCAGTCCCAATATGCTCTCCCCGTCCATGTCCGTAGTGAGTTCGTTCAAAGTGATTGGTATCAGCAGAATCTGATCAGGACTGTATTGATTGTTCCCTGTGGATTGCTGGAACTGTGATGGGACAAGCCTGGGTGTGGAGATGTACGGGGCCCCAGAAATATTATTATCAATGTGTGACCACTGCTACTGGCGTGCCATGGAAGATCAGACATCAATAAAGGGGAAAAAAAAAGTCTGGACTAATTTTAAAACGTACTCAAGATCTAAGCTAAAAAAAAACCAAAGTTGTCAGTCAGATTTTAAAAAAAGGTAGCTTGAGGTACCTTTCTATCCTCTGGCTGTGTAAAATCATATTTATAGCCCAGCCAACTGCAGAGTTTATATAAGGCTGCAAGCACACATTGCAAACGGAACTATGTACAAGTTAAATTGCCAAGACTAACAATCCAAACCAAGCCAAGTGCTGAAACGAAGACATTGATCTATAAGAAAGATGAGCACCAACCACAATAGATTTTTTTTCGTAAGTTTAAAGATTGCATCAGGTGAAACATCTCTAAGCAACATCTTCATGTAATCTGAAAACAAATGTTTGTGTCTATGGTCATACACGACAAACACTCAATAAAAAGATGTTCACTGCTGATCAGTATATCACAGGGTATCTAGCATACATTTTCCTTGTTCTTTAAAAAACAGAACAGGAGAAATATGTGTGACCAGTATGCAGTCCGTACACACAGTTTCTTTTCTAAGGTTTCGAGAAATAGGTGGAAGAAATTCCTGAACTGTCAACAGAAATGTCTGACATACTCTCAGTTTGAGGCCTGTGAAGGAAACTAACATTTTCGACAATTATATCCCATGGCATCCTTGGCAAGCTGGTTGGTAGCTTTACTACCCCAACTGTCCACATGATCTGAAACCCAAAAGAGGTACAATATCATTGTCATTGTGTTTAGGAGACATACACAGTTCCATGAATTGAAAGAACACAGGGTGGTTTACATTGCCCACGGTATTCTGTTCAAAGCACACAGTTCAGCCAGGGAAACAAAGAGAAGCAAGCATCGAGTCTCCTCTTTTGTCCAGACAGTTGCCCCCAGAGGCAGAATGGGCTGCAAAATGGCGTCTGACCACCAACCAATCAGCTTGGTCCTTCCACCCCTACGCTCACTCCCGGCAGGCTCTCTGCCAACAATTCACTTGGCTGCCACTCCCATGAGGGAGTGCCCTGTCCCTTGCCTTTGGGCTAAAAGCACAAGGACTGACAGGCATGTAGGCAGTGGAGGGGGGGGGGTGGAGATAGAGATGAGGATGGAAGTTGTGAATGAATGGTTAAAAGGAACAGAAAGAGGCTGGTCTACTCCAGCACTTTATTTTACCATATAGATGAACTGAGAAAGGAAGAAAAGGATAGAAAGGAAAAAGAGACAGACAGACACAGCCAGACAGAAAGTCTGATAGAGAGAGACACGCACACACAGAGTGTGACAGACAGACAGACAGGGAGAACACTGGGGGAGAGACAGAGACAGACGGACAGACAGAAAGAGAGGCGGGCAAACAGACAGGCAAACAGACAGATGGGGAGAAACACAGGAGAGAGAGAGACAGACAGACAGACAGATAGACAGAGAGGGAGAGTAGACAGAGAGGGGGATAGAGAGAGACAGAGAGAGAGTTTTGCTGTGTTACGTCGAGTTGTGATGAGAGGGAGGTACAGTGTGACAGATTTACAGTAACAGTGGCAGGCACAGAGCTACAGAGAAAGAGAGAATAAAGTAATGCTTCTTACAGCCCAGCCTACTATGATCAGAGAGAGAGAGAGAGAGAGAGAGAGAGAGAGAGACAGACAGACAGACAGACAGACAGACAGACAGACAGACAGATAGACAGACAGACAGACAGACAGACAGAGACAGAGACAGAGACAGAGAGAACTGAACTGGAGTAAAGATGAAAAAAACCTCTTAATACGAGATATAGATAATTTGTTCAACAATGAAACTGACAGAATGAACGCTGACGACAAGAGAAAGAGATGGCCATTCAAGCAGCGAAATGAGCGAAATGAATGAATGATATGCTGACAGGGAGATACAGTCAGCAACACAGGCAAACAAAATATCTGTTGAAGTTCGATCACTTTGAGAAGGTGTCGTCAATTGAAGACGCGTTGTTTATAACCCAGACATCAGTGACGACCACGTCAGCGCTGAAAGAAAGTAACAATAAGAAGTCAGAAGAAGTGAAAAGCTGAGTTGTTTGTCGCACAGTTTCTATAGCACGGTCTAAGTTTGAGATGCAAAGCCAGTTTGGATGATAAAACTTCACAAAGACTTCAAAAAGCAACTTGAAACATGTTGTTTACAGTCCCACTGATTCTCGAGCAACATTCTAAAAGTATCACTTTCAGACGCCTGTCATCATAAATCATTTTACAGTTTTCTGTTGCAGTCGTGTTCTTCTTCTTGCTGTCGATTTTGTTCTGTAAGTATTGCAAATTCTAGCCTGTTGAGCCATTGCTATAACTTTCCCTTTTCCTTCTTTTGGTCTATTTGATCCAATTCCCTCCGTGTGTTTTTTTTAACTCTGGAATAAGATTTTGCATCTCGGATCTTGAAATAACATGAAAGTAAGCACAACGCAGATACGAAGATGCCAGAGTCAGATCGATTCTGGGAACTACAGAGGCTTGTTCCAAAGCCATTTAATTACAGTTGAACGTGTCAACAGCTGGAGGAAAGTGTTGTACACTGAAATAGAAGTTGAGACACAGAGAGAGAGAGAGAGAGAAAGAGAGAGAGAGAGAGAGAGTGAGAGAGAGAGAGGGAGAGAGAGAGAGACAGACAGACAGACAGATATACAGATCGACAGAAGGCAAACAGGGAGAGAAGGGGGGGGGGGGGGGGGGAGAGAGAGCATTTCGGGTGCTCGAGGGATTTAACAAACATATGCAAAGCCGAGGAGATCGGTGAACACAGTGCCAGTAACTGAAAAAAGTAAAAGTGAAATAGAAGACATCGGCGTAGGAACAAAAAAAAAACTTTTAGAACTCGAACGGAAATAGACGATTCACACAAAGGATTGGGAAAGGCTGAGCCAGAGAAAGTGCACCGGGTCAGGACACTGGATCCGCAGAGAGGGAAAGAAAGAAGAGGGAGGAGAAAGCAACAGCCACATAAACAGAGAGAAAGAGAGACAGAAAAACAGTAGAAAGGGGACAATGGTGAAGTGGGGATGGAAGGGGAGGGAGGGGATCAAATTTACCTTCTGTTTATCATCGTTTAGTCGACAGTGGAGGTCATCCAGGACTGGAACTGTGTGCACAAACAAACACAAAATTAAACATGCAAATTTTTTTGTAATTCAGTTCTATTGTTCTTTATTGTTCCTCCGCCTGTGCCATCTTTTGCACTGTAGCAGCCAACAGACACACTATCCAGGTCATACTTCCAGCATTAAGTAACCTAGGCAGCAGACCCTGATTTTTTGTGGCACTGAAATAGGACACTGTTCTGAAAAAGACATTCGCAGAAAGAACAGTTGAAGTGAATTTCAATGGAAATGCGATAACTCTGAAATAATCGATAAAGTGCAAACGTTTTGAAGACTCTGAGTTAATGGTATTGTTGGAAAAGTGGAATTTCAATTGAATGTAAGTATAAATAGATCTATGTGCCCATGAATTCCTTTTTCATTACCCATCTTAGTGTAAAAATTACAGGTAAAATACTAAAACCATGAATCCCACCAACTGATCCTTCAAATCCCATTCTGAGGCCATGTCATGATATAACATATCCAATATTCAGACAGAAATGAAGTCGAAACCGCGTCACATTCAGTTTTTTTCTTTCAGTTGTTACCAAGGCTTCTTTACATCGCGTCATCTCCCCGGAAATTTTCTGGGTTATAGATGTACAATATGCATGTTTCAGCTTTCAAAATTTCTGAGCTGGGGCATTGAAGGGGTTAATTCCAACCGCAATGTTTTTAATGCCTTAAAAAAAAATTATGCTCGAAATATGGCACTGACTGAGGGAAAATGTAATAACATTTATTCAACACCGACCAGGCTGGCAGGCAGTCCTGGACGTACATTAAATCCACCAGTGGTTTTGGTTGCTTTTAACAGTCGGTAAAAGTTCATTCCACAGTCTGGTGGTCAATGGAAAGAATGACTTACGGTCTGGTGATATAACACAGTCCCAGTGCGTAGTTTGCCACTCAGCAGTCGTCTGAGTCCTTGGCTGGACGTTCACCTCTGACACCCCCTTCCTCCATTCTGTATATGCCCAAGAGAAATCATTATATATGTCTGGTATCAGTTTTCACCAAAGTGTAAAAGTCCATGGTCTGTATGACTGAGGAGACAACAACGAAATGAAAATGAAGGCCTTTTTCTGTCTTGTTCCTTCTGTTTCTTTTTGATAATACGTGAACTCATAAGCTGTCTAGTCAAGCCGATTACAGGGGTCATATCACCTGACATTAATGTGACATGCAAAGCGAAACAGCTCGCCCTCCACCAAGCACTGCACAGGCCAGGGCTTTACTTTATCAGTATTCCCTGAGGTC
Source organism: Conus canariensis (assembly GCA_033310375.1). NCBI lineage: Eukaryota > Metazoa > Mollusca > Gastropoda > Neogastropoda > Conidae > Conus > Conus canariensis. The sequence continues at coordinate 52,967,842 of CM065736.1, read as the reverse complement.
CAGCAACGACAGAACGAGAACAGACACGTGCCACACGTGGGATTAGAGAGAGGTGGGACAGACGGAGACGTGAACAGAGAAATGAAGTATTCGGTGTGAGATGTTTAGAGAGTGAGACATGCTGGAGAAGACACCGTTCTTGTTGGAGTGGTGTGCTCTGCTGCTTTCTTTCTTTTCTGTTTTATTGCTAACATGAGGAGAAATGGTGTTGACTGGTTTATCAACCTCAAACTGGTATGTAACGAGATTTTTTTACTTGTTTGTTTTTCAACAGGCTTTTTTTTTCTTGATATTCAACATTCGTTAGATGGTTTTACAATAAATCGTAATTGCAAAATAAGGTTGATTACACAATGAGAAAAAAATGATTAAATAGTGCTAATAGTGAGTCACTTTAAAGCTTAATTTTGATAGCATGTCCATTTCAATATCTTGTAATTGCCCAATTTCATTCAGCATGCGTTCCTTTGCCATTATTGAAAGGAAAGGATATAATTTTCCCACAAAGATATTTAAGACTTCCGTAAGTTTGTTGGTGAAATATTGCAGAAGGGTATTGTTTAGGTCATACCAAAGGACAGTGGCTTCCAGTCAAATAATTCCCACTATAAATGGACATCCAAAAATGATTGCCATTGTTGCAATGTAATTGCAGTCATGACTGTAGGGAAAGTTAAGTTCTTGAAGTTGCTAGAATAAGATAACAGGTGATGTTGCCAGCAAGAAGCATCTCACCAGGAAGCACAAATACAGGGGTTTTGTTGGTTTTTTTTGTTTTGTTTTGTTTTGATTTTTTTGGGGGGTGCTTTTTTTTTTTTTTTTTTTTTGGGGGGGGGGGTGTTTGTTTTTTTCTTTTGCTGATCCAACTGCTGTACCACCTGAGTGGCACCGCATCCACACTGCTCATTTCGACCCCCCCACCCTGACCCCCACCCTGACCCCACCGTCCACAGCCATAGCCTGGCCTGGCCCACCACAGCCCCAGCACCGACAATCCAATGGGAGCAGTCAATGTCAAGTTGTCATTGTCAATGTCAAGTTGTCAAGAGGCAACCCACCGGAGGAGACACTGCTCCACTGACGAGTCGTTTCAGTGGTGTTCAGTGTGGTCTCTTCTGATCCAGCATATGCAAAACACCACCTGCTAAGCCCCTTTTTAATGACAATGATCGCTTAGTCACAGAGTGCTTCATCCATCTAAATTCTTCACACTCAACTTTGACAACAGCAAGCATTGCACCATGACTGAACCTTCACAATATAACTGAAGAGTTCATGGGAGCCAAGATCGAATGATGTGTTCAGGTCACTCAGCAGAGGATGTTGACAATGTGGTAAGAGCATCGCCAGCAGCAGGAGCGGTAACTGCAGTTATATAAGACAGCAAGTCTGGCACCAGCACCAGGTCTCCCCTCATTGACTATGAAAGAGATGAAAACTTCCATGACCAGCCAGTATCAGCCAAGTTCAGTCCCACACCAACTGTGCAACATCCACAGTCAGGACGGGAGGTGTGCCTACAGTTGACCAAAGGATTCGGCTAGTTTGGTGCCAGATTCACTCAGCACCTGTGCACTTCCTGGAAAAAGACTATAACGCCAAGATTATTCTGGCCTCCAACAGCAAAGCAGCAACAATACAGCAGGCTTAGGACAACAAACGGTTAAATCCTGGGTCAGTGGGGTAAATCTCCAACATGGAAAGAAGCCCATTGTACAGCGCTTCACTCTGCTAGCAGACAAACTTCAGACTACACAGCTGGTGCTAAGTCCCTTCCATCTCTCTGATCATTACTGCCCATTGACTTCCAGTTCCTTTTAAAAACAAACCAAAACATGTCTTCGCAGGTTGACAGATGAATGTGGAGATAGAGCTAAGGAATTATGGAGGCAATTTTTGCTGAATGGAATTAGACATGGTTTTCACTCAGCTGACAACACCAGCTCCATAGCCAACCTGGAAGAGGCGACTCAAGGATCAGCCATTGAACATGAACGTGAGGTAGAAAGAAAAGTGTAAGATTAGACAGCAGGAGGTCGTTATGCATTAGATTTAAAGACGTTCATTATCGGCCCTTTAGCAGCAATTCCCAGAGATGCTGATGATGATGTGTATTTAATTCATGCTCTAGCCTACCAGCTAGGAAAAAGATTTATCGAAAAAAATGGCATAAAACTGGACCAACTTTTGACAGAAAATCTTACATCAGATGAGAAACTCCTTTACAAACTGAAAGGTGGAAGATCTTTCACAGGGTTTCATACGGAGTCTGCTGTCAGCCGTTTACGTCCAATGTTATGTAAAGGTGGTTCCTGGAAAGGCCGGCAACAGCTTCCAGGGCAGAGTCCTAGAGAATGCAAAAATTCCTCTGTATAATAATGATGGTCCCCTCTCTCTCTCTCTCTCTCTCTCTCTCTCTCTCTCTCTCTCACTGTTGATATTATTGATGCATTGTAATTGTCTAATTATCATCCTTAGCAGTTTGTTGTATGTTCATTTTTTACAAAAGGAATGTAACCTCTCTCTCTCTCTCTCTCTCTCCTCTCTCTCTCTCTCCTCTCTCTCTCTCTCTTACAACAGTAGCAGATCAAATAATTCATGATGATAAATCAAATGATAATGATCTAGAAGAATTACAAAAATACTGCAGGGGAAAAAATATCCATTCAGATTTAGATATCAGCCTTCTAGATGTTCATTCTGTTTTCGTGTCCCTTAGGCGATTGAAACAGACAGCCACTCGTGGAATTGACGGTATAGACGGTAAAATTCTAAAGCTCTCTGCACCCGTTATCGCAGAAACGTTAACTTACATTTACAACCTCTGTATAGATAAACAATGCTTTCCAGATACCTTAAAAAAAGCAAAAATCATACCAATATATAAATCAGGAAACACTACTGATCCATCAAATTATAGGCCTATTTCGATTCTATCAGTTCTTTCTAAGCCATTAGAACTCCACATCAATAAGTGTCTCCATTCCCATGCAGAACAATATGATTTAATCCACCCAAATCAATCAGGCTTCAGAGAAAACCATTCTTGCCACACTGTGCTAACTAAATTAATAGATAGATGGCTCTTAAACATGAACAACAAGCAATTTTCAGGAATTCTCTTTGTAGATTTCGCAAAAGCTTTCGACGTTATAAATCATGAACTTTTACTCAGAAAACTAACTTTGTATAAGCTATCATACAAAACACTGAAACTGATTTCATCTTTTCTCTCCAACAGACAACAAATTGTGTCCGTAAACACATACAAATCTGATTTTCTTCCCAACAAATTTGGTGTCCCACAAGGGTCAGTATTAGGTCCTCTATTGTTTTCATTTTACATCAATGATCTGCCATTGTACTTGAAAATAAACAGTGAAATGTTCGCTGATGACACAACCTTAGACACAAGTAATTCTGACGCCAAACAGGTTTGCAGTGACATCCAAGAAAACATCAATCTCTTGGTTAAATGGACACGATTTAATCACATGGCTCTCCATCCTCACAAAACTAAATTCATGATGATAACTACAAGACAGAAACGTCAAACTCTAAGCCAAAATCTGCCAGTACTTTGCATTTCTAACGAAAACGTCGAAGAAGTAACCAGTCACAAAGTCTTGGGAATAACAATAGATTATAATCTAACTTGGCCAAAACACTTAGAGTCTTTATCTAGAAACGTTGCAAGAAAACTACATCTTCTAAAAAGGATTAAGAACTTCTTAAATTTACATGCAAGAAAACTATTCTTTCATTCTTACATTCAGCCTTTTATTGACTATGCCTCAACACTTTGGGACTCAGCGAGCAATAATTCACTCAAACCACTAATTAGCCTTCACAAACGAGCTGTCAAAGTAACGTTAGGTCGACCATCCTCACTGGTAGATTCAGACTATAAACAATCAGGCATTCTCCCATTTAAAGCCAAACTTCTATACAATAAAGGACTCTTTATGCATAAGATACTCCATGGAAATGCTCCACTTTCTCTAACAAATATGTTCACTTTTAACGACTATCGACATTCACATAAAATAAACCTCCCGTTTGCAATGATTAATCTATACAAGTCTAGTTTGGCGTATTCCGGAGGTTGGCTATGGAACCATATTCCTCAAGAACTAAAAAATCAATCAAACTTAAAAAAATTCAAGTCTTATTTTCAAAAATATCTTATGAATGTCTCAGATTTGACTGCACTATACCCTAAAATGTATTAAAAATTCTCAATTCAGATTTAATTTAACAAACATGCGATGTTCGAAGTTGACTCAATTCTACGCAAATTGCACTGATCATCCTATGCCATTAATGTGTGTGTGGTTTTTGTTTTGTTTTGTTTTTTTCAAAGCTTTTCGCGGGTGTTTCTCCATGTCTGCTTCATTGTCCTTCTCTTCCTTTATCTCTGACTATCTATCGCCAGTCGGTCGGTCGGTCCTTTGGTCTCTCTCTCTCTCTCTCTCTCTCTCTCTCTCTCTCGCTCTCGCTCTCTCTCTCTCTCTCTCTCTCTTTCACCCCACCCACTCTTGCCCTGATCATTTTGTTTTCTTGTTATTGTTGTTGGTAGTGGTGGTGGTGGTGTTTATTGGTTTCTTTTTCTTCTTCTTTTTGTCAAAGTTTCTCATGCAAGCAATTGTTGCATTTTTTTTTCATGTGTGTTTGATTTGCTTTTTACTATATATTGATTTTTTTTTCTTGCCCAGAGGGCTGGATGTAAAAAAGCATTCATGCTTAGTCCATTACCCTCTTAAAATAAAATTCGTTCGTTCGTTCGTTCGTTCGTTCGTTCGTTCGTTCTCTCTCTCTCTCTCTCTCTCTCTCTCTCTCTCTCTCTCTCTCTCTCTCTCTCTCTCCTCTTCGATAGGAGGATCGCTTATTCCATATCTGTGTGTGCCGATTCTTTTCTTCTTTGTAATACATTTCTTTATTCTTGTTTGTTGTTTAAATCGTTTCTTTTTTCCTTTTAAAGTCATCTACGCCTTAATGGATGAACTTTTTAATGTTGTGAAGATACGTGTGTTTGTTAAAAGTTTTGTAAGTCTTAGTCGCTAGTCATACTTAGTCCCTTAACGGGGCAAGGGCCGGATGAAAAAAAGCATGTGTTTGCTTATCTGTTACCCTTGGAAATAAAGATTATCATCATCATCATCATCACTCGCTCTCTCTCTCTCTCACACACACACACACACACACACACACACACACACACACACACACACATTTACAGCCCATACACACGCAAACACGAACGCACACACACATACAAACATACACACACACATACACACTCACGCACGCATGCACGCACGCACACACACACACACACACACACACACACACACACACACACACACACACACACACACTTACTTAGCTTTGATATCCCTATCATTACTTGAACTAAACGTTTACACATAAGCAATTAGATGTACACCATCACACAATCATCACAAATATTCATAATGTATCAGGTGCTTGAAGTCATTAATGGAACACACACAATGTCCAAGCTTTAAGAGTAGGAACGTATATTTCTGAATATGCATGTGGAAAGGGGATGTGTGGGTGAAAATAACACAGGAGCAGAGATGAGATGGGAGTGGAGGATGGTGGGAGTAAATACCAAAGCAGTTGCTGTAACCATCGAACCATAATCTTAAGATTTGCGTAGCAGCAACAACAAAGCAGCACGTTTTCAATGTCAATGTCATAATGTTCAAACAAAAGTCTACAACTTAAACCCAATATATCCCAGCAATCACTATCACTGGATCCAGTGCGCTTTAAGAACACATCATCCCACAATGGTCAGCCTTGGAATGAAGCGCTTATTACACAACAAATTCATCTTGATCCAATTCAAAGCGCCATTTTGCTAAAGGTCTACTTATTTTTTTCTCTCGCTCGATCACCGAGACAAAGAGCAGCCATTGTGTTCGCGTCACTTCCGTTCCTAGGAAGCTTTGCCTGTGTTGGCCTATCAGCAGCGCTGCCTGCTTATTTCCATACCACCAGGGACAAATGGCGCAGAGCCATGCATATTCGGGCTTAGTGAATATCTCATAGCATCCAAGAGAGCGCGCTTTGATAATACGCTGCCTGAATCAATGCCTCACTGGCAGGGAATCGCAATTTCAGTTGCCATGAATGGACTGGCATTTTCAACGGTCTTTTTTTTCTATGAGTGGAAATGGAGTTGTTAATTGATGCACATTTGGGCTCTCTCTCTCTCTCTCTCTCTCTCTCTCTCTCTCTCTCTCTCTCTCTCCTTTATATTCTGAATATATAATTTACCTTTATTCTTATTCTTCAGGCACTGTTCAGCATGGTATTGCCATCTTGTGCTCTGGCCCCCCTCTCTTTCTCTCTCTCTCTCTCTCTCTCTCTCTCTCTCTCTCTCTCACACACACACACACACACACACACACACACACACACACACACCCATTTGACATGTTCATATATAATGCAATGGACATCAGTGCATAAAGCTTTGTAAAGGACAGTGAAATTCGAATATGGAACTGTAAACTCTCTCTCTCTCTCTCTCTCTCTCTCTCTCTCTCTCTCTCTCTCTCTCTCTCGTTCTCTCTCTTCATGCATCCAAAAATCGTATTTCTGCCAAATTTAACTAGAGTGAGAATTTTACAGAATAAAAAAAGGGATAACCTGGACTCATGGATGCAGACCATAAGCAAATGTCTGCCATGGAATTTTGTTCCCTTGAGAATTATTCCCGGCCTTCCCGGCGATACAGATTACTTACTGAACGTCAAAGTACTTCCCCCCATGCTTCCCTCCTCTCACGCACTTCCTCCCTCCCCATCCACCTCATCCCCTTCACCACCCAGTCCTCCTTCCCTGACCAGTCACATCAAACACCAGGCACAGGTCCCAGGGGCCACTCAGTTTCGCCTCTACTTAACCCCTTGCGGTGCAGCATGATACAATCTCCCTCTCAGGTTTCGCCCTGGGTGTTTTCGATCGTATCGAAATTTGACAAACGGTGTCAAATGGAACAGGTAAATTTGTTGGCAGGTTCCTAAATTTCTCTGTGTCTGCTCCTTGTTTCCTGGTAACATCCCCTATCCCTTATCAGTGATGCTTCCTGAGCAAATGGTCGAACACACATTGCTAGAAAAGAAGACTGAAAGAAAGAAAGAAAAAAAAGAAAAGAACAACAAAATGCACATGAAAGAAAAGTGAAACTGAAGGACAGCAACAGCGTTGAATACAACCATAATATTCAAGTGTTATCATGATAGGCGTAAATCCCAATGACAATCACCCAACCGCTTGGTCGCCGACATTCGGATTTCTTTTACTTTGTAATTAATTCTTCCATCAAATCAATCCTCAGACATTGCATGCACTATGAGCATCCACATTTAGCGTGATAGCCAGTCACTCGATCAGAAAAATATTTAAGTACAGCCATTTGACATTAAAGAAATTTTAGGAGTAACTGTAAACAACCAATGGTTTTGTCCATGGAACACACACAAAACAACCCTTTTAATGTAAGTTCCTGTAATCGCCATCTTCAAAACTGGATGAGATTCAGAAAAAAAAAATTAGTTATAGATTACCACGGAAGGCCTACATGTTACTCATGTAAATGCAAGAGATAAGGAAATTGGGTTTTAGACGTCTGTTGTCAATCATGTCATCTGGGGATGCTTCTGTTCCATTAAATAATGGTGTTTAAGACAAAAAATGTTTTCACATGAATTTAAAAACAGACTACTGCATGCCAAAGCACAAAGGACTGTAGTGAACAGCCTGTTTGAATAGAAAAGCTGGACTTTCATGTTAATTAGTGATACAGTTGCCAATGTGTCGGACATTTTGACTGACACGATGTTAAACATCTCTCTCTCTCTCTCTCTCTCTCTCTCTCTCTCTCTCTCTCTCTCTCTCTCTCTCTCGCTCCTCCTCTCTCTCTTCTCTCCTCTTTACGGCGGCTGGATGTAAATAAGGAAACAAAGAAGGAATGAAAAAGGAAAGATTGTGCTTATTTTTGTTTTCTCTATGTTAAAAGAACACTTGAAGTACATTCTGACAAAATTCAGATGTGGAATTTCTGAAACTGTACTGCACTGTGATCGTTACAGTAAGCACAGTGAGAACGGATTTTGCTTGTCCACTGTGTAAAGATGGAAGTGGAGACAAACTACATTTGTTCTATGTTACCCAGTCCAGGACCCAGCGATATGTATTAACAAAGTTCCGTAAAGATCGACGGCAGATTTCATTGTCTACTTATGATATCTCAGAATGACAGCATAGTCAGAACCTTATCCATTTACTTATACACTGCATGCGAGTTTCGATCTGCTGTAATCTTGCAATGGCGAAGAACTGGCAGTCCCGTACACTGTTGTTATCTGCTTCATACACCTTTCATCAGAAGCAGTGACCTTTACATGAATAAACCTCTCTCTCTCTCTCTCTCTCTCTCTCTCTCTCTCTCTCTCTCTCTCTCCCTCCCATGACTTATTTTATATATGTTTTCGTGATTTCTAAGACATGGATGAATCTGCTTTTGTGCTTTTTTTTTTCATTTCCCTTAACTGCGGCTGGGTGTGAATAAGGAAAAAAAATGAAGGAAAGAAAAAAGGAAAAAAAAAGGAACATATTTGTGCTTATTCTGTTTTCTCTATGTTAGAGAATTCGCTTGTTTATTCTCTGTTAAGGTCCAATCACATTCTTTAAAAAAAAAAAAAAAAGTGTAGCACTTTTCAACCTAATTTTTTTTTTTTTTTATGTAGTCTGTATCTGATATTAAATTCATGAGATCCTGGAATTCTTTCCTTTTTTGGGTGAAAGCTGTATCTAACATAGAACCATATATGCCAACATTTCAAAGTCATGCTTGGTTTTACGTTGTAAAACATCGATGCAGAAGACAACTTGTACTGTCCATGACACAAGAACTGAACTAAGACCCCCTTCATTCTCTCAAGACTTTTCCGTAGGGTTTTGAAACAAAATAATGTGGGCCGGTGTATGTTCAACAAACAGGACAACAGGAAGCGCACTCTTGCTTTATGTGAACGAGTCCCGACTTAGGATTCCGTTGTCAAAGACAACGTTTCTGGATATGGAACTAGGGCGACCATGGCAAACACCGGCTCTTGGACCCGACGGGGACTGGGATCACCCAGCACTGATCCTGAAAGGGACAGGATTCAGATAAACAACAAGTAAATATACACAAAATAAATAAATAAATAAATATTTAAGTAAATAAATTACTTCTTAAAAAGAGAGAGAAAAGAAGAAATACGTCTGTCCGTTTCTCTGTGTGTGCGAGCGTTGGTAACTGCGGTCTTGCGTGTGGTGATGAAATGTTGATTTGCATCGATGTTGCTTTTGTTTTTTGTTTTTGTTTTCTAACAGTTGTCACGAAGTCTGTCTCAGTGTGTGTATGCATGTGTGATAAGGTGACCCAAGAGAAAGACAGTGTCCAAAAGAACAAGAAAATACAAAACCTCACACACGTGTATAAAAAAACAGACACCACAAATGTACTAGCAGCACATCGACTGTACGTATTCAAGCAATAACTACACTTATCGAGAAAGAACTATCTAGGTATATCAGGTAACCAGTTCCACAAAGCAGACGCACAAACGAATGCAACAAAAACATGAAGGAGATCTAAGATTTCGGTTCAGCAACCATGTCGGAAACTAAAACTGTAAGAGCCCACAGGGTACTACATGGAAATCATTTCAACAAAGACCTCTATGGCAGGATCATTGGCGAACAACTTTGCCAGTTTACATGGACACGATTAAGGTTGTGTGTTCGCAAGAAGAAACATTTTTAAGTCGATCTGCATTCTCTCTCGGGAGAGAGTACACACAAGGAAACGTTTAGGGTAGTGTTCGGAACTCTCATCCCAACGCACAGGCGAACTACCAATGTGTAGCCCACGTCCGTTTGACCCCGTCCCTCCCCCCCCCCCCCCCCCCCCCCCCCTGCTCCCGCCAACTTCAAGGGAACAAATCATTTCCACCTAAGACCAAGTCCTGCCCAGGCGAAAATGTTTACAGAATATTCATTAAATAGCGTTTCCATGTGCTTCTGCAACCTGTCCTGATCCCTGCAAAACAAAAAGAGAATACACAAGCCCACAAAAATAAAGGAAACATTTGAATGTCTATTTTCCAAAGACACAGTTTACCCACACCAGGGGAAGTAACACAAATCACAAGACACCATCAGAAGAACACACAATTGGACTGTTAATTCTTTGACTTTTCTGTCTGAAAAAAAAAGTCATTCAAGCCTGCGTAGCTCGGCACGTACTGGTCTTTATATGGCGATGCAGCCTTCACCAACAAACTGAACTGAACACGAGCTTCTCTGGAAACTCATCCTGGCCCCTGTGGAAGCAAAATCTCGACCAAGGTTCGCTCCCCTGTCGTGCGTGCCTTGTGTCACCTGCTCCGACCTCGACAGGACAGCTGGGTGGGGAGAACTACGGCCCACAGTCAGGGGGGACAACAAGTGTGCATCACCAACAGCCCAGCTATATTTTGCTGTTCACCAACACGTTTGGAGGAGGAGCAGGAGGTCGGCAACGGAAAACTTCAATTCATTAAACTTTCTGATAAAGTTTGGTGAATTTGTGAAGAAAAGCCAAGCAAAAATTCTCTCAGTTCACTCACCAACTAGAGCACTTGCCTTACCAGTGGTGGGGCGGCAACAGACGGCAGAGCAAGGGGCTGTACTTCTCCCCATTGATGACCTCACACACATCTTCGCCCAGACTTTATTTCTACGATCGAGGTGTGTGCCCCAAGGTCCCACGTGCTCACAGCGCGACCGCTTTCTCTTTCGAGGGAAACCTACCATACAAAAAGCCTGCATAGGCTGGCTAATATAACAAAAAGGAAAGAAATGCAACGGCGAGCTTTTGTTGCCTAACAACAGTAACTGAATATGTTGCAGTATGCGTATGAAGACGTTTTAATGACACAACACCATATTCCTGTCGGTCTTTCTTTCAGAAAAAAATGACTACATGCTTGTATCACCGGGCCCGACTGTGGGATGATTAAAGACAGCCAGCGCCACCGGCGACAGGTTTCAAAGAAAGCAGAGAGATAGAGAGAGGAAAGGGGAGAGATGAGGGGAAGGCACGCTTGTCCATGATGGTTAGAGGGTTAGATGGGGGTCATACTTGCTATCCATTAACGACGCGCATGCCAAACTCTTTGCCTCTTCCCCCTTTGTCCTTGAAGCCCAACCAATTCAGTTGTCAGCCTTTTCCTGAGGCGTTTTGTCCTGTAATCTGTTGGTCTGTATCTGTGGCGGTAACTAACCCCATTTATTTCTAAATTGTGCTTCATTTTCCACCTTCAGTCACTTCGTTTTCAAACTAACTTTGACATCATAGTTATCCTGACTGCTACCCTTTGTTGTTTTGTATTTCGCGTCACGTCTTTGATTTTCTATGTGTACTTGTGAACGCTGTAAGCCACTTCTCATTTTCATTGTCCCTCATTTCATTTTGGCGCCGAATAATTATGAGAAGATAAGTGGTTTCTTGTTCTCCGTTTTCACTGTCCTAAATGTTGTGTGTGTGTGTGTGTGTGTGTGTTTTGTTTGCCTGCAGAAGATCCAAGAGGTCAAAATGCATTTCGAACAGAGCTAGTCTTCAGTTTACAGGCTGACTTATGTCTCAGGAAAAACAAAATGGCCGATTTTGCTGGTTTTACTTTGCTGTACGAGAGTGTGAATTACGCCAGCAAATCTATGGAACAGTCAGAGGATGATATAATTTATGGGGTAAATGAATAATGATGGAACACCAATAGAAAAGACTACCTCTCCTGCCCTCTGTCGCATTACCTTAAAGACAATCTCTGCCTTCTTTGTGGTGAAGGTTAAAGGTCTACTTTAGAGATTTTCGATAATTTGTTAAAAACAGGTCTACATGTCATATAACTACAGTATGGTATTCATTTTTCAAAAAAAAATCGCCGGAAGAATTTAATAGATAAAAAACGACTTTTGCACACCTGTTCAAACCCCGCGAGGTAGACCGAAAACCGTGACGTCACTTGATGGACTGGCCGTCAGCAGCGACCTACACAACAAGCCAACGCCAAGTGAAATCAACACGAGTTGCGATCCCCCACAGCCTAAAAAGTCACGAGGGGGTGGCAGATATTGTGCTGTAGGCGAGTGCAGCAGCTCACCAGGAGACGGATATTCTTTGCACACATTTCCATCTGATCCAGATACTCGAAAGAAGTGGATTCGGTTCGTGCAACCATGCCGGGCCGCAAAGTTCTCTTTACCACGTTAGTTCCAGCTGGACCGCGGAAACGAGCTAATCCGACAATTGCCGAGCCCGTTCGAGTGGATCAAAAACTTCGTCTGCATTGTGCGCATATACTTTGAAGGTGGAGTGGTAAGCTCGTACAGATGAGTACGATAGTCGCACGTTTATTCTGTTCTTATCTATGGACAGATCATACTTGTTAAATTGAATGAACACGTTAAGGCTTGAGGAAGGAGAATCTCCGCTCGCCGTCCACGCGTGATCGCATCAGTCGGTAGCCTCCCTCGAGACTTCGGTAAAGTCCGTACGCCTTCGGAATGCTGTGTTCGGGCGTCCAGCTGGAACTGAATAGCTCGTTTCCGTGGTCCAGCTGGAACTGACGTGGTAAAAAGAACTTAGCGTTCAAACTGATAAGGTAAAGGCCTTGCAGAAACATCCCCATAGTCACATTGGCTGTCGCAATCATAGTCACTGCTTTTACATGATAAATTAAATACCGATCGAGATGTGCAAGAACCATCAGAATAGCTTTCTGTCGCCGTCGCTGACACTCATGTGACGTCACATCCAAGAGTAGTTAAGCCATGCCAAGATTTAGTTGATTACCTCCCGTTTTCTTGATTGCAGGTGAAAATGCCCACTTTCGCGGATCGATTTCGTGTGATCGGGAGCGAATCGGATGTTTATTTTACCAGTTTATCAAACATTTCATATTTCTGCATAAGCTGACCAATTATCGAAAACCTCTAAAGTAGACCTTTAAGTCGATTTCAACCGGATTCCGAATCAGAGGCTACGTTGTGCTCCTTTAAAACTTTCAATTTGTTATCCATGAAATTTAGGTGGTCTGCCACTCGTTGGGGTCAGGCAAAAGACATCATCGTATCAGCTGCCATGCCGCAGTGGTTAACGGTGCAGGTTCACAGCTGGGAGGTCGTGCTTTCGACTCCCATAACAGCCATTTGTTTGTGGGACATTTCTGCGCTGACCTACATAGAGCTGAGTTTGCTATGGGCTTAACAAGACAGTCAAATTTCATCAAGTTAATGGATGCATCTCTGAGAGTGTTGTTCAAATATTCTGACCACTGCAGGCATCTAAGTTTTTGATGAATAATCTTTATCGAATGTACTTCGAACACACCCCACACACACACACACACACACACACACACACACACACACACACACACACACACACACACAAGCGCGCGCGCGCAGGCCAAACATTCACTCAGTACCAAGCGGTTGGCATTGCTGTTGCGTCACTTGCCTGATTTATTCATATATATACGCCACTGCCCTACTTGATAGAGTGCCAACAATCATTTGTTCCCATGGCAATGGCCGACAAATGCACTATCAATATCACCATGTCATGGAATACGACAGGACCAATGTGAACCCACCAACAATGAAAAAAAATATAGACCTATGAAGAAAAAGCAAATAGTAACTGCAAAATTCCAGACAGGGAATAACACTTCATTTTGCAGTTGAAGGGAGGGGGAGGGAGAAGAAGAGGATGAGGGGGCAAGAAATCTTTTTGGAGAAAATTGTCAGCGAACGTTTCGAGCGTTGCTCTTCTACACTACGGCTGATAATAGGGGAGTTCTCCGTAAACCGTGACCGCAGAAAGCACGTGACGGTGGGTGGTTTGGGGTGGGGGTTTTTTCCGTTTTTTGTTTTGGTTTGGTTTAAACAAATTTTAAATATTAATGTTAGCGTACCGCCCCCCCCCCCCCCCCCCCCCCCCCCCCCAAAAAAAAAAAAAAAAAAAAAAGTAGACAAACGAATCACAAGACAAAACACGACGCGTTTCGACCTCTTAGATCTTCTTCAGGCAAGAAACAAAACAATCATGACAACGAAAATGAACGAACAGTTTGTCCACGCTTTTTGTTGTTGTTGTTGTTGTTGTTTGTTTTTTTTTCTTTTGCGGTACGCTAACATTAGTATTTAAAATTTGTTTAGATCTCTGCCTGCAGTTGCCTCACTTTGCAACTTGGTTTGGTTTGGTTTATATTTTTCGTTTATGATGAGTAGAGGAGTTGCCAGCTGAAAACATGTGGAGATTTTGATGACGAGGAGCCGTCAGTCATCCGTGACCGCTGATACCAACGGAGTTCTGTGGGCAGATCTCTTGACCTGTGCCAGATGAAAACCAGTCAGTGCGGTGCAAGGCGCCATCTTTGGTTCAAGTTAGCAGCTAACGATGGTGAAATCGTATTGTACAGCAGTGGAATGCACGAAAGGTCCAAGAGGGGAGGAGGGGGGGGGGGGGGGCGTTAAAGTTTGGTTGGTCACCCACATTGCTAACATTTCTTTCACCTCTCAGTTTTCCTGTGACGAAACATGGCAAAACTGTCCTATGCAGCGAAATTTACTTCACTGACTCCTGTGTAGAAGAGTTCTGACGGCGAGGGGGCGGATAACTCCCCTGTTGGGGTGTAGAGAAGAGAACACGGCAGTCTGTGATGGCAGGTCACTTTGCAGCAGAAAGGTGTGGACACACGGATGTTGGGGAATTTGAATGACCGCCGGTGTATATGCCTACTGACAATACTTCATGAATATGGACATCAAACCACTGACGAATCTGTTGCACTGAGTGGAGCAGCACCACTTAAATAAATGAATAAATGAATAATAAATTAGTAAGTAAACAAATAAATAAAATAGCGAAATAAATGAATATGCAAACTGTCGTTTCTTAATGTCACCTGCCGCCGGTGTATATGCCTACTGACAATACTTCATGAATATGGACATCAAACCACTGACGAATCTGTTGCACTGAGTGGAGCAGCACCACTTAAATAAATGAATAATAAATTAGAAAGTAAACAAATAAATAGAATAGCGAAATAAATGAATATGCAAACTGTCGTTTCTTAATGTCACCTGCTTTCAGAGATGACATCGGCACAAGCACTGTGGGCATCATTAGGTCAATCGATTTTAGAGGAGGCAACGCTGGGAGGCTCCATAGTTGTTTCAAAATAGTCTCAACTTGCTTGCTAGTACTTTTGGGATGGGACGGAAAGGGGGATGACTATCGGTCTCCTCGCAACCTTACGACAGAGAACACACACACACACACACACACACACACACACACACACACACACACACACGCACACACACGCACACACACGCACACACACACACACACTCACTCACTCACTCACTCACACGCACACGCGCGCGCGCTCGTACACATACAGAGAGAGACAGAGAGAGAGACAGACAGACAGAGAGACAAAGAGAGACAGAGACAGAGACAGAAAGAAGGGAAAAGGACTTACTATATAACACCTGTCATTCAGTTACATAGAAAAATATCCAAGAATTACCATACACAAATATGTGAACGACGCCGATGAATGTGTAAATTAAATCGACGATCAAACGGTCTGTTGAAGATGTCTACGTGTAAGCGACGCATTCATTGATGTAAATTGCCCGTCTGGGCCCCAAATACAGACGGGGAGTGGGTTTGCTCCCTTTGGGGTTGGTGATTACCTCTGGAACCGACTCTGTCTCTTCATATCGTATCACTCGACACGAAGCTCTGTAGACTTTACCCAAATTCCCATCACAGTGTAGACTACACTGTTACACAGAAACCTTGCAGCAGAGAGACAGACAGACAGACAGACAGACAGTCAGAAGAAGAAAACGAAGACGAAAAGACGGCAGGAACACAAAAATAGATAAATAAATCCAACACGAAATTGATATGTTGCCGACTAGTTGCTCCTACACATGAAAACACGGTTACTGACCAAAGATACGCAGGGCACCGGCTTCTAAGCCCCCAAGCTGACACCAACAGAGAGAGCTGCTGAGTCCTGGTGCCAGTGAGAGTGAGCTCCCCTCCGGATGAGGCTAAGACGAACCTGCAGCAACGATCTCTCTTGACCTTTCCGATACTGAAGACCTGAACACGAACTGAGCACGAGCATGGATGTGGCACCTAAGGGGAAAAAACAAAAAGAAAAGCAAAACAAATATCTGTCATGGTTCACTATGAAGGCAGCCAGCAGCATTAACACACACACACACACACACACACACACACACACACACACACACACACACACACACACACACACACACACACACATCCCACCCCCCTCCTCCCAAAATGGAAAACCTTCTGACAGAAAAATGACAGCAATGCATGAATGAAAATATGGACTGAAGTCTTGCACTCACCAGCCGCCGTGGCGAAGTGGTTATTGTCACGGACTCCCGGCTGGGAGGCCGTAGGTTCGATTCCCATCAGACCCATGTAGGAATTCTCTACCCCTACCAGCTCCTACCGGGAGTTGAGTTTGCTACGAGCTCAATTGGAAAGACTGGGACGCGCAGTCGACTTCCATCCACTAAATGGATACATCTCATAGAATGTTGCTCAAATTTACTGACCAACACTGCAGGTGTCTATATCTCTCGGGCCTGGTTGACGCCGTAATACATTATGAAAGTAGGAGTAGAGTACAGCCCTGTCTCAGACCGGAATGGAAATCCGTAGCATCATCTTCATTATTCTCATTCTCATCTATCAGCATTTGTTTTTTTTTAAGTCTCAAATTCGGTGGCCCTTCATGCCCTGCTCTCATGGTGACCTCAGTTTCGATGTCCTCTCCACGTCTACGGCCTTGGTTTGACTCCGTCAGGGTCACCGGTATTGGCAAGTTCAGAGGGCTGTCGTTGGACGGACGTGGTGGCGCCTCCGGAGGGAGAGCTCACTCATGCCAGCTCCGCGACTAAGCAATTATTGTCGTCAGTAGGGGGCTTAGTAGGTGGTGTCCTGCGTATGTTAGATCAGAACAGGCGCTACTGAACACCACCGAAGTGACTCAGCAGCAGTGCAGTGTCTCCGCTGGTGGATTGCCTCGTGACGACTTGACATTGACTGCTCTCTGTGGATTGCTGGTGCCGGGGCTGCGGTGGGGTGAGCCGGACTGTGGCTGTGGACAGGGGGTCGGGATGAGCAGCGTGGGTGCAGTGCCACTGACGTGGCACAGAAGGTGGGACAACAAAAGGAAAAAAAATCTTGCACTCACAAAAGCCACGTTGCTTTAGCCCAAAAAGAGCTGCCGATAGAGACAGATTACCGGCTCTCAAGATACGCTGCATCACCCCAAGGAGAGCTGCTGATAGACGCTGTGTATAGATTACACGCTCACAAAGGCCACGTTGCTTCAACCCAAGAAGAGCTTTTATCAGACTCTCACAAGAGACACGTTACTTCAGCTCATTTCCCAAAGCCAGTCGGCGAAAGTTTGTGGAAGTAGTCTCAAAGTGACAGTTGCACAGACTTTTCTTTGAGGTGAAATTGTTTTTCAGACATGTGCATATTCGTCTGTGTCCAGTGTTCCGCCCTGTGGGAGGACAGAATGATTTATGCACACACACACACAACACACACACACACACACACACACACACACACACACACACACACACACAAGAGAGAGAGAGAGAGGAGAGAGAGAAGAGAGAGAGTTCACACAAACTAGTCTCCAATTTTTTTTCTTTTCGTTCAGGTCCTCTTCCATGTTGGATACAAACAACATACATGTCGTCTTATAGCAGTTTTAGGTCAGGAAGGTAGATTCTTTTTTCTAATAAAGTATTGACATTATTCTTTTTGATACATCACAAGTACTAGCGTCATCTGATTGGTAGACTGGATGATGTGAATTATCATTCTCCAAAAGTCCCACTGCAATGGTCGCTTTAGAGCCTTGTTGCTGAATGGAGCTGGTCAGCTTGTACCTGAAGTTAAATTTCTTTGATGTTGCCTACAGCCACCCCTGCCAGACTCTGTCAAACGCCTTTTTGAAATTTCTGAAAACGTGTCTGGAGACGCTTTTCGCAAAGGATTCGCAGGCTGAAGATTATTCAATGACACTTCTGTTTTAATGAAATCCATCCTGTTCTTTAGCAACAATAGTATCTACTTACATCTGTAGTCTGTTTAGAATGACTTTCAGCATTATTTTCCTGACATGGCTGACCAAAATTGATGATATGATTCGGCAGTCCTGGCACCATCGTAGATTTCCTTTCTTGGGAAGAGTGACGATTTGTAATTGAGTCCATGGTTAGCCATTCGCCATTGCGCCAGAGCTTTGTTGCAGGTGGCAGCTGGGATATTAGTTACACTCTTTTCGTCACGTCTCAAGAGTTCTGCAGGGATTCCTAAGAGGTGTCCTAAACACATTCCCACTGACAGCTCCATCGACACTGCTGACTTGACAGCCTTGGTCCTGGCTCTTGAAATGGTCTCTAAATCAAAACATAAAGATTTTTTCCTCATTTTATCGGACTCCCTTTCTGCTTTGGAGGCCATTGCCAGCCGTAACCGCAAGCACCTTCAGCTGCTGAAAGTATTCGAACTGTACACCTCCCTGAAATCAGGTGGATACAACATAGTTTTTACTTGGGTTCCCAGCCATGTGGGCATTCGAGGCAATGAGTTGGTTGATCACTTGCCAAGAGTGCCACAACTTAAGCAGATTGTCTATCCCTCACACTGAACTGAACCCAAAGCCCAGGCTTACGTCAAAGATCTCTGGCAAGAGGAATGGAAATTGCAGACGGATAACAAACCATTTAAAATCCGTCCAAACCTGAAAGAGTTTTACCATGTTCCCGAGGTGGCCGTAAAGAGGGAACAGTCTCGTGCCTTTTGCATACAGGCCACTGCTTTTCTTATCTTTTAAAAGGTGAAGAAGCTCTGTGGTGCATTCCATGTCATGTACCACTCACAGCGAAACATATTCTTTTAGAGTGGTGAGACTTGCATGATGCGAGACATAAACATTTTACGGCACACTCCTTAAAAAACCTTGTTCAAAGATGTCCCACCTGATGTGGTCTTTTAATTTCTGAAAGAGATTAACAAAATTCATCTGATCTAAGATTTTATAGAAGAAAGATTTTTAATGAAATTTCCGATGTGTTTTTTTAGAACGTGTATTTTAAAGGTTTGTGTGAATGATTTTCTTTTTGAATTATTGACTTATAAGTTGACTTCAACGCGGTGACAGCCCTGATATGGCCCTTAGCAGTCGGCTGGGCTATAATCAACATCACCTTACCTTACCTCAAAAGGCTAATGATGTTCTTTGCCATCCTCATAACACAGTACAAAACGAACACAAAAGTAACCACTTCGTTATATCCGGCTTGAACTCTTCACGAGGCCGAACATATGAATCGCTACAGGCAGCTGCTTCGTTAAGACCAGCGTGATCGCCCGCTGGGGACCACAAAACCATTTCGTTATAAGCGGCATTCCGTTACATCCGATTTCATTACATCCGACGTATTTTAAGTCACGTAAAGAAGGATTTTTGCCGGGACAAACCTTTTTGCTTCGTTTTATCCGGCATTCGTTATATCCAACTTCGTTATACGCGGCTTCGACTGTGTGTGTATGTATGTATGCATATATATATATATATATATATATATATATGTATATACGTGTGTGTGTGTGTGTGTGTGTGTGTGTGTGTGTGTGTGTGTGTGTGTGTGTGTGTGTGTAGATAGATAGATGATAGATATACAAATAATATAGATAGATGTACATACATATAGGCTATATTATACTTTTTTTTATTCACACACACACACACACACACACACACACACACACACACACACACACACACCACACACACACACACCACACACACACACACACACACACACACACACACACACACACACACACACACACACACATCAGACGCCTAACATTTATCATTCTTTATACATGCATTTTCACATACCATGGGTTGCAGTATTGGGGTCACGAACTTAGTAACTCAAATTCTCCACCGTTAGCCCCACCCCCTACCCCCCACCCCTCCCCGTTCCGCCTTCGGCGCTGAGAAAAGCAGTAATACCCTCCATCACTGGCCTATTGAGAGAAAAAAAAAAAAAGTAGCGGCCGGCAATCGGCATGAACTGTCTGGCACTAACTGAAAGCGCTTCAGACTGGTTCTTCAAAGCATTCTCTCCCCCCCCCCCCCCCCCCCCTGCGTTTCACATCCTCGCATGCCAGTGCGATTCGGGGCCGACAAGAAAAGGCAATAAACATCGAGTTTCCAACCCCATTCGAACCCTGCGGCCAACTCCCTGGCTTCGGAAATGCGAGTCGGCGGGGCTAACAGCTTTCGCCAATGCAGCGGATATCGGATTTCAGGGAGCGATGGACAAGAGCAGCAGCCCAGCGCTGACGTGCTAGGTGTCCACATAAAATGCAACGCTTGCTTTCTTTTTCGTAACTTTTAGAAGCTGAAGGAGTAAATCGGCTCTGGTCACGCGTGCACACTAGGCCTACTCGAGTGGTAGTGTGTTGCTATCAGTGATGGCGTATCACTACATGCAAGGCTATTTTCGACTGAGAGGAGGGGGAGGCGACGGGGGCGTGTCAGTGTGTGTGTGACTGTGTGTGTGTGTGTGTGTGTGTGTGTGTGACTGAGTGAGAATGTGTGTGTGTGTGTGTGTGTGTGTGTGTGTGTGTGTGTGTGTGTGTGACTGGTGTAAACCAGTCAGAAATTTGGCAGTTTGAATGGTAATGCGCCTAGAATGAATCTCGCAGTGCTACCAGAGAGGTGAAAAGAAAAAAAAAAAAAAAAAAAGACTGAAGAATATATTGCATACAGATGACCGTATTGATTCAGCTTTTAAGCACCCAGTGTACGAACTAAACATACACGAAAATAATCAAGTTGGCGATCATTTGTCCTGAAGAAATGAGCTTACACCACGATTTCAGGGGTGATTTTAGCACTTCGTGTTTGAAAACACTTAAAAATCGGATCTAAGAGTGCAACAGTTTTTCATTCCTCGTAAGTCCGGAGCATAAAATTAATGTCTCA
>CM065736.1:52926621-52941621 GCA_033310375.1 Conus canariensis | reverse complement strand
AATAAGTCGTTTTGAACCCAAACCAAACATTCCCTTCGGTCAAGGAAGTTACACCCCTTTGTTTGGTTGTTTGGTTTTTGTCTGTGTGATTAAGTTTAAGCCTACCTTTTTTTTTTTTTTTGTCTGTTATTAAGATGACACAGAACCTGTGGAACGGGTTTGAAAGAAACTTGGAGGAAATGTGGCACGTGACCCAATGGTGAATCTATTCAATGTTGATACAGATCCAGATGAAAAACTGACCCAATATCCGATGGGTGAAATTAGGCTAAACCTACTGCACCTATTCCATGGAAACATGGTGGGAAAAACGGACTGTTCCGAAGGAGAACGCACTCCGTTTCGGTGAGGATCTCTGGTGATGATCCATGACCCATTCCACCTTAGTTGGGGCACGGTCTCCATGTTTGCATGCACGTGTGCGTGCGCGCGTGTGTGTGTGTGTGTGGGAGGGAGAACAGGTGGGGAAATTACATTCTTTTTATTGACATTTTTAATGCCCTTGCAATCATGAATCTTGATTCTTTCTTACATTTCCAAACCGACAGAACCAAAAGAGGAGCCCAAGGCCAAAAGCTGATGTATTCAAAAGAGATTGTTAGTTTCTGTTCTTCGTTGTACTATATTTCTCTAAAGATGAAGATCTTGGTTTGCAAAAAGTTAGCTGGATTACACTGCATCCCCCCTTCCCTTCCCCAAGTGCACCTCCCTCAATCACCCCCTCCATCCCATACACGTATGCAGATATCCTCTAACACACACAACACATAAACGCGTGCAGGCGCAACACACACACACACACACACGCACGCACAACAGGTGTGCGTACGGCCCTTACCCATGCAGGCGGTAGTTTGTTCCCCCGCCTCATACGCTTTTCTTCTTCGTGTGCAAAGAGCTGGCTAGCATAGACTGTATTCTCCCTCTGTACACGTATACCTACCGTACACCCGCACCCCTCTCACCTCTGTTCTTATATATACATAGATACATACACAGACACATCATGAGTGCGCTGATACTTGCTTGCACACACACACACACACACACACACACACACGTGCGCGCGCGCGCGCGCGTTTGCACATACACACATTGCATTCATACATGAAGTTTGGACTGACGTCACACAGGTCGTATAACCAGTTACAGGCCAATAGCTGCGAACCGTTAGGTTCTCCAGAGTACGCTCGCCTTACTTGGAAAAGGTCAGCGATGTACAGTCAACTCCAATGTTATGTATGAAATTTCCGAGAGAAGGACGGTGGATGGGAGGAGGGAATGGAGACACTTCAGGTTGACGGAGAAGGGGGGGTGGGGTGGTGGGGGGGGGGGAGGTGGAGAGGACTCTTCAGGCTGCCAGCAGCAGGGGAAGGGGAGGAGGGGGACGGGGGACAATCTACATTCGTGGTAAAAGAGAAGGGATGGTGAGGGGGAGAACAATGCACCCTAACAGTCAACACGAAGGGCTGGGCTCAACTGCCCCCCCCCCCCCCCCCCCCACCCCGGACAGTATGGGCTCCCATGTTGTCCGGGAGACAGCTTTGGCTGGGGGATAGTTTCGACTGGAACTCTGGATTTAAAAGAATATATTTGAATCCGAGTGTCCTGAATCTGCATGCAGTTTGTTCCATTCCCAAGAAGCTCGATTTAAAGGGGGAAAGAAAAAAAAAAAAAACCGACGCCGCTTACAGTGTTTCTGCCTTTACAACAGGGATTTCAGTTTGTGAACTTTTCGATCATCGGATTTAGGTAAGAAGCTTACCATTTGAATTTTTTTTTTTTTTTTTTTTTGGGGGGGGGGGGGGGGGATTTGGAAGAGAGAGAGGTTAAAGCACATCTAGGTAAGAAACATTGCGATTTGGAGCAAGGCTTGCAGATCTTGAAACTCCCCTAACGCCTTCCCAGGTCACTCTTAAATGTGGGACCGGTGTTGCAGGCCAGAATATACCCTGTCCACAATATGCCTGGGAAGAAAATGGCATAGGCCAAAATATACCCGAGCGTAAAACGGCCTTGGCTGCTTTATACCTAGGTGTGTAAAATCCTGTAGGCAGTGTGAGCTGTTTTTTACCCGGGCATACTTTGACCCGCACCATTCCATATCCCCAAATCTTGTGTTGACTGAAGTGCTTTTAATTGGAAGCTCAGTAAGAAGGGCAACCAACGCTGCAATAAAATTATTACAAATATTAGAATATGGGATATGCCATTTTTGGCTTTTCTTTTTTTTTCCTCTTGTTTTTACACAGCTGATCAACAAGAACAAGACGACGAAGATGATGATATGGACTTCCATTCAGGTCACAGACTATATGACAGTGCAATACTCTATGCTTCTTTTCATGAAATTTTCACAGCAAACCAGACCTGCAAGATACTGTCACCTGCAATGTTGGTCCAGAAATTTGAGCAACGCTCTCAGAGTCACTCATCCATATGGTTCCAGTCTTTCCTTTGGAGACCACAGCACACTCAGCTCCAAGTAGGAACCACCAAGGATCGAAAAATCCCACAAACACATGCAGGCCACTGATGGGAATTGAACCCAAAAACTCCTAACCAGCAAGTCTGTGGCACTAACTACTGCACCATGGCGATAGTTACATCCACTCAAATAGGCATATTCAACCAGTGATAAAGATGCATAGTTTTCGATGCAGTTGTATCTTATGGTGAGGCAAATAAAGGCTTTACAAATTTTACTACCTGGCTTGCCCCATTACATAACAAAAAATCCCAACCATTTTTGGACACACACACACACACACACACACACACACACACACACACACACACACACACACACACAGACGGTAGACAAGCAGACAGTAAAAAGAAAAAAATGGACAGATGGACCCAGAAACAGCCAACAGATAGTTCACTGGGTTAAAATGGTCAACAGGTATCAAACTGACAGATGGAAACAACCACAGAAAGATCAGTAAAGTAACAGACACAAGCAGAAACAAAGAAAAGAAAAAAAAAAACTAATCGACAATGGCTGAGAAGCAAATACAGACAAAACCATACATAGAGATTAGACCCACAGACAGGAGCTGATGACCAAACAGATAAAAACAGACCAAAATGGCAGACTTAGAAGCTGACAAGCCAACAGGTGCCAACAGCAAGAGACATGCAAATCCATGTGACAATTAATGTGAGCTGACAAACAGATACAGATGGAAACAGAAACAGATATGGAAACAGAAACAAATCAAAATAACACGCAAGAGCTGACAAGCAGATACAGACAGACACAGACAATTATTACTTCAGTAACAGACAGATTAATTCAAGTTTCAAAGCATTATGACTGCAGGTGGGTGTTCCAACATGAAAAGAGATGTTGAAGAACTGAGCCACCAGTTTATTTTCAGACAAGTAAAAGCCGACTACTAAACAGATGCCACTAGAAACAGATACAGAAAGATCTGTCTGGGTGACAGGCGTTTAGCAGATGACAAGTAAAGACAAATGAAGCAGATGAAGACACAATGAAATAGACATGGATGAAAACATCTGTAGCTTGATCGAACTGATAAAGGAGAATTTGACAAAGAGAAACAGATAAACTGATTGGTATGGGAGCTGACCAGCTGATTTAAGTTGAAGTTGAAACAGACAGACAGATCAACTGGCAGACATGTAAAGGCGTTGACAAACAGATCCAGGAACAGACAATGGCTGGTTAACTCATTCTATACTGGCTATTATCTCCCCTTACCCCCCCCAGCCCCCCCCCCCACCCCCCATTTTTAAAGAATGAATAAACACAGACTTGTGATTTTTTTCAAGTTGTGTTTATAAATGATTGAGAAACCACAAACAATATAGCAAAGTTATTTTTCTATGTATTTGGTAATACAGTATGCATGACCAAAAAAAAAAAAAGTGGTTTTGCGTGTCATGTGAAAATAGGGGTGGTACACACCCTATTAACAAAAAATTTACTTTAACTGCTTTTATGCCCTGAAATCATTCAAATGTTTTCAACAATTCGAGGGCTTCCGTCACATTGTCATAGCAATTTGTAGTGTTTCTTTCACTACGCGTGCTTGACAGTGTAGCAGACGACGCCACGTTGCCACATCAAGCCAAACCGAGCTGGTGACGTGGTATGAAAAACATCAACTAGCAAGCACTCTGCTTGCAAAGCCTAAGTACCAGTATGCCTGTACTCTAATTAGTATGCAGGAGCTATCTGTAACAAGCAGTTTCGTATAAAAGGTTCGCCCACTTCGGAGAAAAATTCCAAAGCTTTGGAAAGCTTTACAAAGGTTGTAAACATAAGGACCGGATATGCGGTCCTTAGCATAGAAAGAGTTAAACTGTCAAAGCTGAAACACAAACAGTTGATCACAGACACAGACCAAATCTGAATTAAATGTGATTAATAAATAGGATTGTTATCATCTTTTTTTAATTGAACAAGTATAGAAACTGTAGTGTACATTTAATCTGCCAAAATGGCACATGCACATTAAACTGGAGAATAAATGCTAAATCAAAATCAACACACACAATGAAATGAATTGAAGAATACCGTAAATATTTTCCATCTAACCAGTTTGTCAAAAAAAAAGTTTTCTTCAAACATGCGCAATGAGGAGTGCTCAGTGGTGATACTTGAATCAAGAAAGTAACTGCATTGCAGTATCATGAATAAATGCAGACAAACAAAGAGTAAACCAGTTTATTTTGAACATATCAGTACAGAAGAAAGTGCTCAAAATGCCGTGAATGATTCAAAATACACAACATTAAACTGGGTAATAATTCACACCAGAAAATTGCACAACTTTTTTTTTTTTTTTAATCACATCCACTACTGTTTGCTCTACATTCTTATGTAATTTTCCGGATCACATATGCAAAGATACCTCTGGGAAAAAAAAAACACAGCCTGTTTAAAAGAAAAATGCTTTATCAGATATAGTTCATAGCTCTTGTGTGTTCAACTGTTTTTAAGAGAGAGAGAGAGAGAGATGGGGGAGAGGGAGAGAGAGAGGGAGATAGGCAGAGAGGGAGAGAGAGAAAACACTGGAAATTAAATGAAAAGTGCAGCAACTGTCATTTTTCCATTACGAAAGCTTTTAAAACAATATAGCAAAGATTTTTTTTTTTTTGTAACTGGAAAAAAAAGGAAGTGGGAAGAGTGAGTGAAAGGGAGAGAAAGAGAAGGGAAACAAAAGCCAAAACATCAACTCCTTAAAAATGCCGTACATGGAGCCCGATAATTTTTTTGTGTCATGAAAAGAAATATGTACTTCAGAGCAAATATTTCCTCACAGAGTATGAAAACAGTACTGCAAATTTTCTAGTCATGTAACCTCAAAATTTACAACAAAAAAAATCAGAAAAAAATAATGTTTTAAATGTTTCAACATAAAAAAAATGTCAAGCAAACTATGAAACTTGTATTACATAGCATTCAAGATATCACAGAATTAAATGGAAACTTAAATGTCATTAAAGAACAAATACTGAGAAAATCTAACATATTTTTGGGAAAAACGGAAAACAAACCATTGACAACAACTCTTCAAAGTCTCTGGAAAATAACAACCATTATCATGAGACAAACATGGCAAAGTCACTGGATAATAACAACCATTATCATGAGACAAACATGGCAAAGTCTCTGGATAATGACAATCATTATCATGAGACAAACATGGCAAAGTCACTGGATAATAACAATCATTATCTTGAGACAAACATGGCAAAGTCTCTAGATAATAACAATCATTATCATGAGACAAACATGGCAAAGTCTCTGAAAAATAACAATCATTCTCATGACACAAACATGGCAAAGTCTCCGGAAAATAACAGTCATTATCATCAGACAAACATAGCAAAGTCTCTGGATAATAACAATCATTATCTTGAGACAAACATGGCAAAGTCTCTGGATAATAACAATCATTATCATGACACAAACATGGCAAAGTCTCTGGATAATAACAATCATTATCATGAGACAAACATGGCAAAGTCTCTGGATAATGACAATTATTATCATGACACAAACATGGCAAAAGAATGAATGTAAAAATTTGAAGGAAAAAAAATATAAAAGCAATATGACAAAGTCGTACTGCACCAAATTTCATAGCACTATAGTTTTTCTATGTGAATACTATGTTACCCTGAGTAAGTAATCAATATTTGTAACCACAAAAAAGGAAGGAATACAACAACAGTGATGAAGATGTACAGCACCAAAACTCACAACATCAAAGTTTTTATTTTCATGTCAACAGAATCTTTTGCCCAAGTAAGATTTTGTGCAGCAGTCAAGATCTCAACACTCTGTGTTGTAAAGCTTCCATTATTTGGGGTGCGGCTGATCTTATACTCAATAATTCGCATGTAATACTGACAAATATCAATTTTCAAGAAAAATCATGGAGGAATATATGAGACAGCTTTCAATAATCTGTAGTTCTTCAATAACATTTTTTTTTCATTAATGATCATTTGTTATTTTACTATCACAGACACCATCAATATTGTTACTATCAGCACTGACCTAGTATTTGTTATTGCATTTATTGTTGTTATTACAGCCAACTGCACATAAAAAGAGAATAAGCACACAAAAGAACCAGCTTCAGTCCAACAAAAGCTGCCACAACCCACTCCTTTTGATTGACGCCCTTTGAAGTGCTTTCTTTCCTTCACGTTTCTATTTTTTTCTCATTAATAAATTTCTAAATTTTGTCAAAATCCGTAAATTCTGACCAATGTGAAAAGGTTCCACTTGAGACTAAAACATTCCTGGTCCGACTATGCCTCACTGCTACCAACTCCCCAATTCCTATCACTGTAAACAGGGAAGTAAGCTAGCTACCCACTGGGAGGTAAATTAGTTATCAACCGCCCATGCCAGTAAACACATCCACCCTACGTCCATTCATATTACAAAAAGACCAACCACAGTTCCACCTCACTAACAAAGGGCCTATTCGTCCTGGAATTGAATCATGTAAGGAATGAACTGAAAATGGAATCATGCATAGGAATGAACTGAAAACTGGAATCGTCATAGATGACTGAAAACTGGAATCGCGCATAGAAATGAACTGAAAACTGGAATCGTGCATAGGAATGAACTGAAAACTGGAATCGCCATAGGATGACTGAAATGGAATCGTGCATAGAGAACTGAAAACTGGAATCGCGCATAGGAATGAACTGAAAACTGGAATCGTGCATAGGAATGAACTGAAAACTGGAATCGTGCATAGGAATGAACTGAAAACTGGAATCGTGCATAGGAATGAACTGAAAACTGGAATCCGCATAGGAATGAACTGAAAACTGGAACGCGCATAGAAATGAACTGAAAGGAATCGTGCATAGGAATGAACTGAAAACTGGAATCGCGCATGGGAAATGAACTGAAAACTGGAATCGTGCATAGGAATGAACGAAACTGAATCGCGCATAGCAATGATGAAACTGGAATGTGCATAGGAATGAACTGAAAACTGGAATCGCGCATAGAATGACTGAAATGAATCGTGCATAGAATAACTGAAAACGGAATCGTGCATAGGAATGAACTGAAAACTGGAATCATGCATAGGAAAAAAGCTGAAGGTTGTAAACATGTAAGTAAATGAGTTTGTGAAAAATGTCTCATGTTTTGTGTTGTTGCGTCTGCGTAATCAGTGTTTGCATATACTCTATTAAAGAATTGGAATTTTTTTTTTTTGTCCTTTCTTAAATGCAAAAATTACAAATAAGAGCATGAACACATGCCCACTTCAAAGTACAGAATATCAATATGTCAAATCCTTAAACTGAGACCACATTTACAAATGAAACGACCTTTACACTGGCTTTACTTTAGCCACAAGAGTACAAGTAAATCATATATTTCCTTAACGCCCTCGTTACGGTATCATGAAGGATTTGTTCTGCACCAGTCGAAGAGGATCTTACACCTAGCAATTCTGAAGCAAGATAGTTCACTGGCACTCGCTGACACGCTTTGCACATCAAGACTAAACTGGGCCTGACTGGCCTAAAGCATGAGGTATCTTAAACCAAGGGTCTTGGGTTCAGTTCCTGCCTCAGACAGACATCAGATGAGATGAGAGATTCTGTTCAGTCGGTCTGTGCAGACTCAACACCCTACAATTCCTTTGGGAGAGGCTTCAAAGCGAGGTCCCACCACAATCACATGCCTGAACTTCTTTTTTTTAAATCCTGCACACAACCTTCAGTTAATACTGGGTCAATGCTTACTGGTGGCATGAACATGCACCCTAAAACAAACACAGAAAGCTCATGTCCTCACTAATGCCATATTTAGACTCAATCTGAAGATGGAGTGACCCAACGGTGGGATTAAAAACAGTCACATGCACAACACATCTCACCAGAGAGAAACCTTGGTATTCTAACACAGGAACACAAAGGACAAGAATAATACAGTGTTGTTGTTTTTGGGGGTGCGGGGGTTCAAATGAAATGGCACCCTTCTTAGGTTTGAAATCCTTTCAGAGTTTGAACTGGGATGTGAAAAACTCAAAATGATTTTAATTCACAGTATGAAACCCGTAACTTCTCTATAATGTGAAACCCTGTGAACATCATCTTCCAACTTCATTATGCTTTGCAGACCAGAAAGACATGAATGTAACTTTCAAAGCTAGAGACTGCACATGATCAAAAATCACCTTCAAACCGTGAGCTGCAATGTGAACACCTCCTTTCAAGAGAACACACCTCATGTCTTCCTAGACAATGTCTCTGGATGCCAGGTCCAAGAAAACAATCATAATGGAGCTCGTTTGGTGTGTGTGTGTGTGTGTGTGTGTGTGTGTGTGTGTGTCTGTGCATGCTTGAGTGTGAGTGTTGATTGTGTGTTGTTTTGTGATGTGTGTGTGTGGAAGCTTCTTTTGGGGCACCATATTTACATGGCTTGCAGAACTGTGCAGGAAATATGATTAAATTAATCCATAATGCCAGTTTTTTTATCCTTTGTTTTCTGTGGAGACTTATGCTTTTTTTTATGGGTAAGTAAGAATTACTTTACAAAATAAAAACAAAAGCAAAAAATCAATGTACAGTGTTTAAACTTTCTTAATATATCAGAAATAGGGCTCCCATCAGATTTTTGTTTAGGGAAGGAAATGTTGCCATTATAAAGAAAAACAAAACTCATCACACCAAAACTCATTATGTAATTCATTTGTAAGAGTGAAACAGACACAGTTAGTTCCCTTACACTGTCTGTTGACTGTAGGCACGAGTTTGGAGGTTCGATCTTGAAGGAAATGTTTCCTCACTGCCTCACTAATTTCAAAAAGTTCCAATCCATAAATGCCTGGCCAGTCCAGATATACATACGTTAGAGCCAACAGACTTAATCACATATTCCATTATTTGATCAACAAAAACACTAACAGCAAAATACTTAATTACAGAGTTCCATTTTCATAGGCACTCTGATCTCACAAACCTGTACCAGACTAGACTCAAAGTTTCCATCTGTTATCACCAAACAGTAAACACGTCTCCAGATCACCTGAACAGCACAGACCTCTTCCTTTTGTGGGTCTCCTTTTCATTTGTAAGGACACAAATCAAACATGGAAACTCTCCATGACGATACATCCGAGGTGCTGTAGCACCTGTCAGGGATGGATGGAAGCGCTGGTGACTTCACCATTCAGAGGCACTTTGCACACCTGGCTGAGGCTGGCCAACTCCGAGCTCACTGCCATCACACAAAGTAGTCTGGTATGCGCTGGTTGATGAAGGGCGGCCTATCCTCCTTTTGGAAAAAAAAAAAGATCAGTTAAATCAATGTTTGAAGCATTCCACATTAAATCACCTCCTTTAAATGTCTCCTTTAAATGTGTAAATGCAGCTGCTTTCTCTTTTTATCACAAGGATGTGACTTCTAAATACAGGAAACTGAAAGAAAAAAAATCGTCACAGTGTTTTCTGATAAACATTTGGTTTCAACCAACTACTCACTTTGACTGGAACTAATGAATACATCTCATTGTCTGTATCCGTAACTCCTTCCAGAAGGGGAGATGCATGTGTTTGTCTTTTTTCTTCTTTTTTTTTTTACTTTTTTTTTTTTTTTGTATGGTACGCAAAAGAAAACCACACAACTCAAGCGTAAGATTATCGCTAGTTCTAATATGATGTATGTTTTACAATGTAAACTTATCCAAATGTTAATCAGTATATCAGCCATTTTTCATTTACGTTTTCTTCTTCTTTTGATTTCATTTAAATAACTGTTATAATGAATACTTTGTGTATGTATGTTTGAGCCCTACAGATGTGTCACTTATCAATAACTGTTATAATGAATACTTTGTGTAGCTATGTTTGAGCCCTACAGATGTGTGTTTCTGTGCACTGTCTTCTGTTGGTGCATCAGTGATTTCTCAACTGATTTGATTAAAATTACAACACCAAAAAAGTAATGAGTACATTCTGTCCAATTTGAACACCCTACACACACACACACACACATACCACGCACAAACACACACAAACACACACGCACACGCACACACACACACACACACAACACATGTGGCCACATGCACTCTTTTGCAAGTGCACAGTCACTCATTCATTAGCATGAGAGAAACATAAAATGGATCAACAAAGTGTTTGTTTTTTTTGTCAAATATTCTAATGATGACAAAGATACAGAATTTCCACTGATAATGCTCCTCCTTCCAACAAAAAAAAAAACAATAAACGCAGTTACTTTCTTCTTCTTTGGTTAAAGCCACAACTTCTCTTGGAAAATATATGCAAATGTCTGCTTGTAGAACTGGTATGATTCTGAACATCAAGTACTGTGTGACTACATTTCAATGAGTCAGCCAATTTTTTTTTTTACATGACTGTAAGCAGTTTACTTTAAAAACATCAATATTTTCCATGGCTTTTGTCTGTAACCCTATTCCACAATCTGAGTGCGGATGAGTAAAATATGAGTGAGTATTTGGTCTTCATCTTGGTATATCGCACCAGCTTGCATACCTGCTGTTATCATGATCAATTCTGACATCTTCCAAAGGCGGTGAACAGTCTTTTTTGTTGTTGTTGTTGTTGTCGGTGGCCTTATTTCCATGCCCTACATTCCAGTTCCTCCATTACCACAACACATCACATCCAGGCTTGTGCTGCAGCTGCCCCCACACTCGCAGTGCGCAGGGAGCAACCGATATCAAGCTGTAAGGAGACAACCCATCAGAGGACACACCGCACACCTGCCAGATCATTCTGCTGTTCTTTGGTGGTGTCTGCTCTGTTCCACTACATGCAGGACACAACCTACTAACCCCCCCCCCCCCCCTGCTCCCCCCACCCCACCCCCCTCCTGCCTTTCTGAGAGCAATAACTGAATAGACATGGAGTTGGCAGGAGAGAACTTTCCCAGGGAACGTAACCATGTCCATCCAAAGACAGACCCCATGCATATGCTGACCTGACATCCATTCACCACCCCCATGAACATGACAGGACACCGACATGGTAAGTGTGGCATTCCAGCTTTGAGCGCAGCACTCACTTGCGATATCACTGAAGCTGTAGTGGGATGGGTTTTGTTTGGTTGTGTGTTTGCTTGTTTTTGTGATGGTTTCTTCTTTGACACTGTCCCTGTGGTGTCCTCAATGTCTGATGAGTCAGCCTCAATGACACTTTCAGTCCCGCTTCACTTCACACACGATGTGTGGGCGGACGAATAGGATAGAAATCATGCTATTTAGGGAGTGATTTACATATGAGCCACAAAAAAATCAAAATGGATGACAACAAAACAAATCAATATGGTAGCAAGATTGTGATTGAATATAGCAATTTATCTTCTGCTCTTTCTTCATCTGCTTATTGAACATATTTTAACAAAATAAGTCTTAAGTCTAAAGATGAGTGATGTCTCAGTTCTATCTAAACTGCTGCTAAGTCCATGAAGCATTTTTTTTTTTATTTGGGTGTGTGTGTGTGTGTGTTGTGTGTGTGTGTGTGTGTGTGTGCGGTAATTCATAGCAAAGTGTTACTGTGTTATGTCGATGAAATTGTAGCATGCTATCCCCAAAGCATAGCAGCTCCTTCAGAGAGAGTGATGACAAACGTAGCACTCAAAAATTCTGGTCAGAGACTGTATGACTGGGTTGTACGCTACGCTCCCTTACATTATAGTGTCCACCTGGCCAAACAAATACAGACACCTGCTGCGTTGATCACAAAATTAAAGCATTTTCAGAGATACAGTTTTTAAGTGGGTTTGACTTGATCGGGTGGTTCCAGACTTTCCCTTTAAGCCCTCAACACATTCAACCTGGGTACCAGCAGTCTGGAACCAAATAAATCATGCAAATGAATTAATGTGTAGGGATCTGAACATATGACCCTGTGGCCCACAGCACTAACCACTGCATGGCTGGTAAAAAAACAAAATATTTCAAAAGCAGTCATGCAATGCACAATGCAATGAATCATCCAGTTTTCTCTAAAGACCTTACAAGTGCACTATCGCAGAAAGTCAAGTGGTGAGTTTTCGATGAAACAGGTCTCACCTGTGGAGCTGCTTCGAACACGTTGACCTCAACTCCATGATTATCATCTATTTCCAGGATACATCCCTGGTTTCCACATCTGAAAAAAAGTTCAGGATTCTTTCTTTGCTTACTTCTCTTCTTCCATGAGACCTAGTCTCATTTAATATATTTCATGTCCTTTTGATATCTTTTTTTTCACCCTGAATACATCAGCTTACTCTGAACTGCCATTCTACACAAAAATGTATCCATATGCATACTTTCTTCACGTCTGCATATGCAGGTATACACATATATATGCCATACACTCATGAACACACCTACGCACTTGTACATGCACACAAATGCACACACACGTATCAATGCAGTTATACACAAACACAAGCCACTCCTTTTCATCATCTCAGAGACATATGTGTACTATGTATGTGTAATATGACAAAATGATAACTGTAAAATGAGTTTGAAAAAGATACTCTCAGAAGACGCACCTCAAAATGTCTGTGATACTGATCACTAAAGTAAGTCATATTCAAATTCATATTCTTCCCATAACCCCCTTGTCAATTCCCTCTTACATCGAAACAACAGCGCATGTCAAAAACAGGTATCCCCCCCTTGGCTAAACATCATTCAATGAAATACATGCACACTACGACAACGGCAGTACAGTGCTACTGCGAGCATGTTCAATCATGTTGACCATTCATCATGTCACACAATCCAGCTGCTTTCTCAACAACTCAGTGAGACCATGCAAATGGCTCTTTCCAAAGTGTTATTTTGGTAATCTGTAAATTAGAATATAATGTAAAAAAAAAAAAAAAAAGTGTAATGGAGGAATGAAGCCTTTAAAATTGCAGTTTACTGCATCCACGGTGGAAAGTCAACAAGTCTGACACAGCCACAACTAAAGCAGAGGTACAGACCATGCTGGTTAGACACTCCAGGCCCGATCAGCCCGCTGGGTTAACGCATTCCTCAGGCATCCATTCGGTCTCATTCATACCCCTTTTCCTTATTCATTTAGTCACTTCTTTCTTAACTGATCCATTTTGTGATTTCTTTCTTTCTTTCTTTATTCAGTGACTTCTCGTTATTTAACTAACTCTTCTCTCTGTCCACTGTGGCCATGTGGTTTACCTGGTGTGTTGCTGCTTACAACAAATTGTCCGCACGCTGTGAACCCCCCTTGATAAAATTGAAATTGCTGCTCTTATTTTGAATCAAGTTCATGGACAAGTGTTCAACAAAGGGAAGCAATCCAAAAAATCTATTCAGTTGTAGAGCAAATTGCTGGTGCATAATGCAACCTTTATGTGGATGAAACCCAACTGCTTGGTCTCAGTCTTCCCATCTGAGTCCATGGCACACTCTGCTGTGAGTAGGAGCCGGCTGGGGGCTGAAAAATCCCACAAATACATGACGCTGAGGTGAACCAAACCTCAGCTCTCCCAGCACATGATCCATGATGCTACCACTGCACCATGGCGTCTGGTGGTCATACAGAAGACAGTGAGAACACTGGGAAATTGTTCATGTCTTCGATGCTTGTCCAGACTGTAACATTCCTTTCCTCGCCTGGGTAACATGTGGGAACATGTCCTCGGTGTATCAGGTCAGTGACAAAATATCATTTAACGCCATGGTGATGTGCCCAAGCTGGCATGTCACAGCCATGCCAACGCACTGTGACGCACCAAAATTATGAGTTCTTTGACTCAGTGGTGATGTGCCCAAGGGTACTTTACGTTTCAAAGCCATGCCCAGTGATGATATGCCCAAGGGTACTTTACGTTTCAAAGCCATGCCCATAAACCGTACCAGAACCACAGGACGTGGAAGTTTTTTTTTGTTTGTTTGTTTTTTCATATGTGAGCTTCAATCCAAGGGAAACTATGCAGGCTTGACCATTTACATTTTCAGTTTTCTTTAGTAGAACAAAAACTACACTTCTCTTCCACAGAACAAAAACAACATAGTTTTCTCTCTGATAGCGTTGTTTTCAGACAGGTAAGAGCTCAGTCTCTCCCCCCCCCCCCCCCCCCCCACCCCTCTTCCCCTGCTCTCTCCCATCCCAAACAAGATGACGGAATAAAGACTACTGTCATTCCATGAGAACACGGAACTTGCACCAGGTGAAAGTTCTGAAATCCAGTGTTTCTAAATGGCCATGGGAACATTGCTTTGATGGGAAAATCATCAAATTCTTTCGAGCACATTTACTGACAGATTGTAGAAACAATCTATGTTGAGAACTTGCACCTTTTACACTGTTATCTAATATGGTGACATGACAAAAAGAAATGCATAAACTTACTCAGCATGAAAAATCTGCAGCATTTAACAACAAAAATTTTAAAAGCTAGTACTGATACACTGACCTGAGACTGAATGCACATACATGTATGTGTTTATGTGTCTGTGTGCATCATCT
>CM065736.1:52741621-52921621 GCA_033310375.1 Conus canariensis | reverse complement strand
ATATCCCCATAACCTGTGAAACAC
The DNA here is from genome assembly GCA_033310375.1 of Conus canariensis. Taxonomy (NCBI): domain Eukaryota; kingdom Metazoa; phylum Mollusca; class Gastropoda; order Neogastropoda; family Conidae; genus Conus; species Conus canariensis. The sequence continues at coordinate 52,921,597 of CM065736.1, read as the reverse complement.
CGATCACAGATCTGTGCTTCTTCACTGACACAGACTGGTCAACCTACAGAGCTTGGAACTGTTTTGAGTAAGCTGTAAAACCAACTAAAGCAGTCTCTCTGTCAAATTTCACCTACCTGTTTCCACAATACTGTGGACTTGAATATTCCAGCCATACCAAACGAAATGTATACTGCTGAATCAGAGATGCAAAATTTAGGTCACCATCTCACAAACTGATTCCCATCCAGAACGGCTTTTATCCTATTATTACTCCCCTTTTTGTGTTTAAAAGAACAGTTCCCAAAGCATGTTGACTGATGTTTGTTTCCTCCACAAAACTCAAATTGTCATATCAAAGTAATAACTAAAAGATTGCATACTGGAACAAAACCATAGATCACTTAACAACGCCCATCTTGCGCCGAATTTGAGAAGATAAGTGATTGCTCGTTCTTCATTTTCATTGTCCTGAGTGTTGTTTGTCATGCCTGAAGAAGACCTAAGAGGTCGAAACGCATGACGTTTTGTCCTTTGATTTGTTTGTTCATGTATGGCAAATACAGTACTTTAAAAAAAAATTGTTCAGATTTGTGTAGATAATCTTAGTTCATACCAACAGTTTGTCCAGTTGAGAACGTATTTTTGTCACCAACCTTATCGTCTATAACAGCTGCCAAAGCCAGGCAGTCACAGACATCCATAAACATCTTCCACACCTCAGTGGATCCATATTTCTTGACGCACTCATCATAGAATCCATACACATTGTGACTTGGACTTGGCACACTCACCTGGTTTCCCACGGAAACAAATGTCATCAACTGTATGGTCATAAACCACCTGTAACAAGGACAACATACATACTGATCAATCATATCATGTTAATGGTCACTGTCTGGAGAACACACCTGTAACAAGGACAACATACATACTGATCAATCATAATCATGTTAATGGTCACTGTCTGGAGAACGCAGCCTGTAACAAGGACAACATACACACTGATTAATCATAATCATGTTAATGGTCACTGTCTGGAGAACACACCTGTAACAAGGACAACATACACACTGATCAATCATAACATGTTAATGGTCACTGTCTGGAGAACACACCTGTAACAAGGACAACATACAACTGATCAATCATGATCATGTTAATGGTCACTGTCTGGAGAAACACGCTTTTAACAAGGACAACATACATACTGATCAATCATAATCATGTTAATGGTCACTGTCTGGAGAACACACCTGTAACAAGGACAACATACACACTGATCAATCATAATCATGTTAATGGTCACTGTCTGGAGACACACCTGTAACAAGGACAACATACACACTGATCAATCATAATCATGTTAATGGTCACTGTCTGGAGAGGACACCTGTAACAAGGACAACATACACACTGATCAATCATAATCATGTTAATGGTCACTGTCTGGAGAACACACCTGACAACAACATACATACTGATCAATCATAATCATGTTAATGGTCACTGTCTGGAGAACACACCTGTAGCAAGGACAACATACAACTGATCAATCATAATCATGTTAATGGTCACTGTCTGGAGAACACACCTGTAACAAGGACAACAACACACTGATAAATCATAATCATGTTAATGGTCACTGTCTGGAGAACACACCTTAACAAGGACAACATACAACTGATCAATCATAATCATGTTAGCATCCAACAAATCACATCAAAGTGGGAAAGGAAAAAGAAAAGAAGCAAAAGACGTTAGGAGGAACTAAAATGTGCACAAACCAGTTACTGAAAAGATAATGCCTGCATGTAATAATGAAAGAAAACAGAAAAGAAATTAATGCCATGAAAAATGAAAACGCTATTTCAAAAATATGAGTAGGAAGTGGATTGACAGAACGGTTTCTGACAAAATGAGACCAAGCTGATTTTTTTACAAAAAAAGGATTTAAACTTTCAGGAACTAATGTAACACATTTCTTCTCTTTTCCTAATGCACACACATAATTCAATGTGCGGAATCGAACCTAAAGTGGCACACAAGAGGGCAGACACCTCTGCTAGGGCTGAAAAGTTCCTGGATTCACCCTTTGACCCGCAGCCACATGGTCCCACACCAACATTTAAGGGATGAAAATGACTTGTGAAGTTTTTATGCAATCCTGCTGGTGTATCCTGGTTGCATCCCATGGACCCACACCAACATTTAAGGGATGAAAATGACGTGAAGTTTTTATGCAATCCTGCTGGTGTATCCTGGTTGCATCCATGGACCCACACCAACATTTAAGTGATTTTGACAAAAAAGGATTTTAATGCAAACTTGTGTAACACTTTCTTCCCTAACCACACCAAATTAATGGCGGATCAACTAAATGGACACAGGGGCAAGATCATCCTGCTGGGTGAAATTCCTGGTTAGCATCCCCATGGACCCACACCAACATTTAAGGGATGAAAATGACTTGTGAAGTTTTTAGCAATCTGCTGGTGTATCCTGGTTGCATCCCATGGACCCACACCAACATTTAAGGGATGAAAATGACTTGTGAAGTTTTTACACAATCTTGCTGGTGTATCCTGGTTGCATCCCATGGACCCACACCAACATTTAAGGGATGAAAATGACTTGTGAAGTTTTTATGCAATCCTGCTGGTGTATCCTGGTTGCATCCCATGGACCCACACCAACATTTAAGGGATGAAAATGACTTGTGAAGTTTTTACGCAATCCTGCTGGTGTATCCTGGTTGCATCCCATGGACCCACACCAAAATTTAATGATTTCATCTTCGAGCCACATTTGAATATCAGATGATAATCTAACTGCAGAGAGCCAACAAGCCAACAACAGATATGGATGAAAACTTAAACTAGCTCGGTGATAGGTAATATCATGCTTCAGCAAACACTGACGTTCATTCTGCACATAATGCACTCCGATAAATTCATAGCGTTTCACCTCGACTTTTTGATACACATTTTGACATGTTTTTCAAACAATTAAACAAACATATACATGAGATGAAACAAGTAAGTAATGGACATATTATTCTTAAACTGATAAGAATAAATAACAAATCATTAAAACATTAAACTAATAAGAATAAATAACAAATCATTAAAACATTAAACTAACAGGTAGTAATATACACATGGCACACAGTGTAGATGAGCACAGCAGGAATTCTGATGTTTATACCCTTTTTTCCCTTCTTTTCCAAACACATCTTTCATGCACTGAAAAACATTGGCATTTACTGTTTCCATTCTTGGACCAGCTATTGTTAATATTCTTTTATCTATACCTATAGTGTTCAGGAAAAAAAAAACACATGAACAGTGCACTGCAAAACACTGGTTTCTATTACTTCTGTTCTTGGACAAACTATTGTCAGTATTTGCATTATGCTGCGCAAAGCTATGTCTCAGTTCATCTGCCTCTGAACATTTTTCTCCGTTATCTTTATACACACTGATAAAATAAAAATGGTATCAGTAATAAGATATTCATCTACACTGAAGACAGCTAATTCACAACGGCTCTTAACACTTCTTCAAAATAAACAGCAGCAGACAGAAAAAGTTAATATAGAACGTAGTTTGGCCTGATATCAACAGAAATGATAGTTCTCTTGATGTAAAATCTGAAAGTGTTATAGTATTGGTAGAATACACCCGCCACCCTCTCAACAGCAATCGGAGGTCCTGAAATACCTTTCCCGACATATTAATGACCACGCTCCCAAGTTAAGATATGAAACCCCATTCACACAGCCATTTCTCATCACTGATCAACAATTTACGTAACAGTGAATGCTGATCAACATCCTTCAATTCTGATCTGATGCACAAAGCCAACAGAACAGACCCAAGCACAGAGCCCAGTGGGACTCTCTCATTCAGGGGTGTAACAGACCCAAGCACAGAGCCCCAGTGGGACTACTCTCTCGTTCAGGGGTGTAACAGACCCAAGCACAGAGCCCAGTGGGACTCTCTAGTTCAGAGATGTAACAGACCCAAGCACAGAGCCCAGTGGGACTCTCTAGTTAGAGATGTAACAGACCCAAGCACAGAGCCCAGTGGGACTCTCTAGTTAGAGATGTAACAGACCCAAGCACAGAGCCCAGTGGGACTCTCTAGTTCAGAGGTGTAACAGACAAGGAAAAGCTGCTTTCAGCAATTTCCTGAGGCCGACAGCTGAGATAAGATTCAGCCAACTGAAAACCATATCACATATATATGTCTAAAGAATTCTGAAGACAATAACGATTATGTATGATGTCAAAAACTATCAAGGTCCTAACAGGGACAGAACTCTTGACATCACTAAGAGCAAGAAGACCAATTGAAGGGTCTGAGGAAAGCACTTTCTGTGTTTTGCACCATTAGCAGACTAGTGAGGATCGATCAGACTTCTCAGGCAGATCTCCAGATTATGTAAGAGATTTTCCTCCCTACATACCTGTGCATATGAGTGAAAGTATAAACACAAACTCATGGCCACATTCATACATGTGACGATGTCTCCATATACCTAAAACGTATGAAGAACTGCATCATCTCACTCTCGACATTTCCTCAAACCAAATGGTTCACCTTCAAAGCCAGGAGGAGGAGAAAGGACTCTACACCATAGAAGCCTCTGTCAATGTAGTCGCCCAGAAACAGGTAGCTGACATCTGGCACCTGCCCTCCCACCAAGAACAGTTCCCTGAGGTCATAAAACTGACCATGGATATCTCCACACACCTGCAACCAGAAAGAAATTAAAGGGTACCATGCCACTCAGCATGTTTTACACCAGACATGAGGATCCCTATGCCCAACATGACAATGCAAGTAATTTGGTTTTTGTTTGCAGTGCTACTGTGTGATGCTTGAAAAGTAACAAAGACGTTTCTTAACTAAGCCAAAAGCATAGGCACACACAACACACACACCACACACACACACACACACACACACATACACACACTTGCACAGAATACTTTAGTGTTAAGCAAGAAAAGTAACAAAAATGTTTCTTGAATAAGCCTATGCACACACACACCACACACACACACACACACACACACACACCACACACACACACACACACACAAAACATACACACACTTGCACAGAATACTTTAGTGTTAAGCAAGAAAAGTAACAAAAATGTTTCTTGAATAAGCCTATGCACACACACACACACACACACACACACACACACACACACACACACACACAACACAAAGAAAGAAAAGAAAGATGTGGACAGCGAAGCCTCAGTTTTCTGAACAGGTGATGCTACCCTGAGAAAAACACGAGAATATCGCCAGACCTAAACATAAAGCAAACAAGAATGGCAGACTGCCATCCTGGTCAAACAAAGTCCTTTAACTCTGATCAAACCTTATGCAAACCCATCATGTATTTCTTGGTGTGTCTTTAAAAGTATGACAGACACGTTGAAATCGTTTTACCTTCCTGAACCTTCATTGTTTTGACTATACCTTAGTGACTGTTGCAGGTTTCCAGCTAAGTTGGTTACCACGCAGTTACAAAAGAACATTCAACTTCTCTCTCTCCCCAACCCCCTCCTCCCTCTCCCCTTGTGAATGCTATTTCACTTACCGAATCTAGCTAGCAATGTATAATGTAGCTATCAATGTATAATGTAGATATCAATGCATGCAACAAGCCTCATGTTTCCTCACTGACATCTGTGCATTAGTTCTTGCAAATTTGAAGAAAATGTTGAAAATGCTCTATCGCTCAATATCAGAGAAAGTGAAAGGAAAAAAATTTAATGAAAAATGAAATAAAATAAAAGTTGGATCTGCCTTTCCATCTGGATCTGTCCCAAAATTCAGTGGGTTTATTGGTTGGACCACATTCCATCTTTCCATCAGGTTTGGCTCAGTCATGTTCTGCATCACCTTGCTGACAGACAGACAAACCCACCAACAGAACGTGGGGTGAAGACAAAAACCTCCATGGCTGTGGTATCAAACCACAGGCTGTCCATGCAGAACTCTAAGAACACTCTCAATAGAAGGCTATTCTTTTTCTTTTTCTTTTTTCTTTTTTTTTTCCATCAAGGGAATCACCTTAAGAATGTTTAGAAAATGTATCCACATTTTCACTGAAAAACAGTGAGGAAAAATGAGGCATTGATATCTACATCATACATTTGCAAGCTGACCACTCTCTTGTGGCAGAGAGTCAGCAGTGAATGCTTTGCTTCCATGGTAGTCAGCACACTAAAGGCTATAGATGGCCTGTGTTCTTAAAACCTCTGCATGGTCAACGACATACTGACCTGGACAGGAGCTGAGATCCGCTTGACATTGCTCTCAGCTGACAGGATTTCTATGGCTTTCTCACACAGTTCTTTCACTTCACCCTCCTTAATCAACTCACAGCGCTTCAGCTGTTCAATCTGCCTGAACAAAGAACAGACCACTCTAAAAACAGACACCTAAAACAACAATACTTGGGATGATTTGCATGTGGCTGACAGAGATCTTCTTCTTTCCTCAGCTAGAGGACTGAGGTTTACCATCTGTAAGACAACTGTGCATGTTTTTAATCCCAACATTAAGATGGAAGATTCCATCTTCAGGGATGATGTCTAACACATGACAACAGAGCCTATATGTTTTCTCTTTGTGTGTGTGTGTGTGTGTGTGTGTGTGTGTGTGTGTGTGTGTGTGTGTGTGTGTGTGATATTACTGTGAAAAAAATGGTGTGATTTCTGTTCAGGAAGCAGGCTTTCAAAAAGGTCATTGTACCACAGACCATTTAGTAAAACTATCCAGTCACATTAAGAAAACAATTCTCCCGTAGAAAAAGAACTTTGGCTACATTTTCTTATGTTAACAAAGCCAATGACTGCGTATGGCACACAAGGCTACGTTTCAAATCACTTCTGGAAGAATGTTTGATTACATTAAAAGCTTCCTAACAGAAAGAAGCATATGCACACAGATTGGAAGAACTTATTCATCCTTTAGAAATGTAGATATGGGTATTCCTCAGGGATCAGTTATTACTCCCATGTTGATCACAATCCTAATCCACGATCTTCCCAAATCTATGTCAAAAGCAACGCACGTCGTTCAACATGCAGATGATATCGCTATCTGGATTAACTGTACATTAAGGGAGCATTCTAATAAAAGAACAATAAACTTTGTACAGACATTGTACCAAAGGAATTGAATAAATTATCTATGTCTATGAAAAACAACCGATTAGAGCTATCTGGGGAGAAAAAAAACATGTCTTATGTTGTTACACAATTGGTGAGAACCCAAAGATGCTACCCTCGCTTTAGCTAGACAGTCAGATTCTAGAATATAAACAAAAAAGTTAAATTCCTGGGGGTATTTTTAACTCCTAAGCTGAACTGGAAAATGCATATTGAAAATTTAATTCATAAAACAAGAAAAAGGTCAAACATTCTTAAAATTGTATGTTGGCAACCATGGGGTCTGGACTGTCATACCCTTTTACATCTATACATTTCTTTAGTCTGATCGAATTTGACATACGGGCAGGAAGTGTATTTCTCTGCACCTAATTCTCTTTCAAAGAGGCTGAAAAGCTTGGATAGTAAGGCCATGAAATTAGCTCTGGGAGTCCCATTTCATACAAACACTTACAGGTGTTATAAGCAAACAAATATATTACCACTAAATGAGAAGCAAATATTGGATGTAACCAAACCTATTGTCAGAAGTCTTACTGTAAAAAATTCAGTTACTGAAGAAATACTGATGGATTCCAGTAAAGAGTTTCCTAAGAGGTCTAAAAACATGTCATATATTCAACCAGTTAGAAACGACACATCTGACTTTATGTCACATTGTAATATTGATATTGCTGCTGTGCCAGAATTTCCTGCAGTACCTCCAGTGCCTCCTTGGGAGCACCTAAATGCTTCTTTTGATTACAAGTTCACTATGTTAAAGAAAAGTAATAATGTAAATATTTTAACAACTGAAGTTCGTGAACATTTAGAAAACAGCTATCCAAATCATTTTAAAGTGTTTACAGATGGGTCGCTAATGGAATCCTCTGACAGTGGTTCTGGTTTTATAGTACAAACTTTAAATGTCAGGAAATCATATTATTCAGGAAAGTGGTTTTCAATCTATACCTCAGAATTATATGCAATACTGAAGGCTTTGACTTACATATATGATACACCAATTTCTTTCTATAAAATTTTACTGTGTGTTGATTCCAAATCTGTTTTACAATCGCTTGAGCCTTGGGACTGCAAAGCTAGAAAAGATTTGCTTTTTGAAATAAAACATTTACTGCAATGTTTTATAACTCTACGCATAAGAACTGATTTTTGTTGGGTCCCATCTCACTGTGGTATAAAGTAGAATGAAACAGCAGACAGTCTTGCAAAAGAAGGAGCAAACAGAAAAGTTGAAAATGTATAAACAATCCTTTGATTTGTCCTCTTGTGAACTTATCCAAATTATGGACAAGTATATACATAAGCAGAATTTTAGTCACAAAATGGCAACTTTACCATCATGCCCAAGGCACACTGTTAAATTAATTCATAAATTAAGGCTGAATACATGGAACACTAAATATACCCATGGCATTACTTGTGCCTGCAGAGAAAACATTTCTGTGCACCATCTTTTGGTTGAATGCTCAGTGTTGACCTCGCTCTGTCAGGAGAAAGGTATTGAGATGAATAACTTTGATAATGTCAATATTCTCTTGTCCACATGTTGCTGAAATTGCCATGGTTATTTCGCAATCACAGGTTGCAAATTTTTTATAATGATCAACAATTTTGTGTACCACTAGGGTATGTCATTTATGGAAATATGCATAAATCAGATGAGGGTTTGAAAGTACTTACATGGATAAAATGAGTGTGGATTTCTTTCTTTTTTTTGGGGGGGGGGGGGGGGGGGGAGGGAGGTTGTTTGTCTTTTTTTAAGTGTCTAATATCATCTGACGATGAAAAGACATTAAATAAACCACTGAACTGAACTGAACTGAACTGTGTGTGTGCATGCGTGCACGTGTGTATGTGCCTGTGTGCGTGTGTGTGTGTGTGCATGTGTGTGTGTGTGTGTGTGTGTGTGTGTGTGTGTGTGTGTGTGTGTGTTTTCTTGTCGGCTGAATGGCTGGTTTTATGCATGTGCACACACAGATCTTTGGACTCAGATGAGAAAGACCATCCCCCAAGCCCCCATGGTAGGAGAGCGGAAGTGCAGAAACCTGCGCAGTCTGCTCATGCCCTCCCAGCCTCCCCCTGTGCAGGTGGCAGTGTCCCCAGGGCCTGCAGGCTGCTACAGGTGCCAGTCAAAGAGCTGTGTCCTCTGCGCTGAACATCTGCAAGAGACCACACAGTTCACCAGTGTCCGCACCGGTCAGGTGTTCCAGGTACGCCATAGACTGACGTGCACCAGCAGTGATGTGGTGTACCTCATCAATTGTGCACGCTGTGGGGACACGCAGTATGTTGGGGAGACGGGACAGCCACTAAAGAAACGCTTTTATGGCCATAGGTCAAGCATAAAAAATGAAGGGACCAGAGAAACGGAAGGCTGCCGTGCTGAAACCCTGGTAGCCAAACACTTCCAAGCCAAACAACCACTCCATGGCGGACATGAGGGTTATTGCAATAGAACAGTGTCACTCCAAGAATGCATGCAAATGCAAAGTCAGGGAACGACTGTGGCGGCACAAACTGAAAGCAAATTACCCTGATGGCCTAAATGTATGGGACTAGAGCTCAGGTGGTGTCCACGATTCTTCCCCTGCTGCCACTCGGACAAACTGTGTGTGCGTGGTTTTTTCTTTTTTTTTTTCTTTTGAAAGAATGAAAAGAAAGAAAGAAGGAAAGAAAGAAAGAGAGAGAGAAAGGAAGAAAGAGAGAGAGAGAAAGAAGAAACAGAGAAAGGAAGAAAGAGAGAGAGAAAGGAATAAACAGAACAAAAATCTTCCAGGTTTGACGACATAAGCGAGAGACCAATAAATACGTATAGGTGATGACGTATGACAAGATAGACGTCAAAGGAGGACTACTAGGTGTTCCAAGGTGACAGTCCTGAAGAAGTCCATTAAAGACCAAAATTTGGCAGAGAACAACTGGTGTTTTTTTGTTGTGATCAAGTGTAAGATCTTTGGACTCACTCAGAAGACCTGGGTGGATTGGAGTTTGCACATATGTTAACTACGGAGAGAAAATCTCCATTTGCCTGGCCATCTTGGATGGGAACTGAACCCTGGGCCCTTGGATCAAGAGCAAATGCTTTATCCACTGGGCCCAAATTACCCTCTTTCCACCAAGTTTCATAGAAGTCAGTTCAGCAGTTTCTGCATTGCTTTGCAGACAAACAGACAAACCAGCCAACACTCGCATGTGAAAACATACCTCTTTGATATACATAACAGTCTCAATCATAAGAGTTCAATCATTTATCAAAGCGGTGATGCTGCCTCAGATAGGAAGCCACTCACCTATCCAGATCATGATAAGATGTCATCTTCCTTTACCTTGAAACTGAAACAACAAAACAGTGCTAGTACTGTAAGGTCATGCACAATCTGTCAAAGGTCATCAATATCTAACACCAAAAAGTACACATCTCAGCAATTAAGCAAACTTTTTTTTTAAGATCAATCATAGTTGAATATCATTACCTGAAAACAAAAGTGCCAACATTTCATTACCATGGATTGGATTAAGTTCTTGTCGCTTTCTTTACGCAAACTTCACTCAGTCTGGCCAAGGTCTGGCAAAACCAAAACAAAAATTTGTGTTCTTTCAAGTTGAACCTACCTCACTGTAAATGAATTTGTTAATCACTCAGTGTAAATGCTTCATTTCCAGGATTTGCAATAACCAGTGATTACTGCTACATTACTGGTTCAGATGGCAAAACATCAACAAAAGTATCTGCCGCTGGTATTGCCTACCATTTAATTTTCATCTGACTGCATATTGGCGGTGGAAAAGTGGCAAGTTACATTCGTATCATGTGACTTACATTAACAGCTGTGACAGAATGCAGGAAGTCCATCTCTACAAGATTGAAAAACATGGCAGTCTATTCAGCAGATTTAACCGGTCCAGCTTCCATGTTAAAGTCCTCACCATAATTTTAGGCTCAGCTGTCTATGGTCTCATAAAACAGCTCTTGATTCCTGATCAAAGAGTTCAAGATGGATCAAGACAAAGAGGAATGAGAGTGATTTTCATGAGCCTTAAATTTTCCACTTAGGAGTCTAATAACTACATGGATAAGACATATCCCACACAATGTGACTTGGCCTTTGGGCATCCGACCACCCAAGAGGTACTGGTTTAAATCATGACAGTGCAATAAACTTTTCTGACAGCAGAAGGGCATCTTACAGTCAAGGCCTGGATGCGCACCAGCCCGTAAAAAAGGATTAAAGGGCCGAAAACACCTATATGAGAGGCTTCTTCTGTGAAGACCTTCTGCTTTAAAAGCTGACTAAGTCTAACTCTGGGATAAAGGCCCTTAAAGGAGCATTCTTCAAACTTGGTCAGATCTCACATGAGTTTTGGTCACTAAGGTGTACATGTCTACAGTATATTCATAGCCAAGCTGACAACTAACATCACAATAAGGGCTGAAAGGACAAATTAAAATCTGAGGTTAAAATAAAGACAAACAAAAAATGCCAATTGCATGTAAAGCTACAACCACTCCATGTGTTTAAAGTTTTAAAAAAGAAATTAGCAACAATAAAAAAAAAGTGTGTGTGTGTGTGTGTGTGTGTGTGTGTGTGTGTGTGTGTGTGTGTGTGTGTGTGTGCAGGAGGTCCTCAGAACACACACACACCCTCTGCTCCAAGGGGACTGGACTGCATCCAGGTATATCACTCATGGATGCCCTTCAGCTGTCAATTTTTTTTTCTCCTGGAGCTGCTGAGATTCAAACCAGCAACTTCAGGATGTGTGGGCGTCTCAACATATTGCTTTCTCTATGTGCATGTCATGCCTGCATCGCTGTGGGACACCTGTTTAATGTTGGGAAATCAAAGAAAGTTCACGAACTCTTTTCCTCTGCCATTGCCTTCTGGGTTCTGGTGCTCTTCTTATTAAAAATCAAAGCTGTTTCATGAGATTAAAGACTGATCAACCTACAAATCCCCTTACTCCAACCTAAACCGCCAGCAAACTGCTTGATAGACTTGCATACTTCTCAGTCATGTAGCTGTGATTGTGAGCTTACTCCATTCTGCTTTCATGTGGCACACAATGAGTTCTGTCAGGATAATTTGTTTTAATAAACCTGCATAGAGTACAATATCTTGTGTAATTCCATTGTCACTAATGATCTCTGGATGATTTTCCCATTCTGGAAGGGTTTTTTTTTTTTTTTTTTTTTTTTTTTGTGCTCTCCCTGTTTTCCATCGCAGTATAATCAAGTTATAATCAGCACCTTCTTCCTTGCGCTGAACTCTGAAGCGATCAAAGCTAAGTGAATTTTCGTTATTTAATTCGTCTGTGTCTTACCTGAAGAAGACCTAAGAGGTTGAAACGCGTTGTGTTTTGTCTTGTGACTTGTTTGTCCATGTTTCTCTGGGCGGTTCGCTAACATTTATTTAAGATTTGTTATAATCAAGTTGGTTCAGCGACGTATGCAGCCAGATCCAGATCCAGACCTGGTCACGCACTCCATCCAGTAAACTGTTTTTAAAAGTATATGAAATAACTCTGCCAGGTAACATGGACAAACGAATTACAAGACAAAAATTGTCTTCTAATTTATTTGTCCGTGTTATCTGGCAGAGTTATTTCAAATACTTTTAAAAATTTGTTAAAATTTCCGCCTGCAGTCACCTCACTTTGCAACTAGTAAACTCTGCTTCCATGCTCTTGATGTCAGAGCTCTTTCAGACTATAAATTTTTTACCTCTGGCTGTGCTGGGGCTTCTAGCGGGACTTTCTTCTGGCAGTGCTAAACACACTTGCAGTTTCTTTAAGCACTAGGATGTGTCTGCATATGTACCTCCATTTACCATACGAGGCCAACAACTCCCACGTCTCCAGTATTGCCCGAACTCAACCTTCTAGTTCTTTCATGACTGACATGAATTCAACTATAACGAACATTAACAGATGTTAATAAACACACATGCAAAATAAGTTAATTGCAAACTTGGTCAGGTGATTCTAGGCATGGTAAATATAATCATCTCAGACAACAACTGATCAACTTTATAAACTTCAAGGTAATCACGAAATCAGCCCCACTAGTTCGACGGAAACAAGCTTTTTTTTTTTCATAGGAAAAAAATGGTGCAGGCAAGAACCCCTTGAGCTAAAATATCTTCTAGAACCTTATCGTTCGGTTACACAGAAAGTACAATATATAATTTTCATGATAAAATGAACTGAAAAATACCTACTTTCAATATCATGAGTTTCCCGCAGAGCTTCTCATTCGCCGCTCTGATAGGCTGTCTTATAATAGCGTAATGACTGTAGCTCTCGTTGAGTTCCTATTGTGAAACGAGACGAACATGTTTTTTAGTAATTACCACCAGAAAGCAAAGCTGACATTAAAGTTATGTTGCAATATCAAATAAATGTACGTTACATATTTGATTGTACAGTTTTTTTACCTTTCAATAGCAATAATGTTTTTCTCGTTTTAACGACATTTCGTGCAGTCAACAAATGTGGGGGTCGTCTTCAAAAGAGTACCAGACTGGTGGAATCCGATGCTTTCCACTTCATCTTCTGGATTATTAGTGGATCACTTTTTTCATTGCACTCTGTCAGCTGAATTGCTCTATACATTATGGGAAATATTCATACTGTTGGACCAAATGAAGCGCTTGTGATTTCAGGTTTGCATTGTGGTTAAGACGAACAAATGATGCAGAACTGACGTGGTGTACTTCGACTAAGTAGTAATTGTGGCGTAACTCCCAGTGTCATTATAAATGATAATCATTAATTCATCAGACCCAGTCTTGCATAGCACTGTGACGTTTGTTTTATAATTTCATTTCGTGATCAGTTTGATGTATATTTGCCGATAAACGAAAAAGATAAATAAAGTTTCACCCTGTGACAGTGCCATATTAACCTAGTTTACACAATTGTTTTGAAAACACCAGGACGTGCTACGATTATGCAGCAGTGAAAAGAGATTGGACAAACATTGCAATTGTCAGTATCAGTTACAGGTTTCACAGTTAGCGTGCTACAGATCCATATATCAAGTGAACACAGAAATGATTGATGATGGCTTGTGCGTCCCGGTCCATAGGAACACCTAGTCAGACCCAGTCAGGGCTGATAATTAAGAATACCACTTAGAGCCAATGGGACATAGGCAAAATGCCGATTAACCCCCAGATTTTTAATGATGAATCAATAAACATTTACTTCAGACCTATCTGGATATTATCAGTTAATATCACATTAAGCATCCAATAAACTTTACCAGTGTGTGTGTATGTGTCGGTACACTAACAGGCATGTGTATGTGTAAGAGAAAGATAGCAAGACACAGAGAGGCAATACATTTGGTCTGGAAAAGTAAAAAAGGGAAGAAAAAAAAAAAAAGCAATTTCATAAAGATTCCACCTGAAACATCAAGGATATATTCCCTATGTGTTCGCGTATGCATACACACACACGCACACACACACACACACACACACCCTCATCCTCCTCTCTCTCCTCTCTCTCTCTCTCTCTCTCTCTCCACACACACACACACACACACACACACAGAGTAATGTGCACACAATAGAGAGGGCTGAGACAGTTTGTTGTTTTGCGTTGTGTTTTTTTATACATGCGCACACAAGCACTGAAGCAGACATTCTCTCTCTCTCTCTCTCTCTCTCTCTCTCTCTCTCTCTCCACACACACATACACACACACACACACACACACATACACACACACACACACACACATACAAAGATGGACTTGCACACAATCACACAGATGCACTGTATACACACACATACGTTCACTTATGCACACATAATTATGCACGTGCACAAGCGTACACACCTACACATATATACACACATACACACCCACACACATAAACACACATACACAGGCACATACCCTCACTCATCCACAGACATAGACAAACACATACATGCATGTACTCGTAGACTTGCACACATAGAGACATTTTTATGGACACATACATGCATGCACCCACACACATGCACCAACATATGCATGCACACATTCACACAAAGATAACATAATTTTGCAAAAAGATATTTCAATGAAAATACAACCACTTCTTGCAAGGTCCACTTTTCATAAGGTGTTCATGAAAAAAGTGCTTCAGTTCACACAGAACATCTTTAAATTTATCCCTGATGGGCTTTTCTTTTTTTTCTTTTAACCTTCCCATATTGTCTTCTTCCTCCAGTGCAGTTCAAATGGGGTCTCCAAATTAGTCATGATTGGGTCTGAATGGGCGTTCATGTTATCCAATCCCAAGTCTTACAAGAAAGAAGATACCTAAAAGATAGTAGGAAGAAAGTTTGCATTGACAGAAAGAAGCTTTCCATCCAATTATTTTCCTTATGGTTGAAGGAGACTGATCGCTTTGGTCACATTCATTCACTTGCATGATGTGCCACAATATACATATATAGTGTGCATGAATTTGTTAAATTTAGGAAACACTTCTTGTACACAGACACTCACGGCCTGCTCACTAAGATTCAGTCAATCTTTTATTTTTCGTCTATCTCTTATTTGTAGCAAAACTTATTTGCTCACTGAGTTTCTCGTTTGTCGCCTTTCTTTCTCTCAGTGATTACTGTCGGTATCTTGTGTACATGCAGTGTCCTGAAGAATGATCTGCAGAAAGGTGTGATAAAAATGACATGCATACAGCATACAGATGGCAGAATAGGTTATTTGATTTCCTTTTTCTGAAAATAAACTATATATTTCGTTCTTAGAGGTAAGACTACAAACCTATCATCATAATTGCTGTGAAGTTAGAGTCATAAGAAGATGATACCAAATGTAATTCTTCTGATTCTAGGGAGAAAATTCCATTTTAAGTTCACTGGCAGAATTCTTCATCCATTCTCTCTCTCTCTCTCTCTCTCTCTCTCTCTCTCTCTCTCTCTCTCTCTCTCTCTCTCTCTCCACACACCATCTCCCTCAATCCCTGTATATTTTGTCATTTTAAAAATAAAAAATCTTAAATATGAAAGGCATATTTCTCAAACAAATAATGTTTTTATTCCCAATAATCCCAGTTCCTGGAAGATTGAGAAACGGGTATTATTAGTTGTGTGTGTGTGTGTGAGTGTGATTTTGTTAACGTATGTGCAGTTTGAAACTTAATTACTGCATGCCTTCTTAGTGCATTCAGGGTATGTTAGTATGTCGGGAGAAAAACAACACAACCAAAAATCAACCTTCAGTGATCATTATGCCCTTTTTTTTTTCCAGGCGGGTGCTGTGGTTCACAAGGTCGGAAGTACATCATTGGTGGCTGGGGATGGGCGTGGTGGCTTGTCACAGACACTCAGTCGTAAGATTCCATTGTCAATCAATAAATCAGAAGATAGTTTATACATCGATGTTTTGCCTTTGCAACAAGCTTCATCTAGAGAGTCTTTACATGTTTTCACCTGTCAGCAAGCAGAGGGCTTTTGTTGTAGTCTGACTAATGTGTAATGAGAATGGGAACAATGACAGTTGTCAGTGTGACAGTGTCTACTAGCTCATGTGGCTTTTGAATGAGGAGGGAGGGGTGTTTATGTGTGTGTGTTAGGTTATGTAAATTTTTTGTTTGTTTGTTTTTGTTATATTTTACTGTTGTTGTTTTTTGTTTTTGTTGTTTTTAAAGATTTCTAAATCTTTCTTTTTTTAACTGTGGGTGATAAGTGAAATGGTAGGCACCTCAGCCCAGTGCAGTGATATCTGCCTTGAGGGTGTCAACAAATAAGTTATTGTACTATGGATTTGTTGTGTATTTTAGATGTATGTGTTTTTTATACATCAGTTATGTTTGGTTCTTTTTTTTAAGGACAGTGTTTTTTCTTAATGTGGTGACAGCCTTACAAGTTCTTTATGTTGTTGGCTGGGCTATGATAAGATGAAACCAAAACTCCTTGCAATATGTGTGTGTGTGTGTGTGTGAGACTGTGAGAGAGAGAGAGAGAGGAAGAGAGAGAGATGGAGATCTATCTGTCAGTGCGAACAATAAGATTCAGAATTTAGACACTGACTTTGAGCAAAAGCTGGATCAGCAGGAAGATGCATAGGGAGGATGTGTCAAGAAACCATCATAGCATATGGCAGTGTTTGTATTCTGTCTACATCCGTCTCATGACAGTTATCTGAACAGTAGAATATCTCCTCCTAGAAGCAGCATTTGTTTTCACCTGTGTCTGTCAATTTGTCTCCGCTAAGGAGGCATTTTTTTGTTTGTTTTCAACTGTCTTTTTTTGTCAACAAGATTATGTAGAAATTGCCAAAGCTGTTTTAAATAAATTTGTGTGGAAAATTTGGATTGTGGCCCTAGGACAAATCCATTAAATGTTGTTGTAGCTTCAGAAATTGGGGGGGGGGGGGGGGGGGGGGGGGACAGGTTTCAGCAGTTAAAATATAGAGAGGGGGTGGGGCTGGGAAGAATACATTCTTTCCATACCCAGTATTTTGAATAAAATGAGACACCAAATACCCAAGGAGAAGAGGAGACAAAGAATGAAGAAACACTGAACACACTTTTGAGCCATGGCATTGTGTGTTCCTGAACAGTGTTTTGGTGAGATCAATAATTAGGTGTAACATCTTGGCTCAGGGTGCATTGGATGGCACTCTTTTGTTTCTTTGGATGAAAAAAAAACCTCATCTGCTTGTTACCATATTTTGCTGTCTACTCTCCTCCTCTTGTGCAAGAATTTGGATGATGAGATATGTACACACAGACATACATGGACATGTTGTATGAAGTCCTTCTCCACCCTCTCCTTCCTCCTCAAAATTTGAAAGGAGATAAGTTATGTGATGTTTTTTATCAAAATGTATTTCAGTTCAGCGGCTGCGTTCCCCTTTCTCCCCTCCCCTCCACCACCCCCCCCCCCCCACCCCCTGCTGTACAAAGTATCTTCAAACTCGACTGTAGTGGCATGGAAGGGGATCCAGGATCTGTCCAACCTTGGCAGAGGTTTTCACTCTTGCAAATGCACTTCTGCTTGATGCTGTGACTGTTAATGATAATTTGGTATATTTTCAATGGTAAGTTGTACTGTTAAAAGCAGTACAGTGACTGAATTTGCATGAAAGTCAGATGACAGACTCATGCGCTTGTACACATATGCATGTGAGTGTGCTGTTCAATCTGTATTGGTTCATAATGTTTGATACTTTGTCCTTTTTTGATTGAATGGATGATTTTTCTTTATCCAAAGTCTTACAAGAATAGGGCATTCTAGAGCTGGCACATTATAAGAAATGATGTCTTTGGTTGAGGCCTCTGTTGTGGCTGTTTTCAGCATATCATTGGAGGCAATGACATTGAACCCAATATGTGAGAGTGTGGAAACATCAGAGGGTGTTCCTGTCACTGTCACGGGCGTGGCCCAGTGCAAAATCATGCGGGCACCAGATATCCTGAAAAACGCCTGTGAACAGTTCCTGGGCAAGTCAACTGAGCATATCAGGCATGTGATTCTGCAGACCTTGGAAGGTCATCTGCGTTCTATTGTGGGTGAGTGACCTTGGCAGGTCATCTGCGTTCTATTGTGGGTGAGTGCTGGCGAGACGGGAAATGGACAGGATAGTTCACTAGAGGAACAGTGTGATTTGATCAGCACACTGAAGACATGGCTGTCATTTCTGCAACAGACATCTTCATATGAATGATGCATCGTCACACTGAAGACATGGCTATCATTTCTGCAACAGACATCTTCATATGATGCATCGTCACACTGAAGACATGGCTGTCATTTCTGCAACAGACATCTTCATATGATGCATCGTCACACTCAGATCATCCCATGTTATCCCATTAGGAATGAAAAGAGGGTACCTTCAATAGACAGTATTGGGAATTACCTTGCAGTGGCTGTATAGGGTGAAGCGGCAATGAAATGCCAGTGGTGTTTTACATGTTCTTAATTCAATATCAGAAATATGTTGACAGAATGATATATTAAAAGGCACGCTGAACTGGGTTTGGTCAGAAGAGAGGAATACATCCTATGTGATTTTTACGAAATAACTAAGGTTTTGTTGCAGTATTGGAGTGCAGACTGGGTTAATTCTGTTCCTCTGTCAAACCCAGGCACTCTGAGTGTGGAGGCCCTGTACCAGGACCGCGACCAGTTTGCCAGGTTGGTGCGGGAAGTGGCCTCACCGGATGTGGGCAAGATGGGCATTGAAATTCTGAGCTTCACGATCAAAGACATTGTGGACAATGTGGAGTACCTTTCCTCACTGGGGCGTGCGCAGACAGCCAACGTGAAGAAAGATGCTGACATAGGTGTGGCAGAGGCAAACAGAGATGCTGGCATCAGGGTTTGTAGCTTGCTGCGTGCTTGGATAAGTAAAACTTATGAGAATAACTCGTAATAATCAAAATGATAAGAAATACAATTTTAGGAAACTAATGATAATGAAAAACTTTGATGTGATAATAATAGCACTGTAGTAAAACCTTACAATCAAAATTTCTAGAAACGTTTTTATGGGAGTATTTTTTTGTTTAATTTGTTCAGCTTCCATCCTGCCTCGTTAACAAGAGCTGATTTCACTCATTCCCCCTATACCCTCATACACAAAACCCTGTCTGGTCATGTGGCACCTTGAACATCAGCAGTCCACAAGGAACAATTATCATGAGACAACCCACCAGAGTAGACTGTGCTCTGGACTGCTGTCAAGGCAATCTATGGTTTTCAGTGATGCCTCTTCTGATCCACACTGTGCACTGGACTGCTGTCAAGGCAATCTATGGTTTTCAGTGATGCCTCTTCTGATCCAGCGTATGCAGAACACCATTTTTTAAGCCCTAACTGTCGACCGATTGCCAAGTCACAGAGACGGCTTGTGTCTTACCCTGGAGGGTGCAGCCATGTCTGTAACAACAGTCCTTATGAACATACTAATACTGACAACTTTCAAACAAACTCATCATGCGCGTGAAGGACCATGATGTCTTTTTTTGTTGTTTTTAACGTAATGTTCAGTGACAATGATGAAGATTATGCTTTGGAATTCAATCTAGTCTGAGAGTATATGACAGGGCTGTACTCACAGCTTTTGTTCATCCCAGTATCCATCAGATCCAAGAAATACCCTCACCTGCAGTGTTGGTTACTAACTTTGAGCGTGGTTCTGAGAGTTACATTTATCAGCAAGATGAAACTCAACTGTGTGGCTCCAGTGTTCTCATATACACCTGTCGTTAGACTCTACTTCAGGTAGAAACTGGTTGTATCTGGAAAATACCACAGATACCTCTGATATGAATGCAACATTTCATGAAAAATTAGTGCTTGAAATTTTGAAAATTAGGAGACCTTTCACAATGATATTATAATATTATTATCAGTAGTAGTAATTAGAATTTGCAAGGTATTTTTTTTTCATATCTCTATTTATAATTCATGCATGTGTGTGTTCAAGGAGTGAGATGAGAGAGAATCTGTGTATGTTAGTATAATGTTTTAAACCTCACAGGAACATTATTGTGTTTGTGCTTGTTTATGTGTTGAAATTTTACATGTGGCAATATGTTCACTCAGAATACTGATAAGCTAAAGAAAATAGTTTATTTCTGGCACTTTTATCCAAAATCAACCATTTCTATAAAGATCAAGTGATAAACTTTATCTAGTGTGTGTCTGTTGGTCTGTCTGTCCCTTCTTACACACTCCTCTTTCTCTCCTTTCACATTCTGCCCTGTCTCCCTGCGCTTGTCCCCTTTAGTCTTTGTCTTGTTGTTGCTCTCCTTACTTTTCTTCGATCATCCCAAAATTTGTATGTTGCAAGTGACGCTCATGTTTTGACAGGAGGCAGAGTGTGAGAAAGTGAGAATGGACACCAAGTTTAAAGCCGACGCCTCCATCGCAGATTCTTCCAGAGAGTTCCAGATGCAGAAGGCAAACTTTGATAGTGAAGTGAACACCAAGGTAATTTAGATTTCAATTGCCATGTGTGTATGATTTTTTCTTCTTTCTTTCTTTCTTTCTTTCTTTCTTTCTTTGATAATGTTAAAACTGAAGGTAGTGGGACTGCCAGTTCAGAGTCATCGGTTAGATTTTGAAGGGACCTGCAGGCATGGAAAACATTCTTTTTTCCTTTTTCCCTAGATGTGATATTGTTGTAATGAGAAAGCGTCATCAGCATTGACACCAATCCCTGAGTGATAAGTTTCTTTTTCTCTGTCTCTTTCATGTGTGTGTGTGTTGGGGAGGGGAGGGGTGTCAAGAAAGTTCCATCAATGCAGACAAGCATGGCATGGCTTTCTTTCTTCATAGCAGAGTTTCACCACTTGAATTGCTGGGCGTTGCCTCCTTAACTGGCCCGGTGTCTCAAGTTCAGGGATTCAGCACTTTAATCAACTGGACCATTATTCAGCTGGTGGAAGAAAAGATGAAGACAGGATGTTTTTTCTGTTGTTTGTTGTTTCATCGTTTTCTAAGAATGTCACACACTCAACTTATTTCTGTATTTGTCTTGAGAAGGGAGTGGGAGTACAGTGGGAGGGGAGGGGAGGGGTGGGGGGCGTATGGACATTTTTTTGCTGGCAGCAGTTCCCTAGTCTGTGGCTGACATAGGTGAGCAAAACCAGGAGTTCAGTCACTGGGACATCATAATATTAAGCAGCCTAATGATGATGGCAATTGCTGAGTCTCCGAGCCTTCATTATCTTTTGGCGTCAGCAAGTAATTTGGGTTTTCGTCTATTTCAGTATCACTGTTATTGTCATTCTCTCATTCTTTTCTCTTTTCTTTCTTTTTTTTAATGTCCATTTTGAAATTTTGTTAAACATCGAAGCAAAGAAAATTATTTTGCGTCTTGCTGTGTCACATGTAGTACACCTGGATAATGTTGTTCATTGTAATATTATATCTGACTGGGTTCAGCCAGTCTTCCTCATCTTTAGATATGGGTTGTCAAAAAAAAAAATCAGTCGTATACCTAATTTATTCGCTTTGTTAAATGCAATCAGTGACCATGTTATCAAATCATCCAGTGAACTTCATTCAGTGATCTGGATTTGTTTATGAGAGTGTGTTTGCTGGATGATCCTAAGAATGTACAGGTAGGGATTGCTAACAATCAGAACAAGAAATGAAGTGATCACTGTTGTAAACTCTGCCATTGTTTCCACAGCGTGCAGAAGCAGAGCTGGCTTACGAACTTCAGGCAGCTAAAGAGAAGCAACGGATCAGAAGCGAGGAGATGGAGATTGAGGTGGTGGAGAGACGCAAGCAGATAGACGTGGAGGAGAAGGAGATCATCCGCAAAGAGAAGGAACTCATTGCCACTGTAAAGAGGCCGGCTGAGGCAGCAGCCTACAAGATGACCCAAATTGCTGAAGGCCAACGGTAAGAGGGAGAAAAATATTGCCCCCTTAATCCAAAAAAATGTGTCCAAATTGCATGAAATTTTGTGCAAAAGTGTAGTGTTAGAATAAATTTCTTGTGTATGTGCTTGTGTGTTGCTGATGCTTGAATGATCATTAAGGTCATTTACCGGCGGGACCAAGGGTAACCTGACATATTCCTCCAGGGGGAGGAACACGGGACCGCATCCTGACCAATCCGCACTTTCGCGGGTTGGGGGCTCGACTTCCGCATCCTCCTCCATACCATTATGGCCCTCCCAGGCCCATTCCAAGGACGTGTATGGTGCAGTGCACGGACCTGGACGGGGACGACAGGCCACGGCCTCTCAAGCCCCCCCCAACAGTGATTCAGGTTACCCGGGTCCCCGGGGACTTTCTGCCTACAAGAAGAAGAGGGTCTCGTGGCTACGACTCGGCGGATGTCTGACCTACGCATTCGCCCAACGCGCTGGTCAGACCTTGAGTGCGGCCTACCTACCATGGTTTTTCCCCAGGGCCGCCACAGCCCGTTTACCTCCCCGGGGACCGGTGGCTCTATGCCCCCGAGAGAGACCAGTGGCTTAACGCCAACACCCAGCACGACCAGCTACATGGTCGAATGTGGCACCCGGCCTCACTTACCTGGGTCGACCTTGGTCTCCCTCCTCGGGCGCTGTCCTATCGGCAGGACGATGTCCCGGCCGCCGATTATAGGGCCACCGGGGACACACTACAGGCACCCCTCGACTTACCTCCTGAAGACGGGTGCTATGAACCCTCTCAGGACCAGTACCTCCCTGAGGCGGACGATGACGAGGAGCTAGCCCCCACCTCATTGTACGATGTCCGCACGATAGAACGGTGGCGACCAGACCTCGTTAGGAGGGAGGCCGCACCCGCTGACGAATTTCTCTCCCTCTCCCCCGGCCCAGAGATCTAGACCAATCTACCCAAGAACCCCTCAGTCGCCTCCTTGTTTACGGACAATCCCGTGACCAGGGAGATGGGCATTTCCCAGTCGGACCGTCGGTTGATCCCCCACCTGCCCCCCCCTACTTCCGGCGCCATCTCCTTTAAGAACCTAAAGGAATGGGTCCGAGTAGCCAGGATGGGCATCCTCCACACCACGGCGGGACACACCTACTTGGACATGCCCCTTCAGCGAGCGGAGGCTCTATGGCCGGAGGACGATGGTGCCATCCCAGTACCGGGGGACCCGGGCTCTGAGGCGCACCAAGAGCCTGACCCTCGCTTGTTCAGCGATCCTTTCATGCGACACCTAGTTAACAGGATTTCGCATCACCTTTCGGCTGCGGCGGACAGCGCAGCCAGAAGCCACTTCAACTGCTTGTTGGTCGCGAGAGAGGCCGTGCTGGCGCGGACCTCTCTCTCCCCGACGCTTAAGGCAGCCCTGCGATGCATCCCGGGCCAGGTCCAGTCGCTCTTTGGCGACTACTCGGCTGACGTCATAGCACAAGCAGTTGAGGAACGCAAGCAGGCTGTGTCCTTTGCGCCCAGGCCACCGCCACGCCCTGCTAGACCCCCACTTCGTTCCTTCCCCAGGCACAGACCCTATCCCAGACAATCGCCTTCCCGCACCGCACGGCCCGCCAAGCGACCTAATCTTCTCCCAAGGCCTAAGCCAAAACCCCATCAGCAAAATTTTCGGTTAGGCCAACAGTCACGCTCCCGGAGCTGACTAGGGAGACAGCCCGAGGGGGACTTAGATCAGGTAGCACCCCCCCTCGCCCTATCCCCCACCCACCAGCCCAGACCCTCGCCCCCCCTGGCGGGCAGCCTCTCCCGGCATGCCCACCAGTGGAGACGCATACGCCTCACCCCTGGATAGTGGCGGTGCTACAGGAAGGGTTTCGCCTTCCTTGGGCCCACGAGCGTCCCCCCCTCATGCTATCTCCCCCTCCCTCCCCCAACGAACCCTCCCCCGCCAAAGCAGAAGCTCTTCGCACGGAAGTCCAAGACCTCCTCAAAAGAGGGGCCATCTCGGAGATTTCCCACCCAAACCCCGGCTTCTACTCTTTGTGATCCCAAAAGCCTCGGGAGGATGGAGGCCCATTCTAGATCTTTCGCCCCTCAACAAGTTCCTCAGGCCCACCAAGTTCAAGATGGAGACCCCCACCCAGATCCGAGACTCCATCCATCATCGCGACTGGGCCACATCCGTAGACCTGAAGGACGCCTATTTTTCAGATCCTGATTCACCCGGCCCACAGACGATTCCTACGGTTCGTCTGGCAGACCCCGGAGAGGCCTGCACGCATAGTGGACCTCATCTCCTGCCTGTCACAGGCACCCCACACCTCGGCCAGAACCCTGTCCTCCCTCCTAGGAATGATGGAGTCCCTGTCTCCCCTCATTCCCCTGCGGCGGGTCCCCAAACGCCAACTTCAGAGGGAGTTCCGCCGACGTTTGTCACAGACCTCCGACCGCTGGGACCAGGTCATTCCCCTCGGACACTGGTTCATTTCGGCGACGGAGGAGCGGCTCACTCCAGCCACTCTCTCCACCGGGGTCCCCATCTCCCTCCCAACCCAACCCAACCACTGGAACTTTATACAGACGCCTCCAACTTGGGCTGGGGGGCCCACGTGGAGGACAGTCACGCCTCGGGGAGTGGGAGCTGGAAGCGGTCAGGCTAGCCCTTCTCCAACTCCAGCACAAGGTCGCGCACCGACTTGTTCTCCTCCTCACGGACAATACGTCGGTAGCTTGCTATGTCAACAAAGGGGGAGAGGCCCGCTCCATAGGCCTCTCCCTCAGAACAGAGGCCCTCCTTCGCTGGTGTCGCGCAACCATTGGTTTGTGCCCATGATCGACCTGTTTGCCACCAGCTTCAACCATCACCTGCCCCTGTACGTCTCTCCCGTTCCAGATCCCCAGGCGGATGCAGTCGACGCACTATCCCTCCCCGGGACGGGCCTACTGGCGTATGCCTTTCCCCCCTTCCCCATCCTACACAAGGTGATCAGGAAGGCAAGGCTGGAAAGACCCAGGCTGATCCTCGTAACGCCATGGTGGCCGACCCAGTCTTGGTTCCCGGACCCCAAGTCCCTCACCCACGTTCCCCCCCTCCGGCTCAGCCCTCGCTGGGACATGCTGAGACAACCCCGGTCAGGTCTTCCTCACTCCAATCCCAAGATGCTTCGCCTACACGCGTGGCTTCTATGCCAGCCCAACTGCGAACATCTGCATCTACCCCCCACTCGGAGAGACCCCAGTCCGTCCTAGACACACTAGCCGGGGCAGGGGCCTCTCAGGGATTACGGGACTTCGCCTCGGCATCTCGCAGAGCCAGCACCGAATCCCTCTACAACTACCGTTGGGAGAGATGGATAACCTGGTGCTCAGATAACTCTGTTCCCCATTACTGCCCCTCCAACATCCAAATAGGAAATTTCCTCTCCCACCTATCCTCTTCCCTTAAGCTGTCGGCTGGCTCCATTCGGGGCTACAGATCAGCTATCTGCACTACCATTCGTCAACTGGGGGGCCCTTCTTTTGACAATGACTTTCTCCTCAGAGAGGTGTCTAGAGGAGTTGCTCTACGGGAAGCTCAGTCCCCTAGGCGCATTCCCCTCTGGGACCTTTTTACGGTCCTCGATGCCCTCAGAAAAACCCCTTTTGAACCCATTGCTTCTATTCCTTTTGACCTCCTCTCCTTTAAGACCACCTTTCTCCTCGCCCTGGCCTCGGCCAGAAGACGAAGTGAGATTCACGCCCTCAGCGGTGACCCCACAGATATCGCCTTCCACAGGGACGGCTCAGTCTCTCTCAAGTTCCTTCCGGAGTTCTGACATCTTGGGAAAGGGAGAAAAAGATGGAGACATGGACCTTTGCCCCTCCAGGTGTCTCAGGTACTACTGGGAACGCACACGCCCCAGGCGCTCCTCCCAGAGACGACTCCTTATCTCCCTCAACCCCAACAATACTAGAGATATCTCGGCGGGAACTATCTCCAGGTGGCTCTCCAAGACGGTGAGATCTACCTACGCTCAGGCGTACAAGGATCTCCCTGTCCTATCACCCAGGGCCCACGAGGTCAGAGCACTGGCCACTTCCACAGCGTTCCAGTACTCTGTCCCCGTGCGCCACCTGCTGGAGGCAGCCTACTGGCGTTCGGAAAATCCCTTCATTAATTTTTACCTGAGGGATATCCGCATGACCAGAGCTGATGGGTCTAAGGGGATTTCCTTTGTGGCGGCCAATGCAGCCATATCGGTCAACCCCAAGAACCACTAGGGCGCTCGCCCTCCTCCGATTCCTTTAAATTCTGCTATGGTCTGACATGGTAAAGTATATGACGCCAAAATGGGGAGTTTGTGTTATACTCCCTGTTTGGCTAGTATACTTACCATGTCAGACTCTAATTCCCTCCCTACCTTCCCCTCTGGCGCCAAGGTTCTCGGGGTCACCATACACCAGGCCTCGCTGAATGACTTATAGGAAGTTGACACTGGCTTCTTCCGGGGCCGGAAGTGGGGTGACATCACGTGACTGTCTTATGACTGCATTGGCCACGGAAAAAATTCGGCCTGACAGAGCTGGCTAACTGCCGTTGAATGCTATGGTCTGACATGGTAAGTATACTAGCCAAACAGGGAGTATAACACAAACTCCCCATACCTGCCCTGCAACAACTTCCAACATAGCTATGCCAACTCCATACACCTGAGCCACCAAGGTCATTGTCACCAAAGTTTCAGTCAACTTCAGTGATATTCTGGACTCTACACTGATATCTGAGTCAACATCATCAGTAGTGACACTTGGGCTGCTAAATCGTCATTAGTTCTGCTGAATGTTCTGACAGTGTCGTGTTTTGTTGTTGTCAGTCACACATGATACAAGGTTAACAAACTTATTTTCCCCTTGTTCCTTCGGCAGTGCATATGACCACCACAGGAATGCAGCTGCCCAGGCCAAGTCCTGTTTCTTAACAGTGCTCTTCCCAAACAGTCACCATGGTGATGGTTACAGAGCATTAAGTTGTAGATGACTCGGTTCTCATCACCTCCATTGTTGACCATGGTTCGTAGGCAGACACTTAAACAGTCCCAGAATTCTACAGTGCTGTGTCCTTAATCATGTGTTACAGGCTACTGTGGTTATGTTCAAAACGGTCCATCACATCGACCTTCCAAGAATCTGTGCATCTCTGCATATCCGTTTTCAACTGTTCGCTCTGGGATGATTTTTGATGGCGTTGTATACCCTGTACAGTGGAAGCAAAGCTGTTGTTTGATAATGGATACCTGTTTGGTCTTGCTGTGATGATCTTAAGTGCATATGGCTGATATATATATATACATATACCTGTAAAATTAGCTGTGGGTGGCTGTTACGGTCCACTTCTGCAGAACATGCCACAATTTTGCCTTGTTCTTAAGGTGAAACAGACATCACAAGGATGTGAGGTTTGATGTGCATATTTTGAAAACTAGGCTTAAACAACCATATTTATAACTGTCTGTGTTCATGGCCAGCTTGATTAAATTATTGTTAATCTTCAGCAGCCATAATGAAAGAAGACTGTACAACCAGAATGCATACACTGAAGATGTAGCTTTTCAGAGTGGTAACATACTATAACAGATACTACTACCCTACAGATTTGTGTCAGAATCACTTATTTTTGTCTCTGTAGATTGAGAAAAGAGAGAGGGAAAGTGTGTGTGTGAGAGAGAGAGAGAGAGGTGATTAAGGAGGCAATTTAGGATGGCAGGGTCAACTAGAAACTTGCAGAAATATCCCACGTCTCATCCTCCCCCACCCACCCACCCCCACAAAAGACATGGAAATGAGCATGTTAGGAATGCATCCACAGATATGAATGAGCCTTAATCTATAACTACCATTCCAGACTGTACCTCCTGAATTCAGCTCTAGAAATTTTTTAATTCTTCTTAAGCCCAAGTGAAATGTAACAATGAATGATGCTGTCCATTCAAGATGATTGTGGACAGTTTAACACCCCAGGCCTGCCTAAATAGATAGCTGCATAGACTGTATGGATACGTCTGCACTCTCTTGAAACATCAATGGCAGTGTATGTACACTGTATGGATATGTCTGCACTCTCTTGAAACACCAATGGCAGTGTATGTACACTGTATGGATATATCTGCACTCTCTTGAAACATCAAAGGCAGTGTATGTACACTGTATGGATATATCTGCACTCTCTTGAAACATCAAAGGCAGTGTATGAGTCAACCAAAATGTATGGGATCAGTGTCAAGTTTACAGATAGATTCTGGATTTCCTGTTGATTGTCGATGGTTGGTTTCTTGATTTCTTAATGATAGGTAACAGGAAGTTTTGGGATTTCCTGTTTATGGTGATGGTCAGTTTTAAATTTCAACAAAATACAGACATATGAATGCACTACAAGTATAAATGAATACACTACCAGATTTTTAAACACAGTTTTTAACGTGGTTTTGATTGAAATGTACGGGAGGGGAGAGGGATAAAAAAAAAACCCACCTAGTTTCAAAAGTTCAATTAAAGTTTGATCTGCAAAAGTTCAGTCTGTTTGGTGCTTAGAATTGAAAAATCTTTGTTGTTGCACAGAATTTACACGGAAAATTTACAAGTAAAAGAAGAGCCTGAAACATACTGTCAGTGTTGTGTAAGAGTTGGAGAGTGTTGCGTTGTGCCAGATTTCAAACAGTGGAGGGGTAAGAGTTGGAGCATGTTGCGTTGTGCCAGATTTCAAACAGTGGAGGGGTAAGAGTTGGAGAGTGTTGCGTTGTGCCAGATTTCAAACAGTGGAGGGGTAAGAGTTGGAGCATGTTGCGTTGTGCCAGATTTCAAACAGTGGAGGGGTAAGAGTTGGAGCGTGTTGCATTGTGCCAGATTTCAGTGGAGGGGTAAGAGTTGGAGTGTGTTGCGTTTTGCCAGATTTCAAGTGTTGGGTAAGAGTTGGAGCATGTTGCGTTGTGCCAGATTTCAAACAGTGGAGGTGGCCAGGGCAGAGGCAGAGAAGATCAAGCTGCTGGGAGGATCAGAGGCTTCAGCCATTCAGGCCGTGGGTAAAGCGGAGGCGGAACGCATGAGACTCAAGGCTGCTGCCTACAAGCAGTATGGAGAGGCTGCCATGTTGAACCTCGTCCTGGAGACACTTCCTAAGGTATGTCAGGTGATGATAGGTGGTATTGGAAAGGGTTTTTTTCCCTGTTATATATTATCTTTAAACACTGATTTTGACAGTCACTGACTTGACGTAACTTCCAAATTCAGACATGAGTGTAAAGGCATTCATTCTCACCTGCATGCATACACACACATATTTGTGTACAGAGACGCATACAAAAACAAGTGCATACATTCACACCAATGCTTGCAAAAACATATGCACACAGACGTGATGTAATGTATGCATATATATGTATATACTCAGTGCATGTGCACAACACCCACACTGCCTGAAACTGATTTATTGTCAGATTAACCTTTGGTTGTACTGACAAACAGCACACATGCACGCACACAAACACACACACATGCTCACACACATATGTGCATGCACACACATATATCACTTCTCAGACATACACATGCACATACAGATTTATATTTCTGTGTAGGCAGAAGCCTACACTTACTCTCAAACATACACTGTATACAGAATTAGACTTGTATCAAGGCATAAGCCTATCACTGCCAGACAGTTGGGTTCTGCAACGTCCTATTGCCTGCAGTGTCCTCTGCTGCACTTTCAATATTGACAGCAGTATGTCCTGATCTGTTCTACTGCTGTATTTATATCAGATCAAGATGTGTCCTAACGCAGTCACTTACAAAAGAAAAAATAAGAAACTTCATCTTGTGTCTGGTTTGATGTTTGCATTTCAGGAGTGTGCAGGAGACTTGTTTATCTCTGTATTGATTTACTTTCTTGGTTGATTTCTTCATGATAATAATGAGTGAAGAACACAAAAAGCGCTAAATTCCAAATAACATAAAGCTTCACTCCACACACACACACACACACACACACACACACACACACACACACACACACACACACACAAGAACAGTAATTCAGCTGCCGTAGTGTAAGTGTGCATGTATCAGAACATGCATACATTTATGTACATGCACACACAGATAGGCACACAATGAACACACTCAGCTGAACACACAAACACACTCAGCTGAACACACAAGTCCGAATATAGTGGTAGATGTGTTTGTGTGTGTGTGTGTGTGTGTGTGTGTGTGTGTGTGTGTGTGTGTGTGTGTGTGGTTAGTGGTTGTTTTAATGCTGTTTGTTTCTGTTTCTCTTATGGATCAACAGTCCCCAGGATTTTACATATCATGTAAAATCATTGACAGTCCTGTGCTTTGATTGCCTTGCTTTGGCAGGTAGCAGCTGAGGTGTCCGCCCCGCTGAGTAAGACGGAAGACATTGTCCTCGTGGGTGATGACCGCGTGACCTCAGAGGTCACCTGTCTCCTCAGTCAGATGCCTCCAGCCGTGCAGGCTCTCACAGGCGTGGAATTGTCCAAGGTAGGCAGTGCTGCGTGATCCTGTTGGTAATTATTCTCTCTGTTCCTCTGGTTCTCACACCTGTCTACCGTTTTGGCGCCTTCCTGTCTGAACATCTACAGACAAAAGTTCAGTTGATGAATTACATCAGAAAATCTGCTTGTTCAATTGGAAATTCTTTTTAATGGGGCTGACTCACATTGGTTCACTATGCTTTGCTGTTAGAAGCTGTACATGGCAAGCAGCAGTGTGTATTTCCACCATGCGTGCACATTCTGATGTCACTGCATTTATTCAGGCAAGATGTCATTCAAAAGAAGCGCAGTAATGATTGAAAAAATTGACAATAAAGTTTGCTTCAGTCAGCTTAGAAGGCAACGACTTCTGGTTGTACAAAGAAGTACTGTAAAGAAGTGCAACT
Source organism: Conus canariensis (assembly GCA_033310375.1). NCBI lineage: Eukaryota > Metazoa > Mollusca > Gastropoda > Neogastropoda > Conidae > Conus > Conus canariensis. The sequence goes on along the minus strand of CM065736.1, from coordinate 52,890,101 downwards.
TTTTGAAAATACACATTCTCCTGCATATTGTCCCGAATGAATGAATTTAATTTGAAGCCAATCTCTGTGCTTCAAACTTCTGTGTCGAATACAGGTGCTGGGACAAACATTGGTATGCTTAATGAAAGAAGATAGTACACTGGTTGTCCGGGAGCCTTATAGCTGTTGGGATAAAACATGGTTTGTTATGCTTGCTGAGCTACGATATTTCTGATTTTTTTTGCATGGCTTGTATGTGTGCGTTACATTATGTGTGTGTGTATGGGTAAGCAGTGAGTAGTTCTAAACATTTTTTTGATGTTTAATGACACAAGTGTTTTGTTCCTTAGATGCTTAACAGATAAAAGAAAACCATCTCCTCTTTATACTGTCAATGTACAACATTAGTACAGAAAAAAACATGGAAGTTACCATCGTAGCATCAAACACATGACACATAATAAACTGATAAGACGAAGGTGACAGCATTGTGGTAACCTTGCCTGTTAAGCAAGACTGAGTGCGGAAGAGGAAGGGAATGGTGTCGGCTTCCTGTTATTTATGCTATTATACTGCCATACCAGTCACATCGTATCATCATGTTGGCTAGCTACAAATCCAGACAGACGGACGTAAGAAAGGGAGTGAGAGGAAAAGGGGATTGAGGGGGTGAAGGCTGACTTCATAAAATGATGTAAAACTGATGAAGTTGAGGGAATGTATATGTCTCTATGTGTATGATGTGTCCCTGCGTGTGTCTGGGTGGATGTGGGTTTGAGAGTAAGAGAGAGGGGGAATGGTGATGGCTGTCAGTGTCATGTTGCACACACACACACACACACACACACACACACACACACACACACTGTGCTGAACAAATAATTAGAGAAAACAAGTGGAGGCTGACAATTCCTCCACCATGAGAACAATGACTTGGCAAAGATAGAAAAGAAAAATAGAGAAAAAAAAGAAAAGGAGGAGCAAGGTCTGTGAGAAAGAAAGGGAGTGAAAAAAGAGGGTGTAATGGCAGCATATGGGGACTATGATAGCCTGTTTTGAAAACAGAACTAGTTTTGTCTCCTACCCAGAGCTTTTCACCTGCTGTTTCTGACTCATCATTAGGACACACACACGCACACACACACACACACACACACACACACACACACACACACACACACACACACACACACACACACACAAGGTCTGTGCTATATTTGACAGACATTCACCACTGATTTTTTGACCTGCTTTACTTTTCTGTGACAAAGTAATGATTACGAATCTTATAGTCTCTGTGGACACAGAACTATAAACATGACCCAACTTGTCTTGATTACTAACTATGTTTGACTGGCGGCACAAGCACAGGAAAGTGTGGCCTTTGAAAAGTAAGAATCCCAGGTCCTAGGTTCAAGATGTATACATGGCAGCCACCTCCTCCCCCTCCCGATCCCCTGCCCCGAAGTTTTCACCGGACATGAAGTTGTGGTCTGAGTGCTAGTCTCATGGACATGAGGACAGACTGTTAGCCTGTGTTCAGTATTCCCTTGACTCGCATAAAACGACCAGTAACAAGGGAGTTGGACATGGCCGAATTCTACAGAAAAATTCATTTTCAGAGGTCAGCCAAAAAGCGCTTGGGGTGAGGATGGGGCACATATAAGAAGTATGGCTGTAAGTTCTTGGGGTGGGGGGAGGGGAAGAGTCAAGTGGGCGTGCTCCCCATCTCCTGGAAAAAGCTGGATACCTGCATTCAAAATAGTGCAGTCAGACAAATCTGAGTATGTAGTGGTATATCATCAACCTTTTGGTCCAGCCACAGCCATGACCACATGTTGGTACAGCATTTATGTCTTGCCAGAGCTGGACATTATTTGAACTTCAAACAGGGAGACAAAATGATGACTGCTCGCACTTGTGAAGATCACATGAAGTCAGTGTCGTCTGCTAACTTACCAAAAATGATGCCAGAGCTGTACAGATACCACTGCTACTTTTTTTCTTCTGCTCTTTTTTTAAGGCTTTCACGGACTCTCGTGTTTTCATTTCACGGAAATCTGCCAGTTGACAGAGTAGTGGGAGTCCTGTGCTGTAATGACACCATTTTATAAGTGAAAGCAGCCAAAAATGCATGTAGAAAAATCTTTTGTGACAAACAAATTGTACAGTACAAAATAAGTATTTTGCATATTGTTATGTACAACTAAACAACATTTCCATGTGTATATGTGCATGTTTGTGTTTGACACAGGTGATGGGCAAGATTCCAGGAGCATCAGTAATATGAAGCTGCAGAGAACAATCTTCCAGGTCATCAGCTTCATGCTCCATGAGCATGCAATGGCTCTCTACACATAGACAGTTATTAGAAAATCTCATCCCATCTGGAGTTAAGATTTAGCAAGAGTTAAAAATATCCTTTATGGTTGATATAATTATCTTCTTTACGGATATTGGGAAAAAGAGAAAAAAAAAATCTTAAGGAGGTAAGAGAAAATCTCAAAAACCTGTCAAAATCACACTCCGAAATAGTGTGAAAGCTTCACTTCTTGTTGAAAACGTTTTTTGTTCTTTTCTGTTTCATTTGTGATTCTGTTTCATTTGTGAAACACAGAACATGAGTTTACAGTCGATTCAAGATGTCTCTGAGAGTGGAGTGCAGTGAGACTGGAATGGATTAAAATGAATTAGTGGAACCCAGATTCACAGAGAGTACTTATTTCTGCGACTTAAACATGATGCAGAATAGTGTTTGTTGCTTAAATGGAGTAGTCTTGTTTTGCTGTGTTATAGTACTGTCGTTTCCATCCTTGTTGCTTTGATTCATGGTTTGGTTTGGGAGGAGTGAGGGGGGTATTTTTCTTGTCCGCATACAACCACATCATATATGTGTGCTTCATGTGAAGTTTGTGTCAAAGAAAACTATTCTTGTACACTGAAGTGTCAGCCAGGATTGTACAGTGTAGTTGGATTGTCTTGGCTGGAACGCTGTCCACTGTTGTTTTGTTACCTCACCACCTCCCTCTCTTTCTCACCACTTCCATCCCTCATTCTCTGGAATACTCCTTCCAAAATAGTACTTGCACCGTGGAGTTATGCAATATGTTGTCAGGCAGTTCCTGTATTCATCAGTTCTACCTCCGGTTGGAATTCTTTGGGCTGTATTTTGTTGTTTAAACTTTCTGGCCTGTTGCCACAAGGATATTAGTGGCAGCTGACTGACCACATGGTGACACGCTGCAATAGTTCTGTCAGCAGGCAATCAGTCAGAACGGACGTCCATGAAGGAGAGCAGAAGTCATTCTGAGAATGCCTGTGACCAGAGTTTCATGAGGATTCTCTGTCAGCTCCATAGTAGTACACACTGAATCCTCCTTTCTTCATATAACTGAATTCTTGGTTTGAAGAGAAAACCACGAAATCCATGTCTCTTTCAAGCACTGAAGAAGAGTGCTCTGTTTGAACGCTGTGGCTTAATGTCAGATTATCAGCAGTTCTAGAAATAATTTTACAACAGGACTTTGGGTGAAATAAGAAGAAGAGCAGGTCAGGGAGGAGAAGGCTGAAGATGACAGTTCTGTTGAAATAACGTAAGTGAGGGGGTAGAGGAAACACAGGGCCATTCACAGAAATTTTTTTTTTCCCTACAAAGCAAACTATTTCCAGCTTCGTCAAATATACACAATGTGATCATCCCCCCCCCCCCGCATTTAAAACATCTCAGGATTAAGGTAAAAGATGACTATACCTCGCCATGCAAAATAAAAGTTATTACCAGCTTTATGTTTTGTGAGAATATTACCATTGAAAGGGCCCAGATTAGGTCTGCTGAGGAAATTTGGGGTGCTTTGACTACAGTGTTACATTGGGGGGCGTGTGGACTGTGTTCCTGCAGTATTTGTAAAGTTTATAAAATTTTGAAATAAAAAACAAGGAATAAAGATGATGATGATCACATGACCAGAATCACTGCCGTGTTGCCCTTTGAGGGACAGTGATGATTGTCATTGATCTGGCATTTGAGATGGTAATTGATGTTGACATGGCATGTTAGACAATTGTTGTGATTGACTTGGCATTTAGGATAACAGTTATTTTTGTTGATTTGGCATTTAAGACAATGATTGTTTTTGTTGACTTGGCATTTAAGATGATTATTTTTGTTGACTTGATATTTAAGATGCTTATTTTTGTTGACTTGGCATTTAAGACAAATCGTGGTTGACTTGGCATTTATGGCAACAATTATTATGTTGCTTTGGCGTTAATATTAAAAGAAAAAAGGTACTCAACAATAAGGTTTTGGAACAAGTAAATTTGATATTGGATTTTGTTATTGTGTTCATTGCTTTAAACATTTTCATCATTAATGATTTTCTTTGAATGTTCTTTATAAGTGTTTTATTTTGGGTTTTTTTGTAATCTCTCAAGGTAAGGTTTTGTTTTTAATATTTTCCAGGCTTCGTAGCAGTGCTTTAAGTGATTTGAGCCATAGTTTTGTTTTTAACATTTTCCAGGCTTTGTAGCAGTGCTTTAAGTGATTTGAGCCATAAGCCACTTGCATAAAGAGCTTTCTGCAGTTGCTGGGAAGGGAGGGTGGGGGCGGGAGGGGGAGGGAGATAGGATTTGGGCTGGTAGTTGAGGAATTTTCTTGTATGTTGAACATAAACTACAAAAGGCTTCAAGAGCACCTACAGAACTTTGTGATCATGATCTAGAGCCAAAAAAAAAAAAAGCTTTAGTTTACTTTTTGTTTGGAAACTTAGACCTTAACTCAGAAACAAGGTGCATGAATCATACACAGATGTGCCACTTAGCAGGCTAATAATACAAATCTGACCTGTAAAAAGATCTGTGATTTTGAATTCAGGCCTGGGAAGAAAAAAAACATTGTTTGACATTTCCAGCTCTAGAGAGTGCCAGGTTGTGAGCTTAAGCTGGAAGCCCAGGCTGTGAGAAATTTGTGAACTGCCTTTGAATGGAGTCACCGAAGGCTGGCAAACAGCTTTCAACATAGTGTTTTCAAGGCCTAGTTCTTCACAGCTCATGAACAATGGAGAATTGACTGACTTGCGCCAAACCAAAAGCAGTTCCTGTTCAGATTGGTTTAAACATATTTTCATCATCATCAAGACCATTTCTTGTTTGTTTCTTGATATCCATTCTGTGCTCTGTGGTTTGGTGTGTCAGCAGGTAAGGACAATGTTGAGAAATTTATTGAGTAAAGCAAAAGATACTTCAGTTCTGTTGAGCATGAAGAACAAGGGAAGTGGTCTTGGCAGGATGAGTGTAGTGATCAAGAAATTGAGAACAAATTTGGGTGGAGAAGTCATTGACATTGTCGTCTGCTTGAAGCCCCACCCCTAATGCTTTCTCATCTCCACCTTTACAAACATGGGGAAGATCAGAAGGTCCCCATCTCCATCCCACTTGCTTGCATTTTCTGGCCTGGAAAAGGTAAGGTGTCAGGTTGTGGGCCTGAACATTTTTGAGAAGCGTCACCTTTCCCGCCAGGTCTCTTTGGTAGCATGACACCCCTGCTTATGTACTCGCTGCTGTGTCACGGACACCACTGTTTTGCTTTGGGGGCATCGTGGATCGCTTTGATTGAAAAGAGATTTTGTTGTTTCATTGGCCATGTCAATTTTAGTTGCAGTGAAGTTTCGATTAGGGAATGTCCAGAAACTTTGTAGTGATCATTCTGTAAAAAGTCTGTGTCAAAAATGTTGCAAAAATAATGCGAGAAAAGTCTGAATTAATTCAGATCCTTTCCCTTGAATGTTGACTCTCTTCTGCTGTAGTAATTGCAACATGTAAAGTTAGACTTGGAGTGAAGAAAGTTTCCATTTTGAAAGGAAAATTTTATCACCTGGTGTTTTGATATGATTTCCTCCTGTTGAATACGAACATTTGCCCGTCATAATCACAGTGATTGTAACATTTATGATTGTTGTTAGTCATGTAGTGAAGAAAGTTTCCATTGTATAAGAAAATAATTCATCACTTGGTGTTTTAGTATGGATTCCTCCTGTTGAATGTCGATGTCTTTCTGTCATAGTGATTGTAACATTTAGGATTGTTGTTAGACCTGAAGTGAAGAACGTATTTGAAAGAAGTATTTTGTCACTTGGTGTTTCAGTATGGATTCTTCACCTTGAATGTTAACATGCTTCTGTTGTAGTAATTGTAACATTTGTAGTTGTTCATAGACCTGGAGTGAAAACAGCTTGCATTGAAAAGGACCGTTTTTTTCGCTTGATGTTTTTTCAATCATCTTGTGAATACATAATCCACCAGATCATGTGTTTGATCAAACAAGCTCAAGGAACATGATCATGTTATTTCATGTATGTGTTTTTCAAGATTCCATGTCAGTGTAAATCTGAAGTGTTCTGTTGAATAATGTTGCACAGGCTTGAGATTACCCTTGTGAAAAGATAAAGGAAATGAAAATTCCAAGCATCTCCAGACAGCTGTTACTTACTACCCAGAGCTTTGTGTGTTATAGGTTCAGATAGGAAGACTGGAACCACATAGTTGAGTGTCATCTATTATATGGATGTGTCTCAGGGAATGTTGTTTAAATTTCCTGACCTGCACTGCGGGTGTCTGTATCTTGCAGGTGTGTTGGAAGCCAAGATATAATACACCTCTGTCATATAGTGTGTGACAAGGATAGAATTTCATAGCGTCATCTTCCTCATCCTCATCCTCACAGATCATTGTTCAAAATTCTGGGAATTCTGTGGTCCTCCATGTCCTGCTGTCCTCATGACACCAAGTCAGGTTGCTTTCCACATCCTTCCCTAATTTTTTTTTTCTTGCATTGTTGGCTTCTTCAGCTTCATGGGGGCTGTCACTGGATGGACGTGATGGTGCCCTCAGGAGGAGGATGTTTGTTCACACTGGCTCTGCAGTTAAGCAGTCGTTATCCTGGGTAGAGGGTGTAGAAGGTGGTGACCTGCCTGTGTTAGTTTAGAACAGCCACCAGTGAACGCTATCAGTGTCTCTGGGCAGCAGTGCAGTGTCTGCTAGGCTGAGTTACCTCATGGTGTTTTGATGTTGATTGCTTCCTGAGATGTGGGTTCCAGTGCAATGAAGGTGGGCATGGATGTGCGTTGGACACTGAAATGGGAGTCTTTCCTTGGGGGAGACATGGAAGGGGAAATGGAGGGGGGGGGGGACAACCCTGTGTAACAGACTTTGTATCTGTGACAGTGCAGTCTTGTAATCTACGCAGCGGATTTGTAGCAATACTTTCTGTATTCCATCCTCAAGTGTGTGTGTGTGTGTGTGTGTGGTGTGTGTGTGTATGTGTGTGTGTGTGTATGTGTGTGTGTGTGTGTGTTATGTGTGTGTGTGTATGTGTGTGTGTGTGTGTATGTGTGTGTGTGTGTGTGTGTGTGTGTATGTGTGTGTGTGTGTGTGTATGTGTGTGTGTGTGTGTGTGTGTAGAAGAGCCATGAATTTTCTGTGTGCCATGCTGTTTTTAAGCCAGTGGGTTTTTTTCCCCATTCTTTTCTGTAACATGGTTTATCATGTTATTTCTTCTTTGTTGAGACAGATTTGTGTTTCAGGGCATGTGCAGATACATTTTGTTCTTCATAGGCATTATCTTTGTAAATGTGTGTGTGTGTGTGTGTGTGTGGTGTGTGTGTGTGTGTGTGTGTGTGTGCACACGCAGCGCCTGTGTGTGTTTTAAGGAGTCTTTATGTGTGATATCTGTCATTGATTTTGACTCGTAAAATGGACTGCTTCATTTCAACCCCTCATCATTCCACTTGACAGGCTATCCAAAGCCCCCACATGGGTTGTCAGAGTCCTTGCTGTCAGAGTCTTTCACTGCCCAGTCGCAGGGGAAGTACAAGTTCAGAAGTGCAAATCTGTGATAGGCTTCTTCGTTCAGAGGTTCCAGAAAAGCTTAAGCAAAATGAATAACTCCAAATGAATAAACAAAATGATAAAATGGTGAGAATTTTATACTAGATTTGACGAAAATATATTTTAGAGGATTGTTTTTGTTTTTTTTTTCAGAAGAGGATGTTCAGAGTTTTGTTCAGATGTTATTGCAGTGGTTGTAGCCAAGGTTGTTGAAACAAATATGTCTTCATGTACATGTATGAAAGAGAGAGAGAGGTGTGTGTGTGTGTGTGTGTGTGTGTGTGTGTGTGATCTTGCTTCCATCCAGTCCATTCTTGTGTTTGTAAAGGGGAGTTGTTGAACATGCCCAGCCTTCCTGCTTGCCTGCCTTATCCATGAGGTCAACAAGTGTGCTACATTTCACATTGTTTGTGCTGTAATTCTAGACAGAATCTCATAAAAGTCATGGTTTCAAAAATGCCTGTTCGTTAGTTGATTCAATAATTGTACTTTTTTTTATCCGACTGCATTTTCATGCAAATTTCTGCATTATTTTATGACCAGTGACCAGGAACCAAAATGTTACATACCAACAGAATGAATTGAAAATGTAATTTATGTGGGTTGATACCTCCATATATTGTTGCCAGTACCAAGTTTTTATTTTGGAGGCCGTGGGGAAAGAGAGGCCACAATGTGAAGAGAAGGGGGTGAAGGTTGATTATAATTATGACCATTTATTTAGTGCATATTTCAACCTGACATAAGCAGTCTACAGTGAAGGAAAAGAAAGAAAAAAAAAAGGGAAAAATTATCTGAAAATCTCTCAGCACATTTTTAAGACAACCTGCTGTAATCGGTTCCCAAAGAAATCAGGAAAACTCCTCTCTCAGTGATCTGTTCGGTTCCCCTCTGCCAACACCAACATGCACATACATACAGGCATCCGTGTGCGTGCATGAACACACACACACACACCACATGCACACATGCACACACATACACTGTATACAAACGCAAAATCTTTGGTTGCCATGGAGAGTTGGGAAGTTAAGTGTGTCGAGATGATTTATTATTCAAGCCAGATTTCAAGGAACACGTTGAGTCAGTGCCATAGAGTTAAAAGAGCCTGTTCAATATCAAGGCAACGTGATCAGAACAGGACCATGTATTTTTTGTCTTGACCACTGTGATTTTTTCTTTTTTCTTTTTTCTTTTTTTTTTTGCTTTTGAATTTCAGTATAGGACTGGGAGTGAAAGTGAAACAGTGTATTTGAAGGTGTTCAGAAAAGAGGGCAGAATTCTTGCCAGAAACAAGACAAATTGTCTTTGATGGAATTTGTATTAGTCAGATTCAGACAGTTACAAAGCGAAAGAAGAGAGCAAAAAGTGAGATGTGTGTTCAGATTCAGAATACTTGAAGTCCGAGGGGCAGGCAGGCTTATCAAATTAATGTATGGGGATGCCAACAAGAAATAGATTGCAGTAATTAATTGAAGTATATCAACAAAGAATGCTGACTGATATTGTTCTAGCAGATCAGTAATCATTTTTCGACGGAGTTAATCCTCAAAGTAATAACTCATCAGACAATCTGTGCTGCAAACGTTAGAAACATGACTGAGAGGTCAGATTAGAAACATGACCGAGATGTCAGATGAGAAGCATGACCAAGATGTCAGATTAGAAACATGACCGAGATGTTAGATTAGAAACATGACCGAGATGTCAGATTCTGGCTAAGAGTAGCTCCAAAGGCTATGCACAGATTCTGACAAATGACTGACAGCGTTGTTTGTCACAAGTGGTTCTTGGAAAACAGAATGGCCAAGAAAGGTCTTGGGGCTGGTAACCAGCAGCTCAGTCTTGGCATCCTTTAGCTTCAGTTTATTGTGGGTCATCCATGTGCATCCCTGGATTTCAGATACAAGCTCAGCAGTTTTCAGAGGAGGAAACTGACTGATACAGCTGGGCGGCGGCGGCAAAACTCTTGTGCAACAATGTATTAGGTCTTGTGAGCTGAAGTGGCATATATAGGATAGAAAGGATGAGCCGTAAGACCGACCCCTGTGGGATTGCAAAGGATGGGATAGTAATTTCAGAACAGCTGCCATGAACACAGATAATCCAAGTTAGGTCAGTGGTTTTAGGTAGTATGGTACTTTTGACATAGTCATTGTAACAAGATCGTAAGCTATCTGCATTTGCTACATGCAGCTATATCATCAGACTGTAACTTTATTTGCTTGAAGTAAAGCAGGTCTAAGTTTAGCTGTTAGCAGATGATGATGTCATTTGTTTTTTTAAGTTTGTATGGTGGTTGAGTTAACGCTCCATTGTGCACTGCGATAGGAGAGTGGATACACAGCAAACATGTTGTAATCATGCTTTGATCATATTGCACCGATAGACCGTCTCAGCGGAGTTACTTCACAGGACTGGAACCTCAAGTTTGTGCATATTGTTGTTCTGAATGGAAGCAGTTATCTGCATACTAACCGATTGGTCAGTGTATTTTACAGCAGATCAGCTGGTGTTGGGCATTTATGTTGTGATTCTAAATCTAACTGTAGCCTCAGATCTGTGGATTCAGTAGAAGTTTGTTGTGATGATGACACTTTGTATCCATATGCAGCTACGTGTATTCTTTTTATGTTGATTTTACAACATTAAATTCTTTTGTGTCAAGTTTACTTTGTCTGTGTGAAAGCTGTTGGCTGTTAATATCATAGCATTTTCTATGTTTGCCCGCCATGCTCATTTGCCATATTTACCTTTATCCCACAAACCCATACTACCCCCTTTCTTCCCTCCCCTCCCCCCACATCCCTCACCCACACAGTCTCTCATACCCGTCCCCAACCTTGATGATTTGTTGTCTTTTACTTTCTTCCAGACGGTCACCCACCACATCAGTTTCTTTCGTTTGCCATGAGTATTGTTCTTCTGGGGTTAACATATCTGGTTTCCTGTGGTTGGCTGGGCAAAAAGCACCATAGGAGGGGTGGAGGAGGGAAGAGTATAGGATGAATGATCTGTGGGGAAGTAGGAGGTTTGAGATGATCCACAGGAAGTAGAGGAATATCTGCAGGGAAGTATGAAAGTATCTGCAGGGAAGTATGAAAGTATCTGCAGGGAAGTAAAAGATCATTTCTGGGAAAGAGTATGACAATCTGCAGGGAAGTACAAGGTAAAATTTGGGTATGAGATGATCTGCAATACAGTATAAGACATGTGGGAAAGTGTGAGATGATCTTTAGGAAAGTATAAGGTGATCTGCAGGGAAGTATAAGATGGTCTGCAGAGCTCCTTATTTCGGTGTGAGCAAAAAGAATAGGGGTTGGCAAACTTGTCACTTGTTGCCACAAATTTGGCATGGCAAGTATACTTATCACGGCCAAACATGGAGTGAGAGGAAAACTCCCACCCCTACCTTTTCTCTATTGTTCATAAAACTTTGCAGCAGACCTGAACTCAGTGTGTTATGTATAATATGTGCTTGGTGGTAAATGCACAAATTCAGACACAATAAGAAGTAGAAGAAGGCTCGTAGATGGTCTGACCTTCACCAAGTTTAAATGGATTCTAGGTCTGCCCTTTGATGGAGATGCCACACACCACAGTAGAATGAGTTCATCCTTGACCCTCATTCCATCTCTCCACCAAGTTTTGTTTGCATCGGTTGAGTAGCTTTGCCTTATCTTTTTTGGAACTGTTCCCGGATCTGCTCTTTGATCCGGATCTGCTCCAAAACCTAATGGGTTCACCGTTTGACCACACTCCAACTTCCCAGAAAGTTTCACAAGAATTGGCTCAGTAGGTTTTGGTCAATAGGTTTTGGACAATCTTGTTAACAGATGACCTAATCAACTAGCCAGCTGATGTGCACAGTGGATGAAAACGTAGCCACCTTGGCAGAGGTTAGTAAGGCAAACGCTGTAATGGACTGTAGTCTTTGTATGGGGAAAGTTGAGTCTGCTCATGCTCACAGCTGTGGTTTTGTTTTTATGGTGGGAGAGATCACTTTTATGGTGGAATATATACTGAAAAAGAATCTATACTCCTGTTTCATTTTGGTATGTGTTATGAATGTGCTAATTCTTCCGAACACACTTACCATGCACTCGCTTTAAGAAGGAGAAAAATTGTGTTCATGCATTTGGAAGACACGTCTCGGGGAGATTCTTTGATACAGAACAGTGAAGTATGTGACCAGCTGCCTGATGCAGTGGTTAGCAGTCCTGTCTTGTGGGCTCCGAGGTCACAGGTTCAATTCCCATCATAGGCATTTATTAGTGGGATTTTTCATCCCTGGCCAGTGCCTACCCAGAATTAACTTGCTTTGTGCCCAAGTGGGAAGACTTCAGCAACACTCTATTTTCATCCCAGTCATGGCTACATCTTTGACAGTGTTACTTTGATCTCATGACCAACACTGCAAGTGTCCGCATCTCTCAGTTCTGGTTAATGCCACGATGTATCATCAAAGCAAGCATAAGTACAGTCCTGTCCTGTAGTCTGTCTCTGATCAGAATCACTGACCATAACTTCATCAACGTCCAAAATTACCATGCACTTTTCTGATGAAGACCACTTGAAGAATGTTCCTTATGAACTCATGGTTTGTGCTCTCATTGTCTTGTATTGCAAGGAAAATACCAAATTTTACAATACACAAAAAAGCTGGAATTGTAAAGGGGGAAATTTGTCAGAATAACTATATTAATGGCAGTTGTTTGAAGGTATTTGCCTTTCCTGAGTAGCTTTTGTGCAGCTAATGGCTAAGGTCTGTTATTGTAAAGTTGTACGTGCATAAAGTGTGCATGTGTGCAAATTCTCTTACTCCACAGAGAATCACAGCGGCCTGGTAACAAACTCATATTTTCAGACATGACTAAAGATGGAAGTTTTGGCATCGTGAGTACAAACACATGCGGTCTACATAAAAAGAAAACCCTTTTAGTCAGTTAAGATGGATCAATCTTTGAATGTTTACGCATGTGTGTGCTCGCTGCTTTGCATTATGCACAGATAAATGCTTCTACTGCATTATTTTGACCGTCAGCCCCCTTCGCACCACCACACAGACTCCCATCCCTGGGAGCATAAGCCATCAAAGACAACTCTCCAGCAGGCGAAACAACTCTGAGCTGTCCTCTATGCCCCTGTCCAGTAACTTCCCTTTGTTGATTCTACAGTAGGTCTCTTCTCAAGCTGTTCCTGGATCATACCCTCTTCCTTCCTTCCCTGAAGATCCTTTGACAAAGCTTTGCAGACCTTGTTAGACACTGGCTGCTGGCTTCCTAACCAGGCCCACTCCCCCTCAGGATCTGTATTGGATCTAGCTCTAGTCCCACCCTTTACCACAACTCCTGTTGACTTTTTCTGGCTGCTGGTAGCTAAAATGGTTCCTCAGACAGGTGTTAAGAAAGGTCTGTCTTCTGCTGCATCGTTTTGGCCTCCATCTATATTCCAGAGCTGTACAGGAAGATCAATTTGAAATTTGAATTAAAAATACAGATCGAGATAACTCTAATCCAACATCCAGAGCTAAAGTATGCACCCTCCACCACTCTTGCTCCTTCCCGCTCCCTTCCCAACCCTTCTCCAGAAATCAAAAGGATCTAACACCCATAGCTTCAGCATCCTCCCCTGCAAGCATGCCATCCTCAAATGCTGAACACTCCAATATCCACTGCTAAAAAATGCACCATTCTGTTCCTTTTGCTAACATGCTTTCCTTGAAGGCCAAACAATCCTGAAACTATTGTTATAATCTGAACCCTTCCCTGCCCCTTCTCCAACTAAAATGCATTCATAGGACAAACTAGGAAACATCCATAGCTGAAACAAGCACCCTCCCCCTCCCCCACTCTGCTAACTCCTTCCAGGCCTTTCCTCACTTTTTCCCTGCCCCCCCCCCCCCTCCTTTAGCTAGTTCTGGACTATGGTCTTGAGTGGTACAACAAATTTCAGTATGCATTTGTAGAGAGAAACGGAAAAAGAAGTACTCTGCATTGGTCAATGCATGAGTTATTAAAGACTGTATAAACGTAACCTGTGAAGTAAATATGTAATGGAGCGAATGATGAGAGTAACAAAAAGTAAACACAAAATACAGGAACAGATCTGTTTAATTTTATTTTGTTGTAAACTTCAATGATTTACAGTTGTACAATAACAGCACACTCACCATCACACAACCACTGATCTTCAATCTTCTCCTGACAGAATCTGGCACGCGCACACAATGTCCAACAATTGCTAACACTGATGTCTTGTGCTGTTAATCTCTACAATGCCCTGACCCTGTTACAAACTATTTCAGAGCCTAACAGATCGCTAGGAAGCTCTCTTGTACTTCCTTCCAATATTGCTCTGAACATCGGAGACTATTCAATGTCAACATACCACAGGAGATGTTGTTTAATGCTAATCTTTTCATTGCCCTCACCATCTGAGACTACTCGGCGTTTGACAATCTCTGAAGCTGCTGTCATCACGAATAAAGACAGCATAGCTAGTGTGCCGCCCCCTTTTAGTGCTGTCCAACCATCTTTTCACATGAATTCTGATTTCACCTGTTCTGATTTCACATGATTCTGATTTCACCTGTTCTGATTTCACATGAATTCTGATTTCACCTGTTCTGATTTCACATGAATTCTGATTTCACATGAATTCTGATTTCTTTGTGTGCTGCTTTCTAGTCTTTCTTTACTGCTCATAACAAAGTTGACCAACCACATAGGAACACACTGAGGCATCATAACACAATGTAAAAAAAAAGCTATTTTGAAATGGAAAAGACATTTTTGCACAGTTCACACAAATTTAGACTGCATAGTTCTAACAAATCCATCCACAGACCTTCAATTAACTTTCTCTACATGCCGCCCACATGTGGGTGACAGCATTATGCTCCTTCCACAATGTGCCACCCTGCGCTAGACAGCACCTGTGTGTGTCTGTGTGTACATTAAAACGTAATTTTAAGTGTCAGCACTCAATATATCTCAAACTGCCTTGATGAAACTAGATAAAAACTCTAACAAAGAAATAAGAAAACAAAAAACAAAAATTGCAAACTGCTACACAAGCTTCATAAGCAATGGGTGTGGAACCGTGAACATTGCATGTACACAGGGAAATATTAGCTCCACCAGCGCATGTAGGGAAAGAGTTAAAGATGTTTGTTCCTCACAGCTTTTAGAATGTCAAACCAGAATCAGATCTTTGCACTTAAATATGTGCTATCATCAGAAAGTGCAGGTGTGGTTATCCAGTGGATGAAGCACCTGCGCCGCAATAAAATCCCTGCTTTCAATCACACACAGATAGATTTCTTTTTTCCTCACCTGCTAAACTTCAACATGACAATTGGCCGAGGACTGGTGTGCAACACAGACAGCACATAAGCCAGTGCATGGCTCCAATAGTCGATAGTCACCCCAACACAAACGGTCCAGACATTCAACTTATACAACCATACACACCTTCCTGTGCATGCTTGCACATAAATGCCTGCACGCATGTACCCAACTTACAGGCTTACACTCAAATACCATACACACACACACACTCCAGAAACAGGCAACTCTTAAGGCCCTGTCAAGGGGTCAGTCTATTTGGTATATACAGTCTTTGCCACAACCCAAACACCTGCCCACCACGATCAGGAGTGGAGGCAACTGAAGCAGCAGTCACTGCAGTTTTCCCACAGCCCTAACAGACTGCAGGCCAACTGGCAGTGGCACAGCTCAAGGTAGGCCTTTGAGCTGTCACTGACAGAGGTGTACAAGGGAAAAACCAGCTTCAATCACCCTGACAGCTACAACACTGGGGGACCTCCACAGCTGCCTTGGACTTCTTACCCCTCCAGGACTAACTTCACAAAATAACCATCATGAGAATCTCCCAGTGTTTCTTTCTTTGACTGATACTGTTCTCAAGTTTGTACAAACACACAAACACACTGACACTCACAAAAATAGAACTGTCACTCTAAAACATACATTCAACAAAGCCTCCATGAGATGCATCACTGGAAACTAACTGCACGAACAAAACAGTTCAAAACCAACTAGAGAAGCCCAAAGGAAGCAGATTTCACATCAAACAAAAGTTACACAGGGAGAAAAATGTAGCTACTCCAAACTTGGATACAAGATGCGCTCCCACATAGTAATGCATGAACTCTACCATTGAATGAATAATATAACCCACCTGTACACACCATCTTCTGACCCAGCTAACCCGAAGCCTTGCCTGAGGTCGTTCAAATTACTGTTCACAATCATAGGCAGAAGACTTCCATTCTTGCTGCCCAACACTCCATTTCACCTGCATTTTATTTCAACATCAAACGAAGACTTGTTTGTCACCTGACATCCTTGGCTCTTTTCCTGGGAATATCAAATAGCAATAAACATTGTGGACTTGACTAGGAATTTAGAAAACAAAGATTACCTTTTTTCTTCTTAACCTTTGTGAAACGCAGCCTAGGGGAGGAGAGGCGTGTTTACAAATGTACAGCCATGACAAAGTCCTAGATGTTTTGGAAGTAGCCTAGATACTGACTCATTCATTGAGCAAAACAATTTTTGGTACAGAAGTGTAGCCATGCTTTACTGACAAAGTCACAAAAATCTTTGGAGGTGGCTTAAAAAACTGACTCAGTTATCCACTGAAGATTATGACTATAGGTCATTTTGTGGCTTAAAAAATTGACTCAGTTATCAAAATTATGACAATAGATCCTTTTGTGGCTAAAAAAAATGACAGTTGTCCAGTGAAAATTATGACTATAGATCATTTTGTGGCTTAAAAAACTGACTCAGTTATCCAGTGAAAATCATAACTGTAGGTCACTTTATTCCTGCATGTACACAGACGGTGAAAAGCACAAACTGCACATGTCTTCAAGCCCTATGCAAACATTCCAGTCTAGAAAACGTTCTCCCTAAAATTCTGCCACCCATCCACTCTGTGTTAAAAAAAAACAACTGAAATCTGTTAAGTGCTGTTCAAGTTGTGCCGAAGATATCACTTCACCCACTCTTGTAAATCTCGAGGACATTTTCACACAGGTTTCAAATTTATGCCATAGCCATTACGATACAAATATGTCTCAAGCCTGTAACTGAAAACCCACCCCAACACCTCCATTAACTTGCTCAAGAAGATCACAATGCACCAAATGGACTGGATGTTTGGAAACAACAACCCTAAGGAATCATATTTAGCATAACATAAACAAATCATTGCTTTTCGTGGAAAACATATAAGAACTGATAAAACAAACAAACAAGAACTTGCAATTAGTCAAACCTGTAGTTACTGTGTATTAACAATAGGGACAGATGACTTATCTCTAGAACAGTCTTTGTTGAACTCCCCCGTCCCATTTTATCCCACTATATACTCTTTTTTTCTACAATGCAAATGAGAAAAATGCATCCATCACTGCTCTCTGACACTGCAAACAAACACACTAATATTAAATCAATTACCAACTACAATTCTTCCAACTGTTTTCCAGAACACATAAATTAACACATTTGACTCCTTAAATCATGAAGCTCTGCAAAATTTGAGAAAACCTCATCCAACATTGATATGAACTTAATAAATCATCGGACATTTATTTACACAAATGTACACATGTACAGTTATCACAAAATGCTTTCAGTCTTTACAGACAGGTTAAGGCGAATAGGTAAATTATTTTCATTGGTCCAGGCATTGAAATGACATCAGAGGTGACCCTTCCTTCCATTTTCACTTACACACACACACACACACACACACCTGACCATCACAGCGACAGGGCCTTTCTCAAATGGAAAAAAAATCTGATGGATTGAGTAAAGCATGTATCTTGATTGTTGTCCCAAAAGGGGAGAGTGTGTGTGTGTGTGTGTGTGCGTGTATGTGTGTGTGTGTGTGTGTGTGTGTGTGTTAAAGATAAATCACAGCTCAACCCGATCACAGTCCTCCCTACATTATCTCTCCCTCCCCCTGCCCCCCCCCCCTCCCCCTCCCCAATAAAAGAAAAGCCCAGTCACAAATACAACCCAGCTATCTACAAGTATTCACACCCACATGTACATGACAGGTAACCTCATGACATCCTTCAGGCAGAAAAAAAAAACAAACTAGACCATGCTAAGGGTGCAAGTCATTCCCCTTCATTAATCAACTTAAGATTAAGAAAATGTGTGAAGTGAAAATTGATAATAAACATGATGATGCCACAAAAAACATTCAAAAGGATCACAACAACAAACAGACGCCAGGGATGGGACAGGTAGTGCCCACTCTGAGCAGTGCTGACTGTACTTCTACTACTGATTCCACCAAGTCGCCAGATCATAGCGCAAAAGACTGGTATGTGATAAATTGTAACAAGAGAGAAGTGTTAAGACTTAAAACAAGAAAGGGGGTGAATAGAGTGCAAAGACAGAAAAACAGAGGAGGACAGTAAAGAAAGATCAAAATTCATAAAAAATATTTTTAAAAAAATAAAAAAGGCAGAGTCAAAGAGTGTTGTGAATCTTGCCTGAAGAAGACCTAAGAGGTTGAAACGCATCGTGTTTTGTCCAGTGGAACCTTATCAATAATTTTTCAAATGTGTTTAGATTTCCGCCTGCAGTCGCCTCACTTTGCAACTAGGAAATTAAAAGCACAGAACACCAAAATGAACAGTTTACAAAAGCCATCGGCAGCACCACCTGGATAAAAACAACGATACCAGAATGACATAATCTACACACATTACCTTGAAAGGAACCGTGAATAACAGTCAACTTATACATTCATGTAAGAACACGCACTTGTATTTCATCTGAGACATTCAAAAAGATGTCGACAAAAGACAAATGATTCTTTTTTACGCACTGAAGGAAGAATCACACCATTATGTTTGGCTGTGTATAGGTCGATGGCATCCCTATCATCATATGATAATCATCAATTGTCAGTAATGACTACTTTCTTCCTCCATCTAACAATTTACTAAGAATCAGAAGCAAAAGTGTCTACTGTTCTGTTTTGCTTTGTTTGGTTTGATTGTGGAAATCTGAATTCTACCACTAACTTCCTTGTAATAGGCACATCTTGACACAAAATGTTTATGCTTTTGTCCCAACAAGAGAAAACATACAGTTCATGACTGACGACATAAGGGGCCGTCAGAATGAATGGTATAGGAGTGGCGCCAGCGACAGTGGATTAAAGATGCGACAGCCGAAGTAGGGGGGAAAATGGCCTGTGTCAAACAGGACCTTAAATGGATTGTGACACTGGTCTTTACGGATGGTCAAATGCAGGAATCAATAGTGCTATTTCCACATAATTTTCTTGCACATGAAAGATAATCACATGTATCACTCACTTTTGTGGTAGCTTCAGAACAATTGTTTCCCTTAAAAATTCATACAAATAACTAAAAGCCTTGTTGTCAGGGTGACCAAGATTCTACAATGTCTACTGTTTGCCAGTTAAACTGCAACCGCAAGAGACTTGTTTAAGAACTGTGTAATGATACCAGGGACCTTCTTTTACAACTGCATATCAATTTTCATTTTAAATCAAATTAAAAAGCTTTAAGTAAGAATACATGACTGAAGACTGCCCGTACATATAGCAACTTAAGAGGCTGGAAGCAAACCCCAAAATCTATGTTGCTCAAAGCTGCTGGCAACATTGAGAGCAGAGCATTTGGAGAGTAGCAGCATGATCTGTTTGGGGTCAAGCATGGATGTGTGTGACAGTGAAAGACCGGCCCGGCAGACCCATGAGTTAGAGCTTAAAGAGCTGTAGCTGACAACTGCCACGATTAGAGCTGTATAAGCAGTTGTAGCTGACTATCAACATCAGACCCACGAGTTAGAGCTGTATAAGCATGTCTGTGGGGTTGACTATCAACATCAGACCCATGAGTTAGAGCTGTATAAGCACGTCTGTGGGGTTGACTATCAACATGCAAGACACAGGTATCTGCATCAATAGTAAAGCATCCTTGTTAACAGCCTACAACTGAGAGCTGCCAGATTTTGGGGCAGTAACCTCAAAATGAGTCTTCATGTGAATCATTGGCATTCAACGCAACGTGAAAAGCTAGGGGTGAAAATGAGAAGTTCACAGAGTCGCAAATAACTGTAGCTGTTAAAAACAATTCATGTTGTTTGCAGTATTTCAGCTTGTTAACATCCAACCCATCCGGTCAAACCTTTTTTTCTTAGATCTAGTTGCAAAGCAAGAGGACTGCAGGCGGAAATCTAAACAAATCTTAAATAAATGTTAGCGAACCGCCCAGAGAACGTGGACAAACGAGTCACAAGACGAAACACAACGCGTTTCGACCTCTTAGGTCTTCATCAGGTGAGACATAAACGAATAAAACAACGAAAATTCACTTAGCTTTGATCGCTGAATTTTCATTGTTTTATTCGTTTATGTCTCACCTGATGAAGACCTAAGAGGTCGAAACGCGTTGTTTCATCTTGTGACTCGTTTGTCCACGTTCTCTGGGCGGTTCGCTAACATTTATTTAAGATTTTTTTTCTTAGTTTTAGTTTTCATTTTCTATTTGTCCATCTCTCCCTGCCCCTTGTATATTTGTAATATGCTTACCTTATTGAATGATGCCCTATTGTATATCACATTGTATCCATGCAAAAGGATAGCTACATGTATATGCAATGCCTGTTCAACATATTGTCAACAGCTTGACTGGAGGAGGGGAGGGGGAAGTGGATTGGGGTGGGAGAGAACGGGTGAATGTTTGAGTGTGGTAGGATAGTTAGGGAGGTGTTCTGTTTGTTTGTTTGTATATTCCTTTTTTTTTTTTTTTAGGTTTTCTTTTTTTTTCTTTTCTTTCTCCACTGTAAAAAAAAATTGCAAAAAGTTAATAAAGATGTTTAAAAAAAAAAAAAAAACAGTTCACAGAGTCTTTCATGACAACAAGCAGATGATAGCATTGGCAAAATTTATACAATTTGTCTATGTCTGTGGGCCACTTAAAAGTTGACATCTGTGTTGTTTGTTCAGAAATTTTTTTTTTTTTTTTTTTGCTGTGACATAACATACACCGACACAATGGCAAAAGCTTCCTCCTTCTCCCCCCCCCCTCCCCCCCCCCCAACTAATCTCTGTCCCATCACAATATGAACCCATTCAAAACAGGAACTAAAAATAAAAACGGCAAGCAACCAGAATATTGCAATTAGAGTACAAAAAGAAATATAATACAATACATAATGAGACCTAAACTCCTTTTTTTTGCGGTTACACAAACATCAGACATAACCTCCATTCCAGCCCTCTTCACAATCTGATATGAACTGAAGGTGAAGCGACAACCAAGCTGCACTTCCTGGACACAAAGAGACTAGAGTTCCCACAAGCTTGGCAGGTGCCTTTTTGGCCCCTTGTGGCAAGAATCGGCTATGTCCAGTGTCTTTCTGACCTGGCTCACAGGCTTTACCAGCGTGGCAGCACAGCAGATCAGCTTCATGAATGGAGAGCTCAGCTTGTGTTCAGAGTAAACTGTTACCAACCTGTCACTGTGCGCTATCAGCTGATATGGCCAGCGTCTTTCTGACCTGGCTCACAGGCTTTACCAGCGTGGCAGCACAGCAGATCAGCTTCATGAATGGGGAGCTCAGCTTGTGTTCACAGTAAACTGTTACCAACCTGTCACTGTGCTCTGTCAGCTGATATGGCCAGCGTCTTTCTGACCTGGCTCACAGGCTTTACCAGCGTGGCAGCACAGCAGATTAGCTTCATGAATGGAGAGCTCAGCTTGTGTTCACAGTAAACTGTTACCAACCTGTCACTGTGCGCTGTCAGCTGCTAAATCTTGCCCATCATCACAACTTTCATGCAAAAGTGTTCATCTCATTGAATCTGGACCCATATTCAGAATTCAGCTTTGTTGGGGGCGGGGGGGGGGGGGGGGGGGGGGGATACCAAATCATTCTAGTCTGGCTCTACCTCTTTGTCATTACTTTGCATAGTCTTGCTCTCATTGCCTTGAGGCAAAATATCCAGCCAATTCAAGAAATCTGTGACTGACCAAGACACCAGGAGATCATCACTAGGTGATACAACAACAACAAAAACACAGCCCAAACAAAAGTTCAAGCAACAAAGTAGTAAGACATCAATTAACATTTTGTAGTAAGACATCAATTAACATTTTGTAGTAAGACATCAATTAACATTTTGTAGTAAGACTGCCTCTGCATCTGCTTACTAGGTCAATCTGGTTTCTATTTACATTCTTGCTCACTTTCATTTAGGTTGTCAGCCTGCCATTGACATAACTTCTCTGTCAGTGTCACTCCATATATGAATCTCACAGTCTGCATGTTATATGAACCTACCTAGGTCTATGCATGCACATGTTAATGTACTGCTGCCATAGGAGACGTTATGTATCTTGAACACTTATGTGTGAAGTGAAAAAGCAAATAATATTATAACCAATGTTGAATGCTTGTGTGTGAGTGAATAAGCAAATAATATAATAACCAATGTTATCAAAAATAAATGACAGTCAATAAAATAAAACCACCATGCAGTGCAACCCACTACGCCAAACTTTCGGCTATTCTGCTTCCAGTTTCATTTGAAAGTGACCACTTTTTTTCTAATCATCACCAAACACTACTCATTATTTTCTTCCTGTTCAACACTTTTGAACTGCATCATGGGGTCTTGGAAAAGGAAGCACGGGAGAAGAGGGAGGGAAAAGGAAGGGCGGAGAGGAGGGGAGCAATTTCTTGGCTGCAGAGTTGTGAGTGGTGTTTTTCAACAGAGCTAATAAGTGTAGTTTCATATTATATTCCCTGCTCGGCTAAATACTATGTCCATTTTGCTAGCTCTGTTTGGTCAAATCTCATGGTTTACGCAGTGGTAAAGACACGCCACCAGGCTCTCCTTTACCAGTACTACTGCATTTGGGAGCAGTTTTCCTCAATAATGTGATTCAAGTGATCATCTTTTTCTCAATGTTATCCTCTTCATGCTCATAGCTCCATTGTGTACCCCACCATCGCCTTCTGCTTCACCAGTGCCTTACAACAATGCTGACCATGTTGTGTGCCAAGATGACTTTCATTCAACAGAAAATCACAGCGACATCAACCCTCTTAATATGAAACTCCCAGTTACTTTAACTAACTGTTAAAATACAATTACGAAAAAAAAAGTTTGTATGTGGGTGTCCATGTAAAACAGACAGACAGACAGACAGAGTCCTTAGACAATACTACCACAAAATGTCCTTGATGGACATCAGTAAGAGACAGAGTAAAAGTCAATCAGGATCCTTATCCTTAGAAGAAAAAAAAAAAAGAAGAAAGTACCCATGCAGATATCTCTGAGAAAGAGTGAGATGTTGTGAATGTGAACATTTGTTGCAATACTTTAGTGTCAACATCATCATCATCATCCTCTTCCTCCTCTTTATCCTCCTATTTCTCCATGTGCATGCTGAAGGGGTCTTGAAATGAATGCCAACAAAAAGCGTGGAATGAACAACATTTTCGTTTGGCTTTCCTTTTCCCAGAGACACTCAACAAGTTTGAAACCAAAGAATGGCTGTATCTTACACCATGACAACCTGAGAAAAGTGCACACAATCTTCAGCAAATCCAGATTTAAGTATGTGTATGTGTGTGTATGTGTGTGTGTGTGAGTGTGTGTGTGTGTGTGTCTGTGTTTGTGTGTCTGTCTGTGTGTCTGTCTATCTGTGTGTGTGTGTGTGTGTGTGTGTGTGTGTGTGTGTGTGTGTGTGTGCGTGTGTGTGTGTGTGTGTGTGTGTGTGTGTGCGGGTATGCGAGCCTATTTCTGATGTATAAAAAAGACAATGCACATGAATAACTTAGCTGATGGTGTCGGATATTAAGGCCAAGCAAAATACCATGTCATGTTGTGTCTTCAGATCATCATCATTCTGAATGAAATAAACACAAACACATACACTGGCATCGCAGTTTTGATTCACTGATAAAAGAACAAGAAACTGTTGACAAGAACGACTGTATTTTTGTCATAGTCCCAGAGATTCAATCACCATTGCACTCAGCCTCCATCTCTACCTATGTCTCTGTCTCTTGTCACACACAAGCACACACGAACCAGAGAGAAGACACACCACAATGAACACTTGCAACACTCATTATTCAGTTTACAACCACCACCCTTTTCAACTGCAACAAAACCCAAAGAACACATCTTGGGTTTTTCCACACAACCATCCAGCCTTACCCCCAACCCCCATCCCAACCCCACCTTTCCCTCGTCCTTCATCACCCCTCTCCCCCTCCATACCGCTCATTCTCTTTCTCCCACAATTTCAACAAAAGCAACAAAAAAAAAAAAACAAAGAAAGAGAGACAGCGACTAATGGAATGCATAGAGGATGAGGAGGATGAAGCAGACAGCTATGACGCCGCCCAGAATGAGGGTGTCTCGGCGTTTTCTCAGGTTAATCCTCTGCACCAGACTGTTGATCACAGGGAAGCGGTCTGACACATGGTTAAGGACTTTGCTCCTCCTCAGTGATCCTAAATCCACCTTCTATGTCCAATCTTTAACCCTTTGTCTTGAAACAAACTGTACAAAGTCAGCAATAATGATCTAAATCAACATCAAAATCAAACAAGAAACAGAACACAAAATCATTAGCCTTTAAAAAAAAAAAAAAAAAAAGGATCTTAAGACAAAAGGTTAAAACAACAGTGCTTATCCCTGGGTTGTTACATACCTTTCTGTGATGGACTAATGATCATCTACAGTCGTTCCTCTTCTTGTTAGGCATCTTAAAATGAATGCATGTGTCAAAAATACATCAAAATGTGATAGTGTAAAACTCTAAAATGAAAATCAAAGTTAAGAAACGTAAGTTTTAACAAAAAAACACACTCTGAAATCAAAATCATGATCATATCCAATCAAACTGGAACAAACGAGCACAGCCACTTCCGTGTATACCTGAGCCATGAGCTGCCTTTTTGGCATTTACTTTAGGACACATCAGCTGACAGCTCCGGACAGTTCTTGTGTTTATCTCCTCTTAAAACACTTCCTTAGCTCTCAACAGTTTTTGAGATTTTTGCATTTTGCATGAATTTTTAGTAATTTTTCGTAACATTCTGCGCATTATTTCTAAAACAATAATATTTTTATGATGAATGTGTCTATTTCGGGTTTTTTAGGGGATACATTGCTTCAGATAACAAAAATGCTGTTTTAAATGCTGTCATTCCAGGAAGAAAACCGTCGATCACCGGTGATCGAAATTCATGGGAAAGAACTGAAGAGAGTTAATCACTGATTTAATTCTTTCCAACTGCCCACTTCAATTCCACATCGTACATAAAATAAGAATACCTTGACACTGCAGTCAACATGGCTGGCTGAGTACAGTTGTTTTAATCTGATGAAATTTTAGTTCACAAAGGGCCTACACAGCCAGTTGCCAAAACTGATTTCGCCATGCATATGGCATTTCCTAACACAAGGTACCTTGTTCAAAATCTGAGAACAAAATATCGACTTGTAGATGTGGTCTAGAAATATAATACAGAACCATTCTCAAAGACAATTCTCTCCAATCAAAGAGAAAGCATATATGCAACATATCTCTGGCATAGTTCTTACATCCCAGTAGAATGACTTCCTCCTGAATCTAATCAATGGCGGACCTACCAATACTCTATGATGATAAAATATTTAGGCTGTTATCACTCCAACATTCTGTGAAGCAAATCTGTGTGTTTATGATGCAAAACATGCGTAACTGTTTTACCTGAATTCCTGACTGACTTAAACAGTATATCCTGCTCTCCAGTATAATCACCACCCTATATAACCTATTTATGACCTTACCTGGACTGTTTTACAGCAACTGTACAACAATCATTATTACCATCATCATGTTTACTCCTGCGTATGTTGACTGGTATGTCTCTCGTGTACGCTCAGCCAACTGAACTGATTTTTTACTACACTTGGTGACAAGGTGCACACTACCTATGAAGTGTAGCATTCCACCTTTCCAGTGACGTAAATGTCTTCACTTTTCCTTACAAATAAGGCACATGGGAAGTACCGTAAAGTTCGGTTTACTGAGTGCACCTGTATATAAGCCGCACCCTGCAAAGAATCTGAACTTTTTTCACAAATAAGCCGCACTGGTTTATAAGCCGCAGATATATACAACAAAAATAAAGTTCATGATCTTAGGATTATCACATTTATTCAGTGTCATCATTGTCCTGTCCACTGAAGTCTTCTTCAGTGTCGCAGTTGAACAGAAATAGTAGCGCTTCCTCCGCCATCTTGTCACTGACTTCAGCAAGGTGAAGGTCGCTTGCACTGTCGTCTGCTGCAGCACCCAGTCCAGCCTTGCAAAAACCATTAATAATGGTCTGAATGCTTCAACGTGTGCGGCTTTGATTTAAAAATGTGAGCAGTTAACACTTAACAACATGAACAGTTTACACTTTAACATGGAGTTCATTGAAAAATTCATGAACAGTAAACATGTTATGGTTGAGTTACAGAGAAACTAAGAATAGACGAGGGTGTGATGCTCCTGGAATCGGAAAAATCCGCAAATAAGTTGCATCGTTGTTTAAGCCGCAGGGTTTAAAGCTGGGGAAAAAAAATTGCGGCTTATAGTCCAAACTTTACGTTAACCCTTTCAGTCCACGCCTCCTGTTCCTTTGACTGGTGGAAAATTATTGCCAGGATCTGTTCAATACTGGTGGAGGTCATGGCTCTCTGGGGGTGCCGCTCTAGTTTGTCGTTTAAAACTGTACTCATTTTTTTCGGGTTTTTTTTTTTTTTTTTAACTTACACACAAACAAGCTCCGACCTGTCAACTGATCCAATGAATCACATACTGCAGATTTTCCAAACATCATCTTTACCCTCTCTCCTACACACTCACGTACATCATTCGCACAACGTAGCACACCAATCAAACTGCATGTACATAATGCAAAGGAATGAGTCCACATTCAGCCTTGCCAAGGATACTGGCCAGAGTGTTGACACGATGTGTGATAGAATGGAGTAGTCTGTTCTGACTGGCCAAGTTCTCCTTGGTGGCAATGGCTATGCTGGAATCAGTAAGAACACACGCTTCAGACAAAAACCATGGCAAATCCGTAAACGATACTAATTTTGACACATACACACACCATGGCAACTCTGCAAAGAAAGAAAAAACAAAAAAGATGACCAAAGTTCACACAAAAGCCATGCCAAATCAGTAAAAAAAATAAATAAATAAATAAAAATAAAAATAGCACATATCACACAAAAAGTATGACAAATCAGTAAAAATATCATACTTCACATGAAACCCATTTCCAATCAGAAAAAAATGCCTCACTTCACACAAAAATCATGGCAAATCTGTTACCCCACACACACACACACACACACACACACACACACACACGAATTCAGGCAGGCAGGCAGGCAAGCAGGCCGGCAGGCTTGCGCATACACACACACACACACACACACACACATATATACACACACACACACCACAGCAACTAAGTACAAATACCACACTTCATTCACACACACACACACACACAACACACACACACACACACACACACACACACACACACACACAACAACAAGAACAACAACAACAAATCAGTACAAATACCACACCACTTAAAAAAAAAAAAAACATGAATGTAAAAATACCACAGTAAAAATACTAGAGTGAAAATGTTACATCACACAAAAACTGTAACATGTCAGTAGAACTAGCCCACTTCACAGGCAAACGACAGCAAGGCCATGCTCAAAATCAGCGACAACACTACACTTCAAAATCACACATACGCCATCACACAACTCATCAACACACAGACACATAAAGCAGCAGGAAAGTTCTCTGAGGCAGTCTAATCCAGACTGTGATTTACTGTTTGTTAGACTGTGATTTACTGTTGGTTCCTTTCTCTTCCCTTTCACATGAAGTCCGTCAATCCACTTCTCGTCTTCCCTTTCTCTAACCTTCTCGTCTTCTCACTCACGGTCCATCCCCTTTCTTCATTGCCCCCGCCCCTTGTTCTCCCCCCCCCCCCCCCCACCCCCCCTCCTTTCTTCTACCTGTCCATGTCCCCACTCCCTAGCCTCTCTTCTTCATCCTCGGAGCTCACTCTCCTCCTCCCTGGTTGCCGCCCTCTCTACCTCTACCTCTCTCTCTCACTCTCCGATGGCCAGTTTCTTGACTGAGAAACAAATTAAACCAGGATATTGCTTGCTTGCTGAAGCCGATTTTAGAATGACTGTTGCTGTCATTTTTGTGAAACGTCCTCTGTGACTGATCACGTGGTTTTTCTTCAGTTTTATCACATCATGTTGCCACATTAAGAGTCACCTGCTATGAGAATCCTTACTATGTGTTGTAAAAATGAAAATAAAAGAGATCAGGCTGAGAAACAAAACAAACAAACAAGAAACACAGAGACAGAAAGAGTGGAAAAATAATAGAACAACATAACACATGAGAACAGTTTCCTTAGACATGAGAACAGTTTCCTTAGAATAAACATTTTCTTTTTTTTCATAGCTTTGCCTTCCATTTGTTTGTGAATAAAAGTCTTCATCAAGTTTGTGGATTTGAAAATAAACCCAAAACAGAAAGAGGAGAAACAAAGCAACAAAGAAGGAGACACACAGACAGAATGAAAAGGCAAAGACATATATGCTGAGGAACTTGTGAACACCAGAGACAGTTCAGCTAAAATAACAAAGGAATATAAAGGCAACAGAAAAAAAAAATGTTATAAAAAAAAGACATCATGAAAAAAAAAGATATGAAAGAATATCCACATACTTAATGGTGACAGATGTTTGCACGTGAGCCTGCACTCATTGTAGCTGCTGTCTTTTGTTCTATGTCCTTTCATTATATAATCAAAAATTATCAAATAAACTATAACAAATATTCAAGGAATTGAGAAGCAAAGTCAGGTCTACACGAAATTACTAATGGAACCATCTGATAAAGAAATTTTCACCCCCAAAAATTCATAACCTTGTGTTTCGTACAGTGTTTACCAAGGGACTTGGAAAGTCTGTTAAGGTACGCAACAATATATGCAATGTGACCCATTGTTTATATTGCTCACAAACATAAGGTATTTTGGATGCGTTTCATTTTCGATGTGTGACCAGATGTGTGAGCATGTATACATACATGGTGTGACTGTGTTCGCCCAAACACCAGTGCAAGAGAGTTGCGCAATATATGCATGTGTATGTGTGTGTGTGTGTGTGTGAGTGTGTGTGTGTGTGTGTTTGTGTGTCTGGTGTGTGTGTGTGTGTGTGTGTGTGTGTGAGTGTGAGTGTGTGTGTGTATGTGTGTGTGTGTGTGTGTGTGTGTGTGTGTGTGTGTAGATGAGCCAGCATGTTGTATTTGTGTGTACATGATCAATCAGCAAATCTGCCGTTATACCTCTGTACAATTGACAGTCACTCAGATCACAAGCATTCCTTACCTAATCTGTTCATCCACCATGCGTTCTGAACTGAAACACACAAGCACGATAATCATTATCAACATCACAATGCTGAACAGCAAGCAATTCAGAAATAAAATAAGCCATATCACTTAACACAACAGATGGTCACAGAACGTTAAATTACACCTGTCTACATGTGTTTTGTTCATTCATGTTACATTAGTGGCAGAGCAATGTCTTCTTATCAAAAGTAATGAGCAATGATATCAAGTAGTTCATATTTCTTTCTTTCTTTCTTTTCTTTTTCTTTCTGCGTATGCAGGCTGATACTCCTGTGGACACTGCCTGTACAGACAGGCAGTGGAGTTTTGTGTGTATGACCGTTTTTTATCCCGCCATAAAGGCAGCCATACTCCATCTTCGGGAAGGTGCATGCTATGTGTAACATGTCATCCATACCAACGGCCAAACTGGCCTTCTCTTCCGAAAGTTGGTGATGAGATTTTACGTGTGTGAAGATGTTGTGCGTGCGTTCACACACGCAACCTCGGTTTATAGTCTCATT
The DNA here is from genome assembly GCA_033310375.1 of Conus canariensis. Classification (NCBI taxonomy): domain Eukaryota; kingdom Metazoa; phylum Mollusca; class Gastropoda; order Neogastropoda; family Conidae; genus Conus; species Conus canariensis. The sequence goes on along the minus strand of CM065736.1, from coordinate 52,860,179 downwards.
CGAAGGACTGTATGGGGAGTGGAGTCAGAACCAATGTTAACTCCGAGGGGAAAATCCCCCTGTACCGAAATTCGAACCCACAACCCCAGGATCACAAGTCCGGCGCTCTACCAGCTGTGCTATTCCGGCCCCCTGTAGTTCATATGAATAACAAAGACAGACTTACTTTCTTATGTGATCATTTTCTTTCAGGTAGAGCTCTGTGCGTCGGTTCAACCCTGTGGAGTTCTTGTAGGTACTGAAACACAATGCAACATGAACACCTCACATCACATTCTTTCTTACTTCCTCTTCTTGCTGGAAATATCTACACACAAATCTGTCTTCCAGCTGTCTTGATCTGCATGCCTCCCATTCTTCATTTCATTTTCCTTTCTTGGCTTGAGCCAGTCCTTTGGGAATTATCACTGGAATGCTCAATTCTGCGGTCAGATCTTGGTTCTTTTAACGCATATAATATAACTCACTCTCAGCACCGGCACTAGATCCATGAAAAATGTGATAGATAAAGACATCAGCAAAAAGGATTCCAAGAGTTTGTTTCATGGGTTGGTGACTGGATAAGATCAAGGGGAAGGGCACGACAAACACATAGAGAGTTCATGAAAAAAACAAAGAGGGAATTTCATGGCAGTAATGCACATCTTACTGATCTCAGGGAATTAGACAGTGGTAATGCACATCTTACTGACCTCAGGGAATTAGTAGTTATGCACATCTTACTGATCTCAGGGAATTAGACAGTGGTAATGCACATCTTACTGATCTCAGGGAATTAGACAGTGGTAATGCACATCTTACTGATCTCAGGGAATCAGACAGTGGTAATGCACATCTTACTGATCTCAGGGAATCAGACAGTGGTGATGCACATCTTACTGATTCAGCAAAACTCTTACCTGATTTCCCTGCGCACTGACCCCAAGAGGTCTTCCCGTTCTCTGATGGCGGTGATGTTGGCGTGTGTTTTCTGGTACTCCTGGGTGTAGTCCTGCAGGATGGCACGGTGCCGCTGCAGGGTGTGAAGCAAGGCTGCCGTTGGCGATGTGTGTGCAATGGTCTGTGTGTATTCCACCATACGGTCGTTCACTTGGGTCAGCTGAAAAATTCAAGGCTTAACATTTTCAGAGACTATACTGTGAGAAAAGCGATTGAACAACAGAATGATGAGAAATTTATGTGACTACACCACACACTGTGATAAAGAATGAAAAACCTTTAAGAAAACAGAACAATGCAATTCTGAATGCAAAATTTCAAACAAAAATTGACAAATAGCAGGAAGAGAGAAAGTTAAGGGCTCCCAACCATTGTTTTCAAGAAGTTCCCTACCTCCAGTTCTTAAAGGATAAAGTCACATACATCTACTACACACTCTCTGAGAGAAGACTGGCACTCAAGACTTAACAATCATGCCCATCCAGCACATACACTGAATAAAAACCGAGTTGCAACAACCACAAGATGCACAGAGTTCCAAGTCTGTTCAGGTGCATTTGCCCTTAGAGGACTAATAACTTTTAATGGTGCAGAATTTCAGGCACTTCCTGCAAAAGACAGACTACGATTGATGTTCCAAGTTTAGAGAGAAATATTCTGAGGTGAAGATGTCAGTATCTTGTTGAACAGAAGAAATTTCACTTCACCGTCTGACTTTCTTTTGACAGTTTTTTGAGTTGATCTACTTCCATTTTGATCGTTAATGTGCTCTGGATCTGGATCTAGATCTCCAGCACACAGCAATTAGTTGGGGGGCAAATCAAAAGAAGTAGATGTGGACTTTAGTATCACTAATGAAGATGGAGTGGGGGGGGGGGGGGGGGGGGGGGGGGGTAGTGGGGAAGTCTTTTCTTTTTCAGTCTTTCTCTGTATTAAAAGGTTCAAGTCAAAGTATCAATATCCTTTTAAAACAAACAAACAATTTTCCAGGGGTATTCTACTCCCTGAAAACGAAACTGTGGGAAGCAAGGCAGCAGTAACACTTACCTTGGTCAACAGTTGCTCCACCTCCATGGCCATGGTGTCCAACATGTGTTCATTGCTGCTATGGTTCAGCAGTGGCGCTCTGTCCGTCACACCAGCCAAATCAAACACAAAACAGTCACTGAATTATTTGTGAAAATACACACAATACCAGGCAAAATTTCTAAAGTTCTTTTAGAACCAAGTTCTGATTTTAGTGGAAAAAAAAACAGACTCCTGGTCTCTTTCATCATATCATAACAAATTTACACTGCTTGTATTGTTACTTATTTCCAGCACTGGAGCTGTATTTCCATTATAAATATAATTCAGAATTTCACCACCCATTCCCTCCCTTGACTGGCCAAGGTGTACTTTACAAATTGTACTGCTACATTCTATAATGACAATTTAAGCAAAAGTCCGTAAAAGCATCAGTCCCTAAAGGCAAATTAACACTATAACTGTTTTTGTCTTTAATAATAATATAATAATAATGAATACTTATATAGCGCCTATTCTCAGCTAGAGACCAAGCTCTAAGCGCTTTACATTCCACACTCGTTTACACAACGGGCTGCCTACCTGGGTAGTGCCGACTGAAGAGCTGCCAGCTGGCGCTTCATTCAGTCGTTTCCCGTGTCATCCAGTCAATATCGTTCAATATCGTTCACTCAGTTTCTTTACTTCCTTCATTCTTTCCATTTCTTTACCTCAAACTCCTTGTTAAAAGGTCTTCACTGATAAATTATCATTCAACACAGAACATAAAAGTTATGTCTGTTACTTAGTGTAAAACAGGATGATAAACATTCAAATGCTTACCTGTCACCTCTCTCTCCCGAGTAGCTGGTCCCCAGCTTACTGAAGGAAACCAGTTTAAGATCGATTTCATTTTCCAGCTGCCGTGCTTGCTTCCGCAAATCTGCATGTTACAGGCAGCAAACAGAAGAATCTGAGTCTCTTTCTCAAACTTTGCCTACACCCTAAAGAATCATACCACTCAGAGGCATTCTGCCTTTGGCATAACTCTCACCTTGCTCATTTCAGCCTCCTCAGGGACAACCACACACCTGTCCTCGTCTACAGGTAGCGCCAGTGCTGTCCACTGGGAGCAGTCATTCTCAGGTCATCAGGAGGCAACCAACCAGGGGAGATACCATACTGCTGCCTAGTCATTTTGGTGGAGATCAGACTCCTTACAGGCAGGACATAATCTACAACGCCTCTTTCTCATGCAATTATTGCAAGTCGTAGACCCTGTGTGTGAGTAAGCATCTCCCAGACAACTGTGAGATGTAAATTTAGTCCAAAGTTTAATGTGTGTGTGTGTGTGTGTGTGTGTGTGTGTGTGTGTGTGTGTGTGTGTGTGTGTGTGATTTTGAAACAAATTGCGCATTTCAATATGAATATGACACTATAGATCAACATGGTACTAGTCTTAATGTGGGCAATCAAATATTCATCTACATTAATTAATGCTTCCAACAACATTTACATTAAAAGAAAACAGCAAACCGATTTGCTTGCAAGTCTGAATTCTAAGGATGATAAAACCTAGACACTGTTAAGTAAGAAATTTATATAGCTCAGGCATTAACACCTTTCAAGTTTCATGGTTTTCCTGTGTATTATTTCTAAATTATGTAATATGCCATTTTTAACAGCTATGCCCTGCACATATAAATTATAATCTGTTTATCTTGCATATACACACATACTCTCTCTCTCTCTCTCTCTCTCTCTCTCTCTCTCTCTCTCTCTCTCTCTCCACACACACACACACACACACACACACACACACACACACACACATACACAACATATATAAACAAAAATCTATAGTCATCTTTGTCATTCATACGAGATGATGAGCATGATTTGTTAAAAGGGTTCCTTAGTCCTATCCCTGTCTGCAATTAGCTTTTCTGTTGATCTCATTGGTTGGTATATTACAAAAAAGAAGAGCTCACTAATTATCAATAGCTTAGATTAGTATGTTATTGCTACAATCCCACAAGTTTTTGCTTTACTATCAGAATCGCCTCTGTTCTTTGGATATGTACAGCATCAAAAATCTCTCCCTCTCTCTCTCTCTCCCCCTCTCTCTCACACACACACACACACACACACACACACACACACACACACACAGAGTGACTCACACATACACACACACACACACACACACACCACACCACACCACACCACACCACACCACACCACACCACACACACAAGTTCTGGAACAAGCTGAATGCATAAAACTGAAACAAAAGATCACTTAGCTTCATTTTTTTTTCAGTTGATGTCATTGTAAATGTATTGGCAGTGTGACAAAATGCACAGCACAAACTATCAATGTAAACATTGCAGATGTTTTATTGAACCCCTCTCTCTCTCTCTCTCTCTCACACACACACACACACACACACACACACACACACACACACACTTGCGTGCCTGCCCGAGCATGTTTATGCACAAACACAAGGGCATAGTTGTAAACCAGTGAATGATGTTTTCACAAGGCAGTGGCTGCGTTGCCACACGTATAGAATGAAACTAAATGAATAAACAGTAAACAAGTTGGGTATTTTTTGCTCCCATAAGAAAACCTAACACAGAGTAACCCCTATTCAAGACTGGCACAGCCTTTTAAACTTGAATAAAGTATTTTACTGTTCCCTGCCTCATTTCATTTCCGATTTTAAATGAATAAAATATGAGAAGATAATCGACCGAAGGAGATAAACGAAAAAAAAAGCTGCATAACCATACAGTGAAACTAAATGAATAAAATATGAGAAGATGATCGACCGACGGAGATTAAGAAAAAAAAAAAAAAAACGCTTCCGATTAATTCGTGGTGGTGGTGCGGCTTTTCGTCGACCTACGTCTACACAGCTATTTCTTGATCGGAAATGTCAATTTCTCACGTCTACACAGTCGCAATGCCAGCAACTGATTATAGATCCGGACTGAAGTGTCAGTGGTGGCCAAGCGTAGATCAAATAAAGTGATGCGTTAAACGGAGAGACTTGATCCACAAACTGATGAAGCCGATTGATGATGACCATCATCAACTCATGAGTTGATTGTGGTTAACCTAATCTAGGGTGCACATAACTTTTCAAGCCAGTAACAGTGTACTAATGTAAATGTGTTTCATGTACAGGACACTGCTAACAACAACACATTCTTTCTCTTTCTTCTCAACAGAAGCAGGAATCCAACTTACCTTCCCACACACTTCCCGTTTCAGCCATGTTTGTTTCTACGTGTTGGCATTATCTCGTGACATTTCAAAAACGAAAGTTAAAGATTTTTTTTCCAAAAGAAAATTTATTCATATAAACACTTTTTCTTCTTTATGTTTGACTGATCTGGCTGTGTGTATATCAACACAAAATTAGATTATTTGAATAACTTTTGATTGTTGGCAAACTAGTACTGGAATTCAATTAACCGAAACAAATATCTTCGTTTAAGCCAATAATAGTATTCCTTATAACAACATAAAAAACGAATCTCAGTATATAATACATGTTTTTTCATAATCAGTTTGTTATTACTTTTTTAATCTGCTTTTTTTCTGCGTTTCACTGGTATCGAAAAGTGGGATGGGCAAAGATCTTTTTGCTCAAACAGAAACAACTAAAAAAAAAACAATGGGACACGCGCGCGCGCGGCCTTGCACCGACACCCACAGAAAAGGGCCGAAAAGAGAGGGGCAATTGTGAAGTAGGGCCTTTCCTTTGTCTTCCCGGGTTTATTTAAAATTGTACTACATCTGAACTAGGTTTTGTCCAGGTTCCAACTTCCTTCTCGCGCGTCTGTTTCCCCTCCCACTTCCTCTAGCCTGTCTCAGTCTTGTATAATATGTCTGCAAAATCTCCGCATCCCCCTTCTCCCCCCTCCACTCCCATCCAACCCCCACATACACACCCAGCTTCTCTCTCTCTCTCTCTCTCTCTCTCTCTCTCTCTCTCTCTCTCTCTCTCTCTCTCTCTCCACACATACACACCCACGCACACATGCCCCCACACACATACACTTTGTGCACATGTGCTCACACATACACGCACCAACACATGCACTCACACACGTGCATGCATGCACTTGCCACCTACACATACACGCACTCACATACAGAGCGAGGCAGATGAATAAAGTAGACAGGCAGACAGAGACAAAAACAGAGACTGATATAGAGGGACTCAGCCCTCTCTCTCTCTCTCTCTCTGGTGTGCATATGCGCATGCACGCATGCATGTGTGTTTGTGTGGATGTCTGTGTCCCTGTCTGTATGTCTGTGTGTACACCATTTTTGCACACATTGTGTGTGTGTGCATGAGTATGCATGTGCATGTTCGTATTTGTGCACATGGGGGTGCGTTTGCACGTGTGTGTGTGTTTGTCTGTATGTGCGTGTCTCTGTGTGTGTGCGAGCATGTGTGTGTGTCTGTCTGTGTATGTATGTGTGTTTGTGTGTCATTTTTTGTGTGTGTGTGTGTGTGTGTGTGTGTGTGCGTGCGTGCGTGCGTGCGTGCGTGCGTGTGTGTGTGTGTGTGTGTTATCCTTTGAATTCCTGTTCTCAACAGAGGCTATGTCTGCTTAAATGATCTTGCCTTCACTCCCTCCATCCCCGCATCTACCACCTCCACCTTCCATTATCCAAATCACGCTGAAACACATACACACACACACACACACACACGCACGCACGCACGCACGCACGCACACACGCACGCACACACAGAGAAAGTTTTATACATTGACACAGAATACTCTTCATCCATACTTCAGACAAGAGATGAGACACTATACTGAAGCTCTACACATTTTTCTTGATAAAGGAAAAAAAAAAAGGAAAAAAATCATATCTGGTACGTCAAAATTCATGAACTCTTTTCAGTCTTCGGCTTAATTTGTATATGCCATGTGAGGACCCTCTCCATTCAAGTCCTCTAACCTTATCCCTGATACACTCCATTATCATCATATTACATCCCACAACATGTGCCATACTCTGCCATTATCACAATTTGCTCCATATGAGCTATGCTCCACCATTATCACTACTATACTTCCATGTTATAATTATGAATACTACATTCACCATACATTGAGATCTAGTTTTATCCCGAATTATGACTGTGCATTACCACCCCACCATATACTAGTATATCTACTACCATCTGCCCCCACACCACCCCCTCACACACAGACACACACCCCTTTTCTTTGCTTTTTCTCCAATGAGCTTGGTGCAGTCATTTGTAATATCTGTTAATTGGGTCATACATGATCATCCTTTTTTTTTTTTATATATCCATGTTGTATTGTGAATAGAATTTGAAATTTCAGTATGAACTTTGCACAAACAATTAAATCAGCTGTAACTCATTTATTATTGGCATTAAGGATTTCCTTTCTAGTCTGTAATGCTATATATTTACTATGATCAAAATCTAAATTCCTTAAATACAAGGTCTGGTGTCTGCAGTTCATGCTGATACCAAAGCTGCTATGGCCTCTGATGATATACGACATCTGCACCAGCATAGTGGAGGCAATGGAAGCCAAAATCAACAAGTTCACAAGGAAATGGCTTGGTGTCCCACCCTGTCTGACTGACATAGCGCTGTACTGTCGCCAAGCAAAGCTGAAACTACCCCTGAAATCCATCCTGGAGGAATACAAAGCAGGGAAGATCAGACTTCAAAGCATGCTGGAGGACTCAGGAGACAAGGTGGTAGAAGCAATTAAGCCCCAGCTGAAGACAGGCAGAAAATGGAAAGTTCAAGAGGCGATGGATTCTGCAAAAGAAAGTCTCAAGATCAGAGAAATAACAGGACACACACAGACCAACAGACAGGGACTGGGGGTGACCAAAACTGAATGGTGGTCAAAGGCCAAAGGAAAAGCCAAAAGAGACATGATGATTCAGGAGATGAGAAAAGAAGAAGACCAAAAAAGACTCCAAAAAGCAGTCCAGCAGAGCCAGCAAGGGCAATGGACAACGTGGGAGAATGCACTCCAAAGAAGTCTCACTTGGAATGACATTTGGTACATGGCCCCTCTCAGGATCAGCTTCATTCTCAGATCTGCATATGACCTTCTGCCCTCAAATGCAAACCTGGTGAAGTGGGGGAAAACAGACGATCCTGCATGCCCCCTCTGCCATGAAAAACAAACAGTGGAGCATGTCCTAAGCTCATGTAAAGTAGCCCTGGCTCAAGGAAGGTACACATGGAGGCACAACCAAGTGCTCAAAGAAATTGTACAAGTAGTCTGGGCTAGTACCAACACCACAAAAGGGAAAATCAGGACTCCAAAAGCACCCGCAACATTCTTCACGGCAGGAGGCAGCAAATCATGGCCAAGAACAACAGTGCCACTCGAAACATGCAGGCAGAGTTGCTGGACGGGGCAGATGACTGGGAGTGCACTGCAGACCTCCCAGAATGGAAGAGTCACCCAGAGATCATCAGCAAGAGTGGCATGAGACCAGACATAGTAGTCCACTCTAAGTCAACCAAGCAGCTGATCATGATCGAGCTCACGGTGCCATATGAGAACAGAATGGAGGCAGCTCAAATCTACAAGACTGAAAAGTATGCTGATCTGGCAAACAGCCTGAGGAGAGAAGGCTATCAGGTCAAAGTCCTCACTGCAGAAATTGGAGCTAGGGGGTTTGTAGGAACGTCTGCATACAGCCTCATGAAACAGCTCTCAGTTGCAGGGAAGGAAAAAACCAGAGCCCTGAAAGCAATGGCAGAAGCGGCAGAGAGGTGTTCAAGCTGGATCTGGTCAAGGAGGAACAAAAGTGAACTTCATAAGGCTTAATTTCCCTACAAATATCAGGTGTCCCTGTGGCTCAGTGGTTAAAGCGCGAGTCATTAAGTGGAAAATGAGCATGTCCAGAGGGTCATGGGTTCGAATCCCAGCCATGGCTCGTCCCAAGATGGGAAAAAAAAGGGGGCAGCAGAGGGACATCCGGAGTCATGAACCGGGTGTGGCCCAACCCCCCTAGAGTGTCAGGAGATAAGGGCCGAAACACTTGCTTGAAGGGGGCTTCTCTTCTGAGGACTCTCTGCTGCCACGCTCTCCATGAGTTTCTTTCTACTTTGTATCTGTCCTTTCTGTCAAGGCATTAAAGTCTTCCATGCTTGTTTGATGTGCCGTATGATTTTGAGTCATCCTCATTGTAGTGAGTGTAGCAGTGTTATACTTACATTCTGTATGTTGCTTCTTTGTCTGTTGTTCAAATTCTTAAATTCTTGAAACAATAAAATAATCATTGTTAACAATTTCGATAAATTGTAGACAATTTGTGCATCATAGGTTGCGTTCGCTTCGCGTTTGGTAATAAGGCATTCTGAATACAATGATGGCGGCGTGACTGCAAGGGAAAGCTACTGTTGCAATTAAAATTAAAGTTGCTTTGGGTAAGACGAAAAATGCAGACGTCTCCACGTTCCAGCCCTCGTGAGAGGGGATCTCGATCGCCGGCATACGTACCGCGGCAAGATTCAACGGGTACACTGAAAGCTACAATCAGTTTAATTCCGGGAAAAAATCCGTCCGTCACACAGACGGGGACATTTTACCTCATCAAAGATACACCAGGTAACTTGTTGATTTGTCTGTGTCTGAGCTGAATAGTCATAACACTCTCTGAGGGAAGTTAAACCCTGGCATTGCCCAATGGATTAAACCTTAGATCAGTAGCTGCGTTTTCTTCGTCGTCTAGTCGGAGCTATTATCCTGCCCTGCCCAATGCACAGCTCTCTTACTTCTTTCCCTTGACTACCGCCTTCATCATTTTTAAGATTCTGTGACTAAACGTTTATCATTATGTAAAAAAAAATTATGTATAAATATATTTATGTATTACAAATCAGTGCACAGGGTGCATGTTTTATGTGTTCCTGTGATCGATTGCATCAGTATACAGCTCAGATCCTGGGTACAGAAAGTGTTACACCAGTGCAAAAATTAAAAAAATATGTTAAAAGGTCATGTAATTTACTTCAGTGATATTGTTAAACTTTGTATTATATGGCCTGATACTGACAGATCTGTATGAGAGGTATCTTGACTTTGAGAAGCTTTTATAAAGTTTGAAGGTTTGAATGGTGTCGCATATAACATGGTGTCTTTTTCTTAACAATACTAAGTAAACAATGGAACATTTATACAAAATGATAAAGAAACAGCTTTCAGTTCACAGTTCTGTTATTAATCCTGTATGTTGGAATTTTTTTCAACAAAAATCGTAATTTAGACAAATCAATAAAAAAAAAAATTATTTTAAAAACACTGGACACCATTATCTGCATAACAAGTCAAATATACAGTTTTTGTTTTTAACAAACTATATAAATCTTAAATAAATGTTAGCGAACCGCCCAGAGAACGTTGACAAACGAGTCACAAGACAAAACACAACTAGTTTCGACCTCTTAGGTCTTCATCAGGTGAGACATTAACGAATAAAACAATGAAAATTCACTTAGCTTTGATCGCTTCAGATCACTTCGTAGGGTTCAGCGCAAGGAAGAAGGCGTTGAATGAGAACGAGGCTGTTGGAAGGGAAATAGTGGAAACTATATAGTAATAACACAAAAAAAGGAGGCCTTTGCTGTGAATAGGCAAAACATAGCATTGTGATGGTAGATAAAGAGCATTACCAAGGAAATTTTTACACTTAAAATTAAATTCAATTTTTTATGTTTGAGTAACGAACATAGCACAGACACTATCAGTGAAAAACAAATCAAAGCTGTCTTGAATTAGTTGTCTGTTCTGACATGCATATTAAAGCACTAAAACACATGAAAACTACTAATAATACATGAGCACAAGCTGGATGCAATGACAACTGGAATGTATAACACCCCTCCCCCCCCCCCCCCCCCCCCCCCCTTAAAAAGAACTACTAAAGGCACTTTTTTATGCTTACAGCCCAAAAGCTTTAACACAATTAAAATGAAAATTCAAGTATAATAAAAGCAGGATAGTCATGAAATGAGTTTTGATCCTACCTGTAAATCAGAAGTGTCCTGCATATAACAAAAGATACTGGAAGGTTGTGTCTGGGTTATCAGCGTGACCAAAACAGATTCACTTGCGATTTTTATTTATTTACAGCCTGTTAGAAAAGAAAAAAGAAAAAAATTCTTAATATTATGAAAACTGGGCCAGATGTAAAAACTGTTATCAGTTCCATCATGCTAAATAAAAGCTAATCAGAAAACTTTGGTGTCTTCATTGTATGTGTGACCATTACAGATTTACTGACCATTCCTGATTAAAACGACAACAAACATAAGAGTATTGACATGAAAGACACTTATATCATGCATTGTTAGCATGCAACGTTTAGTGGTTGTTGTTTGTCTTTCATTCGAAACATTGACTGGTGGGGAAAAAAAAATCAACATTGTCTCATTAGTTAAAAATTCATGTGTCTGAAAATTTATTGAGAAATGCATCTTACCAAACAACTAAAATGCGTAAAAAAAAAGTGTTAAAGTTTAATATCTTACATCATAATTATGTTTTCCTACAGTAAGAATGAAGAAATCACTTCAAACAAATTCATTGTGGTAATTGGTTTTGCATATAACTCATCTGTCATCAGCAAAATAGCAGACACCAACGTTCCCGCTGAATCTGACAAAAGTAAACAACACATACACATGAAGTGATGATGTCACAAAAAGCGTGCCCTGAGGTAGTGATGTTTTAAGTTGGAAACTTATCCTGCACTAAATGTTGTTAATCACACCACCTCGAAGTTCCGCATATAACAATCAGACACAAACTGTAGTGTAACAAAAGAAACAAAGCTCATTCAGTCACAAAGGCGATTTTTCTGAATTTTATCAACACAAAAATACACACAATAGAATGAACAATCGTCTGATATATATGGTTTATTCTGAAGTGTGGCACTGGAAAATACCTTTGTTGAAGAAAAGCTCTCGAATCTTACGGACACGATGCGTTATATGCGGATCAAGATTTTGTCAACACTTTTAAGTAACTAAATTGAAAGTGCAATTTCGGCAAAGTCCGTCTACGTGTTGTTCATTACCTACTGAACATAAGAAAGTCTGCTGTTTAAGTTAAAATAGTCGGAAATGAAGACAAACCAAAACTAGAGATCAGTACTATCAAAATTTTAGTATTAAAATGGTGGTTCTCATTCAACGCCTTCTTCCTTGCGCTGAACTCTGAAACGATCTGAAGCGATCAAAGCTAAGTGAATTTTCGTTGTTTTATTCGTTTATGTCTCACCTGAAGAAGACCTAAGAGGTCGAAACGTGTTGTGTTGTCTTGTGACTCGTTTGTCCACGTTCTCTGGGTGGTTTGCTAACATTTATTTTATTAAAAAAAAATGGTGGTGCCAAATTCCTGCTTTTTCGGCAAATTACATATGGCTTAGGAAAAAAACTGCTATCATCAGGTTCTTTGTTTATTATTGTATTGGAAAATGATATGGGAAATGCCCTGAAGTGTTTTTAGAGCATATATTCATCATGTTGAAAAGGGTTGGTACTGAATGTACCCAGGATCTGAGCTGTACACATCAGCAATGACCATACTCTTCCAAATGGTGAACATGTGTGCTAGATGCCATCATATGCATTCAGTGATTCACACATGGAACTTTGAAGGACTTTTTACTTTTAGGAAGTGAATTTTTTTTTTTTTAATTTGAAGTTGGAACAAATGTTAACTCCAAGGGAAAAAAATCCCCCAAAAACTGAATGGCTCTTTAGAGATTCAAATAAACATCACCAAAATCATTATCTGAGGGTGTGCCAACTGAGCGGATAGTCCCCTCTCTCTCTGAAATAAAGGCAAGATTACGCATTTCATTGTGACTGTTACAAGCAGACTTCAGGGTCTGAAAATGGAGTCCAGCTGGAAATGGAGTCCAGCTGGGTTGTAAAAGTTTGTTTATTACTATTTATTGTTTTTTACAGTACAAACCTTGCGTAAATTAAGCATTTTAACTAGGTCTTCTGACATATTTAACTGCACCAGCTGCCTGATAGTTTATACCTTTTTTTTTATTTAAAGAAATACCAATAATATGCACCAGTATGATCAGTAGGCTGTAGCAGAACCTTTATCATCATTTTTAAACAATAATAATCCGAAGTATAAACATGTTTATACCAAAATGTTTTTTCTTCTTTTTTTTTTCTTATTTTTTAACATCTTTTTGATCGTTTTGATTATTTCATCATAATTTGTTGTTGTTCAGTTGTTGACTAGATTTGTATGTTAATTAAATTTGATGTTCTGTGTCTGAAAGATTTTTGTTGTTGTTGCTTTTTTGTCTCTCCAGAAGCAACAGATATCTCAGCCAGTATCAACTTACTGGCACACTATGGGCTGGAGCACTCTTACAACAAATATTTTGGGAAGAAAGTGAAAGAGGAGCTGAGTTCCTTCCTTCCCCATTTACCAGGAAACATTGACACCGCTGGCATTCAGGATAACAGGTAGGATTTGCTCCTTTTGTGAACGACTTCAGACACTGTGTACCTGTTTTATGTCTTTTTTTTTTTTTCCTTTTAATTTGATTTTTGCAGTCAGACTTAGCCCTTGTAACAGATTACTCATTTAGTCATAAGCAACTACATTGGTGCATGTATGGTGATGAAAATGCTAGTGTAGTACAGTGGTATCCAGTTATGGTCAGAAAATCCGTTGGGCTAGCAACATTTGAGTTTGCATGCATGATGAATGCTTTTAAAAAAAAAAAAACTATTCCCCCCCCCCCCCCCCACCCCCCACCCCCCTCCACTTCAGTCATCAAGTTCATGTTCAGTGTAAAATACACTGTATACAGTTTGTTTCTTTGTTACTTTCTGACCTCACCCCATGCTGATGTTTGCTCTCATCATGAGTCAGATCAAGGTCATGCCACTGGCAATAGCAGTTTGAGAAGAGAAAACAAAATTTAGGGTTGGTGTGGACAAGCAGGCTTTGTTTGGGGGGGTGAGGGTGGGGGTGTTATGAAGTGAATCTAATACTAATATAGTGATAAAAATGGGTTTTTTTTATAATCAAGTCTTTAAAGGGAGTGTCTGTAAGTCTATTCTGTCTTTATTTTGAAGAATTTAGAAAGTAAATCGAATCTTAAAATGCAGTGTCTGTGACTTCATTCAGTCTCTGTTGTGAGGTTTGGTTGTATCAAGAAACATTATAGATGACAGAAAGTGTGAGTAATCAGCACAAGCTTTTGTAACCTGGTTGTTTCAGGCAAGACTTCGATATAGGGGGAAAAATTTTTATGAGGACACAGATGATGACCCATTGACTTTTCTCCACAGTTCATTACGATCTCTGATTGAGAAAGCGCCTATCACAGGGAAAGAGTTGACTCCTTTGTCCGGTTCTGCCCTGTCTGGTTTTCGGCTTCACCCTGGACCGGTAAGTGTGTGTGTGTGTGTGTGTGTGTGTGTGTGTGTGTGTGTGTGTGTGTGCGCTTGTGCAGGGGTTTTGATAGGGCAGATGAACTCTGGGGGCTCAGGGAGTCATTTTAATCATGGATATTTATGCATACATTTACAAGTAAAACCTACATATGACGGTCAGCTTGATTTCTAGCTCATAGACTGTACAGGTGTGTGTGCAATTACTGGTTGACCATCAATCCACTACAGTCAGTTGTCCACTCCCCCTTGTTGGGCTGAACAGTACAGGTGTGAAGGCACACATCTGAGGACAGTCGGGACTCTCTAAGGATATAGAAGGTGGTCTGGATGTTGATGCATTCCCTGGTACATGTGACCCCCTCCCATCGATTGTCCTCAAAGCAGGTGAAGACCGTCTCTGTTAAGGTTTGCCAGTTGCTGCTGACATCAACACAGGACTCCAGTCCTTTTGGTCACACTACGTCAAGCCGTCTTTGATACAGTCACTGTATCACTTCTGTGGGCGTCTCAACTTCTGTGATCCTGAGCAAGTGTCCTGTATGATATCTGTGTTTGTATGCAGGAACACAGATATATGTCTCCACATACACAGGTTACTGGTGTTTACATGGGTCTGTAATGAACCTGTCTTCATCAGTCTTGTCTAGCTTTAGCAGCCTGCTTGAAGGACATCTTATTCATCTCAAGCTTGATACTGAGAAAATTGCTGAGATCATTGTCAGTCCAGTTTTGGGAAGAGAATCCCCTCTCACAAGGAGGAGAAGTTTGTGGTAGTGACCAGTGAACAGAAACATGCAAAGCAGGGGTAGTCTGCAGACACTGTGATTTTATCACATCCACACCTGATCAGGTTCTTAAAGGTCTACTTTAGAGGTTTTCAGTAATTGGTCAGCTTATGCAGAAATATGAAATGTTTGATAAATTGGTAAAATAAACATCAGATTCGCTCCCGATCACATGAAATCGATCCACGAAAGTGGGTATTTTCACCTGTAATCAAGAAAACGGGAGGTAATCAACTAAATCTTGGCATGGCTTAACTACTCTTGGATGTGATGTCACATGATGGACTGGCCGTCAGCCGCGACCTACACAACAAGCCAGTGGCGACAGAAAGCGATTCTGATGGTTCTTGCACATCTCGATCGGTATTTAATTTATCATGTAAAAGCAGTGATTATGATTGCGACAGCCAATGTGACTCTGGGGATGTTTCTGCAAGGCCTTTACCTTATCAGTTTGAACGCTAAGTTCTTTTTTACCATGTCAGTTCCAGCTGGACCACGGAAACGAGCTATTCAGTTCCAGCTGGACGCCCGAACACATCATTCCGAAGGCGTACGGACTTTACCGAAGTCTCAAGGGAGGCTACCGACTGACTTCTTGATACGATCATACGTGGATGGCAAGCGGAGGTTCTCCTTCCTCAAGCCTTAACATGTTCATTCAGTTTAACAAGTGTGATCTGTCCATAGATAAGAACAGAATAAACGTGCGACTATCGTACTCATCTGTACGAGCTTACCACTCCGCCTTCAAAGTATACGCGCACAATGCAGACGAAGTTTTTGATCCACTCGAACGGGCTCGGCAATTGTCAGAATAGCTTGTTTCCGTGGTCCAGCTGGAACTGACATGGTAAAAATAACTTAGTGGCCCGGCATGGTTGCACGAACCGAATCCACTTCTTTCGAGTATCTGGATCAGATGGAAATGTGTGCAAAGAATATCCGTCTCCTGCTGAGCTGCTGCACTCGCCTACAGCACAATATCTGCCACCCCCTCATGACTTTTTAGGCTGTGGGGGATCGCAACTCGTGTTGATTTCACTTGGCGTTGGCTTGTTGTGTAGGTCGCTGCTGACGACCAGTCCATGAAGTGACGTCACGGTTTTCGGTCTACCGCGCAGGGTTTGAACAGGTGTGCAAAACTCGTTTTTTATCTATTAAATTCTTCCGGCGATTTAAAAAAAAAAATGAATACCATACTGTAGTTATATGACATGTCGACCTGTTTTTAACAAATTATCGAAAATCTCTAAAGTAGACCTTTAAGGTTCAGGTAATGAGATGGTCCATAAAAATTAAGTCAGACAGCCTAATGGTGTTCTCTACAAGTGAGGATTTCCAAATTTATACTCTATAAAAGTATAAGAGGGAGAAGGGTTTCCGTTTAGGGTAAGGGTAGAGGGGGGACGGGAAAGGGAGGGGGAAGAAGAGGTAGGGGGAGGACGGAACGGGACAGGGAGGAGGCAGAAGTGAATTGAGATCTTGGTAAATGCCAACTGTGATGAAGTTTACAGATTTCATTGAACTGTATTGTCTTAGACACCTGTATTATAAGATGAAAGAGACATGTGAAAAACAAAGACTGAATTTAACTTTTAACAACCTAGTTGCAAAGCGAGAGGACTGCAGGCGGAAGTCTAAACAAATCTTAAATAAATGCTAGCGAACCGCCCAGAGAACGTGGACAAACGAGTCACAAGACGAAACACAACGCGTTTCGACCTCTTAGGTCTTCATCAGGTGAGACATTAACGAATAAAACAATGAAAATTCACTTAGCTTTGATCGCTTCAGATCACTTCGCAGGGTTCAGCGCAAGGAAGCTCATACTTTGCGCTGAACCCTGCGAAGTGATCTGAAGCGATCAAAGCTAAGTGAATTTTCATTGTTTTATTCGTTAATGTCTCACCTGATGAAGACCTAAGAGGTCGAAACGCGTTGTGTTTCGTCTTGTGACTCGTTTGTCCACGTTCTCTGGGCGGTTCGCTAGCATTTATTTAAGATTTGTTTTAACAACCTGCTTCCTGATTCAGCTTTTTCCTGTTTGAAATCCACTTGTACTTTTCGTGTATGAACAAGAAGCACGTTGTCTTTAACTGGGCTTGAGGTATATGGCAGTTTTTTTTTCCCTGATAATTCAGGCCCAATATTCCTATTTTTCACATAAGACCCTTTAAATTATAAGGTTCAGAGGTAGACGTTGATTTCCATTCTCATACTTAGGAGAGGGATGGAAATAGGGGATGGGGGCAGGGAGTGGAGTGGGTTTGGGACAGGAAAGGGGGGGGGGGGGGGGTTGGCAAAGCACACACAGGCATATACATGTTTTTGTAGATATGCATGCTCAAGCTGAATTGTAAAAATGATACAAGATAAAGCTTCTGTCTCAAAATTGTCTCATTTCAAGCATGAATCATTACACTATTTGATTGTATGACTCTAGGGCAGTGTTAATCATCAGTATTCTTTCCATCAGCAGTCACAGTTAATGTATGTGTCTGGATCAAATAACGATGAAAAATGTTCCAAGCTGGTAGATTTCACCAACAGAAAGTAGAGAACAAACTCAAAAGTGGCAGAAGTACCAACTGGTCAGGGAAGTTTGTAGACTGCTGCCTCAGGCTTCAAGTGCATGTGGAAAGTGCTGCCAAAGTGAGGGTCTCCGGACTTCTGCTCCATTCTCAGGTTGCCCACACTTATATCTAGGAACTCATAGCTAGCAGACAGACCCAAAGAAAATGAACAGGAACAGAGGAGCCATTTTGGACTGGAAAAGGGAAACAACTCTTTGTAGCAGACAAGACTAGATATTTCAGACACAGATTGACATGTTTTCAACTTGGAAGTTTCAAAATGGCTCAGACAGATCTAATGTGCTTTTTTTTTTTCAGTTCAACGGATCATGTAGTTTTGGGGCGTCATTAGAAGATCTGGTGTGTTTTGTACAGTGTTAACAGTGTACAAGTATGATAGGGTGCATGGTATGCTAAAAAAGGAAGTTTTTGTGTATAGTGTTTATCTCTGTGTGTGAATTTTCCTTTACTTGATGAGATATTCACCTTGAAAATGCAGGAACAAGAGAGAGAGAATGGCGGTCTCTAAGAGAGGTAGAGAGAGAAAAGCAGTAGCAGGGGAGGGGAAGAAGGAGGCAGAGGTGGATTTGGGAGGGTGTGTGTGAATTACTAGAGAGTGGGAAGAAAGCGAAGAAGAGAGTGAGAGTTTTCCTGATTAATACTTGATCATTTTTTTGATTGAGGTGAATTATTTTCATTTTCAGCTTATTGAAATTTTTCTTGCTGAA
The DNA here is from genome assembly GCA_033310375.1 of Conus canariensis. Lineage (NCBI taxonomy): Eukaryota > Metazoa > Mollusca > Gastropoda > Neogastropoda > Conidae > Conus > Conus canariensis. The sequence goes on along the minus strand of CM065736.1, from coordinate 52,841,662 downwards.
AATAGTTGACATTCTGTTTTCATTTTTTAGACAAACAACTTTCACTTAGGAAATCAGTGCACTTTTCTTTTTATGCGCAAATCTGTCAAAAACAGTGTTACTTTTCCTTGTGAGCTATATGTGTCTCTTTCATGTTTTTGGCATTGTTTTTAAAGTGTAATTTTGTTATTTGCATGTATATTGTATGTTTTGGTTTGTGTGTGTGTTGTGCATGTGTGTGTATGAGTGTGTTGTGTGCGTGTGTGAGTGTGTGTGTGTGTCTGTCTGTGTGTGTGTCTGTGTGTGTATGTGCAGTTACCAGAACAGTACCAGATGATGGCACAGATGCCCCACAAAAAGAAGAAACATAAGAAGCGCTCACGAGAACTGGACACCACCAAAGGCAATGCCCTTCAGGTCACACAAGGTATTGCTTTTCGGACATTCGACAGCACACAGTTGATCCTCCTCATAACATTTGACGTTCATGTTTTGGTCACAGAAAAACAGTCCTGAGTTTTATCAGTTACCTGCTCAGTTCTGCTGTTGTAGTTAACTATTGTATGTACATCTACATACATAAGTTTGGTTCTGCAGTTTGTTGTTTTATGCAAGTGTTTTGTTGTTGTTAATGTTGTTGTTGATGTTGTTGTTGCTCTTAGTCTGTCTGCATAGACCTTTTCTGGAAATTGAAGTGCCAGTCTGTCCATTGCGAAGTTACTTTTTCTCAGTTTGTGGGTCAAACAAATAGAGATCTAGAGAGTCGAAAGTTTGATCTGATGTTCACCCCAGGGTAACAACTGGATATAAGTTGTCTGCATCACAGGCGCACCATTTCACACCCATGCTTTGGCATTTTCTCTCTCTGATGGAACTGTTCAGCAGACTGATGGGGAAAATTGCCGAAGGGTTTGGGAATCTGTCCCATGAAAATGGCAGGGTCACTCTCGCTGAATGTGAGCACAAACATGGGCTCTCTGTCTTGCAGATTTCAGATCATCATCTGTTGGCTCATTGTTCCAAGGTAGACTCCGCAGTGTAAAAAAAAATGAAAACGATTTTTAAGCAGATGAAATGTCAGGTTTTTTTTTTTTTCAGGAGAGGGTGAGATTGGAGGGAGTGGTTCTGTGAGGGAGTGGGAGGTGGGGACGGGGTGTTGGTGATGATGAAAGGGACCAGTAAACTGATTCTTCTGTGTTTTTTATTTGTGCATCATACATTCATACAATGAGAAGTCGTCATATTTGAGAAAATAAAGACCCGCTGTTGTTGCTGTCATCTTTTTGTTTTTTTACATAATTGTGTGTTAAGACATGGCCTCTGAGTTATGGTCGTGAAAGAATACAAACCAAAGAGCCCCCTCAGAAAACAAAAAAACAAAAAAAAAAATCAAAAACACATTGCAACATCTATGAATTGATATAAGATTATCACAGAGGAGAAAGTTAATTTGGGGAGTGTGTAGGTGCGACGTAACCATGAGTGCTACTCTGATAGTGTCAACTTGCTTATGAATAATCCAGGAAAGATTAAATGAGAATGTTTCAAAGTTTTTCTTTTTCAGTGATTTCCTTCAATCTGTGACTGTGTGCAATTGTATGTGTGTGTGTGCACGCGTGCATTCAAGTACGAGTGCATGTCTGTATGCACATGTCGTTTGGAAGTTCCTGTGTTTGCATGTGTGGCTTTGTTCATTCGTATGCGTGTGTGTGTGTGTGTGTGTACATGCATGTGTGTGTGTGTGTGTGCATGCACACACACACACACATGCTCTTAATTGCTATGAACTTTATAGGGCTTATAGGGCTATTTATTGAATGAACATAAAAAATATCCATTATCATGACAATCATTAAATGGGGACAAGGATAGGGGGTGGCACTGGAGATGCTCACTTCTTCACTCTTAGAACTGAAATACATGGTATGTGCAGTTCTTAAAAGTTTGGAAGAGTTTGGAGAAACTGAGGTACACTTTCTTTAAATGCCTTTAAAATCTGGAGAAACTGACTTGAGTTAGTAAAAGTTTGTAAATTTGATGTTATCTCCCCCTCCCTGTTGTATCTCACTCCTTCTCCAACCCCGCCCTTCCCCCAGAAAGAAAAAGATTTTGTGGTTGTAAGTGATTTCAGTTTCCACTCTGGACTCAAAGGTCAACCTCAGGAACTTTGTCATTTGGAAATTAGACCCTACCAATAGTACTTTTATGATGAGTGAACCCAGTTTTCATTCTAGATCAAGGTGAATAGCCGATACTCTGAAATACAGGTAATTTTATACAATGCTCATTTTGGGTGGTAGTTTTTGGTATACATTGAGTTTTGAAATTCAGCCCAACTAGGTCTTAAAACTTTGTAAAAGGTTTGTCTATTTAGTATTTTGTAGTACAAATCCTTGAGTGCTATGTGTTCAGAGTTTATCTGTGTTCTGTATGGCTGTTATAGCGACACTAGAGTTGAGATACGAATCTTTGAGTGTCTTGTGTTCAGAGTATATCTATGTTCTGTATGGCCGGTATAATGACACTATAGTTCAGATACGAACGTTTGATTGTTATGTGTTCAGAGTATATGTGTGTTCTGTATGGCCGTTACAATGACACTCTAGTTCAGATACGAACGTTTGATTGTCATATGTTCAGAGTAAATGTGTTCTGTATGGCCGTAATAATGACACTATAGTTCAGATACAAACCTTTGAGTGTCATGTGTTCAGAGTATATCTGTGTTCTGTATGGCCGTAATAATGACACTATAGTTCAGATACGAACGTTTGATTGTTATGTGTTCAGAGTATATGTGTTCTGTATGGCCGTTATAATGACACTATAGTTCAGATACAAACCTTTGAGTGTCATGTGTTCAGAGTATATGTGTGTTCTGTATGGCCGTTATAATGACACTATAGTTCAGATACAAACCTTTGAGTGTCGTGTGTTCAGAGTATATCTGTGTTCTGTATGGCCGTAATAATGACACTATAGTTCAGATACAAACCTTTGAGTGTCGTGTGTTCAGAGTATATTTGTGTTCTGTATGGCCGTTATAACTACACTATAGTTCAGATACCAACCTTTGAGTGTCATGTGTTCAGAGTATATCTGTGTTCTGTATGGCCGTTATAATGACACTATAGTTCAGATACCAACCTTTGAGTGTCATGTGTTCAGAGTATATCTGTGTTCTGTATGGCCGTTATAATATAATGACACTATAGTTCAGATACCAACCTTTGAGTGTCATGTGTTCAGAGTATATCTGTGTTCTGTATGGCCGTTATAATGACACTATAGTTCAGATACCAACCTTTGAGTGTCATGGTGTTCAGAGTATATCTGTGTTCTGTATGGCCGTTATAACTACACTATAGTTCAGATACCAACCTTTGAGTGTCATGTGTTCAGAGTATATCTGTGTTCTGTATGGCCGTTATAACTACAGTATAGTTCAGATACCAACCTTTGAGTGTCGTGTGTTCAGAGTATATCTGTGTTCTGTATGGCCGTTATAACTACAGTATAGTTCAGATACCAACCTTTGAGTGTCATGTGTTCAGAGTATATCTGTGTTCTGTATGGCCGTTATAACTACAGTATAGTTCAGATACCAACCTTTGAGTGTCATGTGTTCAGAGTATATCTGTGTTCTGTATGGTCGTTATAACTACAGTATAGTTCAGATACCAACCTTTGAGTGTCGTGTGTTCAGAGTATATCTGTGTTCTGTATGGTCGTTATAACTACACTATAGTTCAGATACCAACCTTTGAGTGTCGTGTGTTCAGAGTATATCTGTGTTCTGTATGGCCGTTATAACTACACTATAGTTCAGATACCAACCTTTGAGTGTCATGTGTTCAGAGTATATCTGTGTTCTTTATGGTCGTTATAACTACACTATAGTTCAGATACCAACCTTTGAGTGTCGTGTGTTCAGAGTATATCTGTGTTCTGTATGGTCGTTATAACTACACTATAGTTCAGATACGAACGTTTGAGGGTCATGTGTTCAGAGTATATCTGTGTTCTGTATGGCCGTTATAACGACACTATAGTTCAGATACCAACCTTTGAGTGTCATGTGTTCAGAGTATATCTGTGTTCTGTATGGTCGTTATAACGACACTATAGTTCAGATACCAACCTTTGAGTGTCATGTGTTCAGAGTATATCTGTGTTCTGTATGGTCGTTATAACTACACTATAGTTCAGATACCAACCTTTGAGTGTCATGTGTCCAGAGTATATCTGTGTTCTGTATGGTCGTTATAACTACACTATAGTTCAGATACCAACCTTTGAGTGTCATGTGTCCAGAGTATATCTGTGTTCTGTATGGCCGTTATAATGACACTAGAATTCAGATACCGACCTTTGAGTGTCGTGTGTTCAGAGTATATCTTTGTTCTGTATTGCTGTAATAATGAATCTACAGTTCAGGCTTTTTTTTTGGACAGCTCCGGACAACGCCACTGATACAGAGTCCAAGAAGACGAAGAAGGTGAAGAAGGAAGAAGACACCACCAAAGAAAAACGGAAGAAAAAAAAAGAAAAGAAGAAGAAAAAGGTGAATTGGGGGTTAGGGCAGGGGATTTTGAATGGTATATTCTTTCATGATGGACGCCGCATAACGAATGACTTTCCTTGGCGATGGATTTTTTTTTTTTTTTTGTTGCTTTTTTGTTTTGTTTTTTTAAATATTATGCATCTTGATACATACGAGAAAGTCTGTCCACTGATATCAATGTAAAAGGTAAAACATGACCTTTTATTCACTGTTGTTGGAAATGCCTCGGCTTAAACAAGACTGTTGTTGTGACATTGAAAAAAAAAGACATAAACTCTGACTGCCCAGCACAAACATTTCTGATGTGTTAACTGAAGAAGTAACATTTTTTTTATGAGCTGACACCAAAAACTACTTATTCAAAAGAGATTGCATCATTAATATGCAAAAAGAAGAATTTGTTTGTTTTTTTTATGCTGTCACCTACACCTGACGCAACAAACAGGACCACCTGCCTTGCTGTCACCTGTTCAGGGCAAGTTGCAGAAAAGTTAACGTGTTGAAATAGTTTAGTATTTATCAACTTTCAAAGAAAAATAATTCCAAAACTTGTGATGAAAAGAAGTACACACCCACACGCACACACACAGACACACACACACACACACACACACAACACACACATGCACAGGCACAGGCGCGCGCGCGCACACACACACACACATGGAATGGGAGAACAAGAGACTTGCATGTGCTGTTGAGTAAAGTTTTGGGATCTGGAGTAACTACTGATTCCTGACTTGTTAAAAATTTTGAAAGCAAATTAAATGCATCGTGGTCATGACCTGGATTTGTTTTGAATTGCTGAATCCTGGTATGTTTATGGTATTTCTTGTCAAACTAGCAAGCTGGCATGAAGGTCTAGTGGGTAATGCATTGTCCTCTTCTTCCAAGGGTCGAAGCTTTAAGCCCCACTTGAAGCAGCCAGATTAGAGTTTTCCTCTTTGGAAACAACGTATGTACAGACTGGCCAAGTGAGGTCCTGCATGTGAGGTCCCGCATGTGAATGCACACATTTGAAATTTTTATGTTTTAGTTCAATCCCATTTCATGGGCCATCTTGTACTTTGGGATGGATCTTACACACACCGAAAAAAAAAAAAAATATAGCAGCAGAAATCAAATATCCGTACCAGTGTCATGTTTAAATATCCCAGAAGATGCAATTTTATTTCCTAAGTGGTTGGGTTAGAAATAGTCTTGAGCACGAAAATCTGAACAATTCTGAACCTCAGAGTTGTGGCTGAGGTACAAAGACAAAGAAAAAGGAACCCCAGCTCATGGTAAAGATACGGATTTTTTTTAAACGGAAAAAAAAAAAGAAAAAGAGAGAGAGAGAGAGACCACACACTGACTGGGTGAAAGCTGGATTTTTTGTTGCATTTTTCACCCCTTGGACAATTTAAAAACATGGTATGTGCATGTAGATTCCATCCTTCCCCTTCCCTTTCCCAGTTCTTCCGTTTTCTTCCGCAAGTCATCTGTCATGGTTTTTGTGCTCTGTTATCTTGCAGCAAAAGCACAGTCCGGAACAATCAAGCCAGGCACACACTGGAGGAGAGACAGCATCCTGAGAGGAGAAATCCTGGCAAGAGACGATTTGATTATTCATGCACGGGGAGGACAAGAAGCCGACGTGGAACGGTGGAACAAGGCCAGTAATTGGCTCGAAGCAAACAAACTGCATTTGGTTTTCATTCCAGAAATGGGAACGCACAAACTGTTCAGTACATGGTGGAATTCCAGTTTGGAGCAGTTCTGATTTGGACATATTCAGACTGGGGACCTGCATAGGTGTTCCAGTTTGGTTCAGATACACTCCAAAAGACACCCCCCCCCCCCCCCCCCCCCCCATCTAAAACAGAAAAAGAAACCCACCTTGTGTAATTTATCTTTGTTGCTGTGGATGTTTGTGTGTGTTTGCAGAGGGGATCAGTTTTTTGAAGGGTTGAAAGGCGGTCGGGTGTATATATTTGTTTTCAATGGGAACAACAAATCAGAGCTGCCAAGTGCTGTCTTTTGGTGTAGCATGCTAGAATTTTGTTGACAGTGCTACACTACTACATTTTGTGATGAAAAGCTACACTTAAAAACAAAAATTGGGGGGAAAAAACGCATCTTCAACCTAGTGGAATGCAGACCTAAATGGAATGCAGACAGTGTAGGTCTTTAGACTGTAGACTTATTTTGTCAGAAAGGTCCAAATTCAGTATGGAGAGGAAGAAAGAGGCAGAAGACAAGTTGCTTAAGTCAAGTCAAATTAATGCAATAACTAGCTATATATCCAGACCACCATCTTTTTGTGTGTTCAGCGAACTGTGACTGAAAGTGCTGTTGAGGCAGGTGTGTCAGACATTGGGGACACCACATCGATGGTTTCAATGAAGAAAATCCCCACCACAGCTGATATCACTTCTGAGTGCTAGTCTTAAATTTCCAGTTCTTCACTTAAAAGTAGAAAGAAACTCGTGGAGAGCGTGGCAGCAGAGAGTCCTCAGAAGAGAAGCCCCCTTCAAGCAAGTGTTTCGGCCCTTATCTCCTGACACTCTAGGGGGGTTGGGCCACACCCGGTTCATGACTCCGGATGTCCCTCTGCTGCCCCCTTTTTTTTTTTTTTTCCCATCTTGGGACGAGCCATGGCTGGGATTCGAACCCATGACCCTCTGGACATGCTCATTTTCCACTTAATGACTCGCGCTTTAACCACTGAGCCACAGGGACACCTGATATTTGTAGGGAAATTAAGCCTTATGAAGTTCACTTTTGTTCCTCCTTGACCAGATCCAGCTTGAACACCTCTCTGCCGCTTCTGCCATTGCTTTCAGGGCTCTGGTTTTTTCCTTCCCTGCAACTGAGAGCTGTTTCATGAGGCTGTATGCAGACGTTCCTACAAATCCCCTAGCTCCAATTTCTGCAGTGAGGACTTTGACCTGATAGCCTTCTCTCCTCAGGCTGTTTGCCAGATCAGCATACTTTTCAGTCTTGTAGATTTGAGCTGCCTCCATTCTGTTCTCATATGGCACCGTGAGCTCGATCATGATCAGCTGCTTGGTTGACTTAGAGTGGACTACTATGTCTGGTCTCATGCCACTCTTGCTGATGATCTCTGGGTGACTCTTCCATTCTGGGAGGTCTGCAGTGCACTCCCAGTCATCTGCCCCGTCCAGCAGACTCTGCCTGCATGTTTCGAGTGGCACTGTTGTTCTTGGCCATGATTTGCTGCCTCCTGCCGTGAAGAATGTTGTGGGTGCTTTTGGAGTCCTGATTTTCCCTTTTGTGGTGTTGGTACCAGCCCAGACTACTTGTACAATCTCTTTGAGCACTTGGTTGTGCCTCCATGTGTACCTTCCTTGAGCCAGGGCTACTTTACATGAGCTTAGTTTAAGTGCTGCATTTGTGCTTTTGAGGCTCTGGCATGTCTGCATGAAGACTGATAGGGGAAGAGGGGAGAGGGAGGTGGAACACAAAACTTACAACTACAGAAAAATCTATGGAGCCTGTTTGGGGGGGGTGGGGGGAGGGGGGGGGTATAAGCGTGCAGAATTGTTTATTTACCTACTGAATTCCAAACCCAATTTGTACTGAAAATTACGGTCTATGTTTGTATGTGGGGCATTTTTTTTTTTTTTTAAAGCAATTTCTCAGGCTGGAATCCCTGTAACCCTGCAAACCACCTGCCATCTCTCTCTGGTAAAGGCTGGAATCCCTGTAATCCTCCAAACCACCTGCCATCTCTCTCTGGTAAAGGCTGGAATCCCTGTAACCCTCCAAACCACCTGCCATCCCTCTCTGGTAAAGGCTGGAATCCCTGTAACCCTCCAAACCACCTGCCATCCCTCTCTGGTAAAGGCTGGAATCCCTGTAACCCTCCAAACTACCTGTCATCTCTCTCTGGTCAGCCCCTGCTTTGTACATGAAAGAAAGGAGTCGGTGGTGGATAGTGTAAAAAAAAAAAAATGGATGTATTCATCTTGAAGCATATGAGAATACCTCAGTGTTCAAAAAAAAAAAAAAGGATGTATTCATCTTGAAGCATATGAGAATACCTCAGTGTTCCGGTTACAATTATAGTGTTTTACGTTTTCAGTATTGGTAAAATTGACTGTCAACGAATGGTTTTCCATCTGACTGTGAAAAAAAGAGGGTCTTGTCGTTATGTTAATGCTTGTGTGTGTGTGTGTGTGTTTGTGTGTGTGTGTGTGTGTGAAATTTCTGATTGATTTTAGCGTCCATGGCAAGGTCATTTCTCACAGAACACTGGAAATATATATGTTGTGTGTATATGTGTGTATAAAAGGGTACAGTAAATCATGGGAGAGAGGGAGATTGGTTGTGTGAAGTTCATGATGGTTTTATATTGAGCTGAACAGATTTTGAACTGAAGGAAAACTTGTCCTTGAAAAGAAAAAAGGAAGAAAAAAAAAACTACAGTGAAACCCAAAGAAGGAAAGGAAGAAAGAGTAATATATGTAGAAGTGAAGGGAGGGGTGTATATACATTCTTTTTTACACAAAAAGAAAACTAAACACATGTACTCTGCCCCACAGGGTTGGATACTTGGAAAAGTAGCTAGGAAATCTTGGTTTGTCAGATTCTGCTCTCTTGGGCTGCAACTCACCTGTTGCCTGGTTTCCACAAGTCATAGGTGCAGGTGGGTGTATCTGAAGTCTGCAGGCAGTATGACGTATGTTCAGATGGACAGTTTGATGGAAGAAAGTGTTGTGCCGACAGAAAGCAAACTGCTGATTAGCAGAGCTTGAATCTTTGAAGAGTTCCTGGCCCTGAAAACTCTTCAGGCGGAGATATCTTACTCCAGGTGTACCCACGATTGCTGCACTGTGGTACACATCTCACTTCATTGTTTAGCAGGAGTGAGGAAGGGGCAACGTTGCCCATGGCCAGCAGGGCTGCCTCTGAAGAGATTTTGCTTGTGGTTAACAAAGAATTCAGGTTGCCGACAGTTGGTTTAATGAAGTGATAGGACAAAAAAGTGCCCTACAGTCATAGGATGAATCGCTAATGTACCAGCATTGTGGATACATTGTCACTGACATGGCTTTTGTCAGCATGAAAGACACTGTGGACTCGTCATTTTCATCCCTGACCTTTCACCTTTATGTGTGAATACTCTTGTGTACAGGAGCGTAACCGCCACTGATTCTGATGTTCTTATTGAAACGTTATGGAACAAAATTTAGTGGAGCAGAAATATAAGCTGTAAGATAACATTCTAGTTAATAAAGACAAAGATTCCTGTGCTGTAGCTGTTAATATTTGACCATACAGACACATGTGTACTGCTGTGACGTGTCACTCATAGGGCTGTCAGAATATGCCCAGCAAAGACAGGTTTGCCACTTTCCAATGCTCATTTGATTTTACGCCATTGGAAGAATTTCAGCTTGTTCATACAAGTAAAAATTGCATATCCTGATTACGCACTGTTTTTAACATGTAAATAGATGTGATGGGGTGAAAAATTGAATTGGTCAGCGAAGACACAAGTTTGCTAAGGAATGGAGGGAAAGTACACCACAGAAGACCTTTACTGGCTGACATAGCGTCAGGCCTCCCAAGGCACTGGGTATGCAGATGCTGTAGCATGTCTGATAGCTTGTTAGAGCAGGTGGGAGACACAGAGAACAAAATGTAGCGCTTTGGCACTTTGATCTCAACTCAGCTGTACCCACAAAGTCAGAGGAGTCTCCTTTGACTCAACAGATCATACAAGTGTGAAATGAGTAAGGAGGATTCTTTTTTCTGTCTTCTCTTCAGTGGCATGACTCATGAGCCTTTCATTCTTCCTCCACTCTCCACAGCCACAGCTAGGTGTGTTCCATTGCAGTCTCAGCACCTGCAGGCCTCAGGGAACTTTTGAAAACTTTTATAAGTTTCCTTTATTTGTTTTTAAGACTGAGCACCAAGTAGGTTTTGTCGCCAGAATGACTGATACCGACTGCAGAATGATTGGACAAATGGCATAATGGACTCTTGTGCGTGGAAATGATGCATACTGAGTGTCTCTATATTGCTATTATCTGCTGAACTTGACAAGGATTATATGGGGAAACATCTAGTGTAAGAGTTGATTCTCTCTTTTCTTTATCTTTTAATAATTAAAACATCTTTGTTGTGTTTTAGATATACACATCAAAAGCAGTTTACTCCAGCATTTTATTGAGAAATGATCATATTTGTGGATACAGTTTTCGTCTTTTTCCATCTTTTTTTCTTTTCTTTTTCTTTTTTTTTTAAACCAGATTTACAAAAAAATTATGATTTTGAAGTATGGAATTGCTTCTTTTAAATTTTGTTTGCTTTATTGATTTGTTTTTATAAAGCTTCTAGATCCAAACTAACTTGAGAACCAGCTGTGAACTTTTTTTTTTTTTTAACCAAGAGTGTCTACTCCTTTATCCTTGGCACAGTCGTTCATGTCACAAGCTCATGGTGGCATTGTTTCTTTTCTTTTCCAAATGAATCTTCTTCTTCTTGTCCATTTTATACACAAATCATATACTGATTTAAGACACACCCCCCCCATCCCCCCCCCCCACCCCCCCAAAAAAAAACCCAGAAAGATTACAGAGATGCAAGCCTTACATAAAAAGAATTAATTCAGTCATGGATGTGTAGGGTCCAAGACATCCAGAAGTTACTTTTTTTTTTCTTTTCATATAAATTTGGAGGGGTTTTTATTTTCATCATCTACGCAAATTTGTAAAAAAATTTAAGGGGGAAACAATGAAAAGATTGGCGAGAATGAAGCTTGTCAAACAGAATTTATTTACAAACCTGTCCTGACATGGAGGGCTGTGTGTTTGTCTCAGAGATGATGTTGATGATGCACTTGAACAACTCAAACTGCTGTGGCAGTACTCAGTCACTGTATACTTGTACCTGAGAGTGAAGATTCTTGCCCGATAGACACGCTTACGTTAGCGGTTCTCCAGCATATACGTAGACCTTAGTTGAGCCAGCTTGTTACTGTCACACACGCACAGTGAAAACTAGTTGATCTCTTTCCTCCACTCCATTGATGCTGTGCAGTTAAACATGCATCAGCAAAGCTCTGGTGTCTCCCCCTCCACTGTGTTTCTCACTCTGCAAGTTTTGAACTTGGAAGTGCTTTGTGTGATCGTAATTTTAATTGAAAGGGTGTGTATGGAAACATGTATGATTCTTTTAAAGCAGCGAAAGGGAGGAAATGGGAAACCGCCATTCTAATATTTCAGTACTTTCTTTTCAGTATTGCAGACAGGTGTAAAGTATATTTTTTTGGGGTGGCATGACATAGTACATAGTATAGACTCTCAAGTTTTCACCTTTGCAGGCCCTCATTTAGATAACCGACATTCAGCTTGTGTGCTGACATGTTCCTCTCTCTTTCTCTTATGACTGGCACCGAAATCAACAGATTTATGTAACTGATGTATTTCCTTTCTGTCTGCTGTCTTGTCTATCTTCGTACTGTTGTTGTCGTTCTTGATCATCGCCTGTCTTTTTATTTCCGTTCATGGTACCACCATCCATCCTTACTGCCTGTCTTTTCATGTGCCATCCTGTTCTCCTCTTCCCTCTCTTTTCGCCTCTCTTTCTTCTCCTCGTGGTCTGCCTTCTCTCTGTATTGCCTGTGTGTTCATTCCCCGTTATGTTTCCAGCTTCCGTCTTTACCACCTCTTTTTCTGTTCCCTTCCATGTTCCCCAGCTGCCCTTCCTTTGTTTGCATCTCTTTTCATTCTTTGTCTCGTTTCCACTTTTGCTCTCAATCGCCTCTCTTGTCTTTTCCACCTTCCCTAGACTCCGTTTTTCTTTCCCTGTCATGTTCCCATCGTCCTTCACTTACAACCTCTCTTCCTGTTCCCAGCCGTGTTTCCACCATCCCTCTTCGCTCTCTTTTCTTTTCCCACCTTCCCTAGACTTCTCCGTTTTTCTTTCCTGTCCTTTTCCCATCTCCTTCACTTACAACTTCTCTTTTACTGTTCAGCCGTGTTTCCACCTCCCTCTTCGTAGCTTCTCTTTTATTTGTTGCCGTTTTCCACCTTCCCTCTTCTAGCTTTCTCTTTCATTTGTTGCCGTCTTTCCACCTTCCCTCTTCAGCACCTCTCTTTCCTTTCCCGCTGTTGTCTCTCAGCCTTCCCTCTTTATCGCCTCATTTCGTTTGCCATCTTGCCCAACCTTCGCTCATTATTTCCTCTCTTTTCATTTCTGGTCATGTTTCCACCTTACCTCTCTATCCCCTCTTCCCTTTCTTTTCCTTCTCCATTTGTTTCCCCCTCTCTCTTTTCATCACCTCTCTTTCCACTTCTTGACTTATGTCTGCCATCCATCTTTATTTATTTATTTTTTTCCTATTCACCGTCTTCCCTCTTTTATCGCTTCTCTTCCTCAGCTTGTTTGGAGCTTCCCTCTTTATTACTCTGTATCTCCCCTCTTCTCACTCACTGTCTTCTTCATGCTGTCCCTCTTTATTACTATCTCCCCTCTTCTCACTCACTGTCTTCTTCATGCTGTCCCTCTTTATTACTCTATCTCCCCTCTTCTCACTCACTGTTTCTTCTTTCCTCTTTTCTATTCCCTTTCCTCCTTCTTTCATGCTGTCCTCTTATACTCATCTCCCCTCTTCTCACCCACTGTCTTCTTCATGCTGTCCCTCTTTATTACTCTATCTCCCCTCTTCTCACTCACTGTCTTCTTCATGCTGTCCCTCTTTATTACTCTCTGTCTCCCCTCTTCTCACTCACTGTCTTCTTCATGCTGTCCTCTTTATTACTCCTGTCTCCCCTCTTCTCACTCACTGTCTTCTTCATGCTGTCCCTCTTTATTACTCCTGTCTCCCCTCTTCTCACTCACTGTCTTCTTCATGCTGTCCCTCTTTATTACTCTCTCTCCCCTCTTCTCACTCACTGTCTTCTTCATGCTGTCCCTCTTTATTACTCTCTCCCCTCTTCTCACTCACTGTCTTCTTCATGCTGTCCCTCTTTATTACTCCTCTCCCCTCTTCTCACTCACTGTCTTCTTCATGCTGTCCCTCTTTATTACTCCTCCCCTCTTCTCACTCACTGTCTTCTTCATGCTGTCCCTCTTTATTACTCTCTCCCCTCTTCTCATCTCACTGTCTTCTTCATGCTGTCCCTCTTTATTACTCTCTCCCCTCTTCTCACTCACTGTCTTTCATGCTGTCCCTCTTTATTACTCCTCTCCCCTCTTCTCACTCACTGTCTTCTTCATGCTGTCCCTCTTTATTACTCTTCTCCCCTCTTCTCACTCACTGTCTTCTTCATGCTGTCCCTTTTATTACTCTTCTCCCCTCTTCTCACTCACTGTCTTCTTCATGCTGTCCCTCTTTATTACTCTTCTCCCCTCTTCTCACTCACTGTCTTCTTCATGCTGTCCCTCTTTATTACTCTCTTCTCCCTCTTCTCACTCACTGTCTTCTTCATGCTGTCCTCTTTATTACTCCCTGTCTCCCCTTTCTCACTCACTGTCTTCTTCATGCTGTCCCTCTTTATTACTCTTCTCCCCTCTTCTCACTCACTGTCTTCTTCATGCTGTCCCTCTTTATTACTCCTGTCCCCTCTTCTCACTCACTGTCTTCTTCATGCTGTCCTCTTTATTACTCTCTCTCCCTCTTCTCACTCACTGTCTTCTTCATGCTGTCCCTCTTTATTACTCTTCTCCCTCTTCTCACTCACTGTCTTCTTCTGCTGTCCCTCTTTTTTCTCTCTCTCCCTCTTCTCACTCACTGTCTTCTTCATGCTGTCCCTCTTTATTACTCTTCTCCCCTCTTCTCACTCACTGTCTTCTTCATGCTGTCCCTCTTTATTACTCCTTCTCCCCTCTTCTCACTCACTGTCTTCTTCATGCTGTCCCTCTTTATTACTCTCTCCCCTCTTCTCACTCACTGTCTTCTTCATGCTGTCCCTCTTTATACTCTGTCTCCCTCTTCTCACTCACTGTCTTCTTCATGCTGTCCCTTTTATTACTCTCTTCCCCTCTCTCACTCACTGTCTTCTTCATGCTGTCCCTCTTTATTACTCCGTCTCCCCTCTTCTCACTCACTGTCTTCTTCATGCTGTCCCTCTTTATTACTCCTCTCCCCTCTTCTCACTCACTGTCTTCTTCATGCTGTCCTCTTTATTACTCTATCTCCCCTCTTCTCACTCACTGTCTTCTTCATGCTGTCCTCTTTATTCTCTCTCCCTCTTCTCACTCACTGTCTTCTTCATGCTGTCCCTCTTTATTACTCTCTCCCCTCTTCTCACCACTGTCTTCTTCATGCTGTCCCTCTTTATTACTTTCTCCCTCTCTCACTCACTGTCTTCTTCATGCTGTCCCTCTTTATTACTCTCTCCCCTCTTCTCACTCACTGTCTTCTTCATGCTGTCCCTCTTTATTACTCCCTGTCTCCCCTCTTCTCACTCACTGTCTTCTTCATGCTGTCCCTCTTTATTACTCCTGTCTCCCCTCTTCTCACTCACTGTCTTTCTTCCATGCTGTCCCTCTTTATTACTCCCTGTCTCCCCTCTTCTCACTCACTGTCTTCTTCATGCTGTCCCTCTTTATTACTCTTCTCCCCTCTTCTCATCACTGTCTTCTGTCTTCTTCATGCTGTCCCTCTTTATTACTCCTGTCTCCCTCTTCTCACTCACTGTCTTCTTCATGCTGTCCCTCTTTATTACTTCTCCCCTCTTCTCACTCACTGTCTTCTTCATGCTGTCCCTCTTTATTACTCTGTCTCCCCTCTTCTCACTCACTGTCTTCTTCATGCTGTCCCTCTTTATTACTCTTCTCCCCTCTTCTCACTCACTGTCTTCTTCATGCTGTCCCTCTTTATTACTCCTGTCTCCCCTCTTCTCACTCACTGTCTTCTTCATGCTGTCCCTCTTTATTACTCCCTGTCTCCCCTCTTCTCACTCACTGTCTTCTTCATGCTGTCCCTCTTTATTACTTTCTCCCCTCTTCTCACTCACTGTCTTCTTCATGCTGTCCCTCTTTATTATCCTTCTCCCCTCTTCTCACTCACTGTCTTCTTCATGCTGTCCTCTTTTATTACTCTCTCTCCCTCTTCTCACTCACTGTCTTCTTCATGCTGTCCCTCTTTTATTACTCTCTTCTCCCCTCTTCTCACTCACTGTCTTCTTCATGCTGTCCTCTTTATTTACTCTCTCCCCTCTTCTCACTCACTGTCTTCTTCATGCTGTCCCTTTATTACTCTATCTCCCTCTTCTCACTCACTGTCTTCTTCATGCTGTCCCTCTTTATTATCTCTGTCTCCCTCTTCTCACTCACTGTCTTCTTCATGCTGTCCCTCTTTATTACTTCCTCTTCTCATCTTTCGCGTCCCTCTTTATTCTTCTCCCTCTTCTCACTCACTGTCTTCTTCATGCTGTCCCTCTTTATTACTCTTCTCCCCTCTTCTCACTCACTGTCTTCTTCATGCTGTCCCTCTTTATTACTCCCTGTCTCCCCTTCTTCTCACTCACTGTCTTCTTCATGCTGTCCCTCTTTATTACTCTATCTCCCCTCTTCTCACTCACTGTCTTCTTCATGCTGTCCCTCTTTATTCTCCTGTCTCCCCTCTTCTCACTCACTGTCTTCTTCATGCTGTCCCTCTTTATTACTCCTTCTCCCCTCTTCTCACTCACTGTCTTCTTCATGCTGTCCCTCTTTATTACTCTATCTCCCCCTACTCCTCCTCACTGTCTTCTCATCCTGTCTGTCTTCATGCTGTCCCTCTTTATTACTCCCTGTCTCCCCTCTTCTCACTCACTGTCTTCTTCATGCTGTCCCTCTTTATTACTATCTGTCTCCCCTCTTCTCACTCACTGTCTTCTTCATGCTGTCCCTCTTTATTACTCCCTGTCTCCCCTCTTCTCACTCACTGTCTTCTCACTCACTGTCTTCTCACTCACTGTCTTCTTCATGCTGTCCCTCTTTTTTTACCTGCTTTGGTTCCACATTGTGTTCCACGTTCCTTCCTTCTCGATTCGTCTTTCCACCTTCCCTCTTTGTTGCTTCTAATTCTCTTTCCAGCCCCATCTTGTTCCGGTCTTCCCTCTTCATAGCTTTTCTTTTCAGTTCCTCTCTTTTTCTCTTTTTCCTTCTCTGTTGCCTCCCTTTTCATTTCTTATCTTGTCTCCTCCTCCTCTCTTTATCCCCTCTCTTATTCTTCCCAATCTTGTTTCCACCTTCAGTCAGTATCGACTCTCTGTTCCTTGTTATGTTTCCAGCTTCTTTCTGTCTCTATTGCCTCTCTTTACATTTCCCTTCTGCAGTGTGCCTTCCCTCTTTATTGCCTCAATTTTCCTGCCTCCACTCTTTATCCTCTCACATCCTTTCCCATCATGTTTCTGCCCTTTTTTGCTCTTTACCGTCTCTCTTTCTAGTCCCTGTCGTGTTTCCAACGTCCTTCTCCACTGCTTAATTTCAATCTCGGTCTTTTTTCTGCCTGCCGTCTTTATCGTCTCAATTTTCTCACCATCTCCTATCCTTCCCCTTCTTCTTTTTGCTCTACTCTTTGTCACGTTACTTTCATTCCTGCTCTTCTTTCTGCCTTCCTTCTTCATCATCTCTGTTTTTCCGCCTTCCGTCGTTGTTGATTTTCTTTCCATTCCTGTCTTGTTTCAGCCTTTCCTATTTTATTACCTCTATTTTTTTTTTTTTCCAGTCTACCATCTCTGTTGCATCTCTTTCCATTCCCACCCTTGTTCTCACCTTCCTACTTAACAGCCTGTCGCTTCATTCCCCACCATGTTTCTGTCTCCCCTGGTTTTACTTCCATTTTTGTCCTTCACTGGTCAAGGACATAATAAGCTCTGCAGCTGAGCTGACAAAGACTGTAATGAATTCCCCTCAAAAGAATCGGCTTGGACTGAGCAGAAGGCAGCACAACATTTGTACAGTTTAGGACATAAAAGCTGACGCTGGGTAGTAAGCATTTCATGAATTCATAATGTGATGAGCACTGACATTTATGTACTGGATGGATTTGCGTGTGTGTCAAGTTTTTTTTTTGCCCGAGGTGTGTGTTTGTACATGTTTGTGAGCATATGTATGTATGAGTGTGAGTGTAACGAGAAATGGAAAATAAGGTATCGATCTGGATGTGCAATTTCTATGAAGTGGAAAAATAAAGTTCATGTTTTCATAATCACAGATTTTGGGGGCATTTTTTTTTTCTTTTGGGTGATATTTCTTTTATGTTACAACTAGCAAAGGTTGCTTTTGAGACACCCATGAATTTTGCATGCTAATACAATATTGTCATCAAGAAAATAGCTCTGTGTATCACATTTTGATGACTGGCTCATTTGACATCAAAATTTCAAGCAAGTCAAAGTATAATGATTAATGCATAATAAGAATAATACATACCAACAAGCTGCTGTGGTGAAGTGGTTAGCATCATGGACTCCTAGCTGGGAGGTCATGGGTTTGATTCCCATCAGAGCCATGTGGGATTTTTCTGCCCCGACCAGCTGGTATCCAGGGTTGAGTATGCTACAGGTTCCATTGGGAAGACTGGGACCACACAGTTGAGTTTCATCCACTAAATGGATGCGTCTCTGAAGGTTTTGACCACCTGACCAACCCTGCAGGTGTCTGTATCTCTTGAGCCTGATTGACACCAGAATATCTTATGAAAGTAAGTGTAGAGTCATGTCATGAGGTCTCAGACCGGAATGGAAATCTGTAGCATCATTTTCATCATCCTCGTTCTCATTGATCAGCATTGCAAAAAAAAACTTCGTGTCCATTCATGCCCTGCTGTCAGTCTCATGGTGACCTCAGTTCCAGTGTCCCCTCTACATCTATGGCCTTGGTTTGATTCAGTCGGGTCATTGGTATTCGCAAATTCATGGGGCTGTCGTTGGACAGGCGTAGTGGTGCTTTCCTGAGGGAGAGCCCACTCACGCCAGCTCTGAGACTGAGGAATTATCGTCATCAGTAGGAGGCTTAGTAGGTGGTGTTCTGCATATCTTAAATGAGAACAGGCACCATGGAATACCACTGAAATGACTTGGCAGCAGTTCAGGGTCTTCTCCAGTGGGTTGCCACTTGATGATTTGACATTGACTGCTCCCTGTGGATTACTAGGGCATTGGCTAGCTGGGCTAGGCTGTGGTTGTAGGCGGGGGAGGGAGGGGGGGTGAGCAGTGTAGGTGAAATGCCACTGGGGGGCACAAAAGATGGGACAGCAGCAGCAAACAAAAAAAAAAGAATGCATACCAGTTCCTCTATGTTATCAATAGCACTAGCAGCAGTAAAGCAAATGCAAGTGAGTTAATTCTTTCTTGGAATGATAATGAAACAAATCAATCATCAAGAAAGTAAAGTCATCTGACTATGATGCTCAAAATGTGATATTCAAATTTTTGAGCCTGCTAAAGATAGGTAAAGAGGCACTATGTAGCAATCAGCCAAAATACTTTGTATACAAAACGTAACAAAAAGGAAAGTTAATCTAGAAAAAAATCAAAATCAAAACATATAAACTTGTGGTACTTCTGTGTAATTTTATCTCAACCCAGGCTGAATGGAAGTGTCATCAACTGACTGCTTCAGATCAGGTCCTTTGGATTAGAACATTGACCTGGACCAAATTCGGCTTTATAAAATGATTGCAACATTGTAGGCATGCCATTTTTTGTTTTTAATCATAACACAACTTTTCATATCAGTAAAGCAATTTCACTGTTCTGGAGTAATTTCCATTATTTGGACAGATAACATGACGTTGACACTGAGAACTCTGCCGACCGTCACGTTTAAAACCAGCTGACACAATCAGCAATAGGAATTTCATAGTCTTGTCTTGGTTATCTATGGATTTAGCTTGCTTATTTTCATGGACCACTGGGAGTTGCCATTTATTTTTACCTTAAAATCAGAACAGTTTACTAACGTTTGCTGTTTCACAATGTTGCAGTTGTTGTTGAAAGCTGAATTTGTATCTGTTACTCTCCCTCAAATGGCCACCTAGGGGATGTCCACCATGTTCAACAAACACAGAATAAGTCACTGTCCGGTCGTGAGATAAACTCTCACCCATACATCTGTTTACAAAGGATGCAACAACTGGTAACTTAGCAGCTTAACATCCTTAAGGCAATTAAAACAGCCATACTGAACTCTCATCAGTTTTTCGGAAAAAGAAAAAGAAAATTAAAGACTCTATTGACATGGGCTTGGAGGTGAAAGAGTACTCAGCATCAAGAAACAAAAGCAAGAAGCAAAAAAATTTTAAGAGGGATTTAAATAAACCCGCCAGTTAACAGGGACAAACTACAAGATAAAACATAATGCATTTCGACCCCTTATGTCTTCTTCAGGCAAGGCACACAACATTCAGGGCAGTGAAAATGAAGAACGAGGCCTGGCAAACTAAAACAAAATAAGAGGATCAATTGAGGAGTTTTCTGTGACCATGAAAGTCAATGGATGGATTGAACAGTGTGTGTGTGTATGTGGTTGCATGCATGCACATGCATGCATATTTGTGTGTATGTGTGCATGCGCCTGTGTGTGCATCAGTGTATTGCGTTTGGTTGCGACAGCCACTCTGAATGTTTTGTGCATGTATGAGTGGTGTGCTGTGCTCTCTCCATCTGTTCGCCTCTTTTTGTTTTGTTGGTTCATGTTGTGATGGGAACATGTTCTCCTTCTGTCAAAAATTCTTATTTTAAACACTGCTTACTTCCTCCTTGTGTAATGCACTGTGCACTATTCACATACACATCTTTACAGATGGAACTGAGGCCAAAATGAATTCACTATCACCTGCTCGTCAGTCATTAATTTAATGTTTAATAGAATACTAAGATACCCTCCCCCCCCCCCCCCCCTTTTCCCCATCCCGCTTCTTCTTTCTTTCCTTCGGCCCCCAGGGTCTTCTGCAGTACACTTTTTTTCCCCCACAAAACTGACCAAAAAATGCAGTGAAAGCATTGCCATACAACCACATAGGTGCACACTGAGACTGACGACATGCAGTTGAAAAGTGAGACGGCTGCAGGCAGAAATCTAAACAAATCTTAAATAAATGTTAGCGAACCGCCAAGAATTTCAACGCCTGCCTACCTTGCGCTGAAGAGATCTAAGCTAAGTGAAAAATTCGTTCATGTTCATTGTCCTATTTGTTTGTGTCTTGCCTGAAGAAGTCCTAAGAGGTCGAAACGCGTCGTGTTTTGTCTTTCTTTTGTCTCAATTGAAAAGACAGTCTAAACAAATAGAAAGTGTTCAAAGACGTGCAACAAAGCTATTAAAAGAATGCAAAGATATGTCATATGCACAAAGATTGAAATATTTGAATTTATACTCTTTGAAAGGTAGAAGGACAAGGGGGATCTTATCCAGACATATAAGATATTTAATGGTATTGATGACATAAGCATTGACTCACTGTTTATTCCTTCAAGAAACAACAACACAAGGAATACTGAAGGCAAGATTTTTATACAATACTGCCGCACTAACAAAAGGAAAAACATTTACTCACACCGAGTTGCCCCCTTGTGGAATGCACTTAGTACTAACATAAAATTTGCACAAAATACTATTTCAAGAATTTTTTGGATGAAATACCCAAATTTAAAGAATTATTTGTGGATTATGACGACTGAGGCCCATTTGAAGCTAAATATGAGATAAAATGCGCACAACACATTATGATGTCAAAGAGGGGATGTATATAGGCCGTGAGGCCTAGGCAAATAGCCTGTCCCTATTACTACTACTACTACTACTACTTGTGACTCGTTTGTC
This sequence comes from Conus canariensis, assembly GCA_033310375.1. Taxonomy (NCBI): domain Eukaryota; kingdom Metazoa; phylum Mollusca; class Gastropoda; order Neogastropoda; family Conidae; genus Conus; species Conus canariensis. The sequence goes on along the minus strand of CM065736.1, from coordinate 52,820,352 downwards.
CACGTTTCTCTTGGCGGTTCGCTAACATTTATTTAAGATTTGATGACATGCATTCAAAATATGTGGCACATAAGCAAACTTAATATCTCACTCGCGAAAATGCGAGTGAGTGATGCACGGAACTGGAGCAATGTCTTGGGCTCAGCTAGCGGCGGCATCTGATTGGCTGAACTGTCAAGACGCGGTCAGTTTGACTCATAGGCCTAGGCCTAGCTGAGAGAGAGAGAGAGAGAGAGAGGGGGGGGGGGGAGAGAGATTTCAAAGATTGATCTCGAAGGGGTATAGACCTAGATCTAAAACCTAGTATGTAATCATTGATTCCCTGTTTTGGCTTTATGGTGGACGTTTATTCTGCTGATGGGCCATATATTTGTTCACTGTTGAAACTGAATTACAGGCGAACGTTTTCTAAAAAGGCGCGTATCTTATTTTTCGCATCGTTGATAAAATGTAACACAGCAGTGCGTGTTTTGATCAAAAGACAGGCTTTAATAATCAACCGTCTTGTAACCAAAACTAAAAAAATGTATCTGCTGGCTCCGGTAGTGACGTCACACAAACAACACCATCCGGTTTATGATGCAGACGAACTCGGTAGGCAAGGAAACATGGCATCTTCGATGATTAAACCGTCCAGTGCAGGACATATCTGGGAGTAGTAAGTGTTGATTGGAAACTTCATTACATGGATCACTTCTAGTTACGCAAAATATGCTTTTGTATATTTAATGTACGCCACAATTTTGAATGCTGCAAGAAAATCTTACTCTAATCTGCATGTCAATGTTTGTTAAGTATGACAGCTGGAAATAGCTGAATCTGAATCTGAATCGATACTTGACAAAACTCTAGAGAGCATCACGTCAAGGGGGAAGAAGAAGAGGTCTTGTGAAATCAGAATTGAATACTCAAGATTGCTACCATCATCATGGTCAGTGACCGCATGGCCATGACCGTGATACTCATGATTATCTGCATTATCGTCAAACATGACCATGATTGTCATCTTGAACTCGCCATGCATGTGCAATTACTCAAACTTACTAGATCGATGTATTGATCGACTATTTGTATCAGTAATCAAAGATTGTCACCCACAGACTGTCATCATATCACAGATGATATCCATTTTACCACGCAGAAGATGATTTGAAATATTTGTTGCTTATCAGCCTCAGGCAGTTCTAGTATCAGTTTTTATGTTTGTGCCTGTTTTGGAGGGGGAGGTGTGTGTGTGTGTGTGTGTGTGTGTGTGTGTGTGTGCGCAAAACTAAGACTTTATAGTTTTTGTTATGCTATTGAAACTCCTTTTCATTATCCAATGCTGTGATTTCAGTTTGTTTCCTGCTATTTGTTGGCGATCTTGATCTTGATTGTTTCAATGCAAACCCCATATTAACAATTTTCCACAAGTGAATTTATCCATGAAATAAAAAAAAAGGTAGATAAATAAGTACAAGTACTTTTTTTAAGTGCAAAGTTAAAACCCAGCTTAATTGGCAACAATATGAATGTAAGATAACTGACCAAATTAAAAAGCTTCTGTCACAAGGTGCAAGTGTAAATGGAAGCAGTAGTGTGTAGTGATACTGATGAAAACAATAGACAAGTTTTTCTTTTCAAATAAGAATAAGACCTGTATCAGTTATACCAAATGCCATGTGCTTTTACTGTTAACTCAAGAAAACAGTTGTGTGCAAATATCAGATTACTTCATGATTTATTGGTTGATGAGGGGCTCATATATTTCTGGACTTGGATTGTCATTGTTAGAGAGAGAGAGAGAGGAGGGAGGAGAGAGAGAGAGAGAGAGAGAGAGAGAGTGTGTGTGTGTGTGTGGTGTGTGTGTGTGATTTTTAACTCATGGACACTATTGGATAACAATGATAAGAAATCAGTTATGTTTTGACTGTTATTTTGTTCTTGCAGTAGACAGACCTTTTTACAGTTCAAATTCCATTTTTGCATTAAGTTTTAAAAGCGTATATAATGATTAATAACAATTATAACAATTATAATTGAGATTTACATAGCACAGCATCTCACATGCAAAGAAAGCTCTCCACACACGAACACACATACACACACACATGTACACACACACACACACACACACACACACACACACACACACACACACACACACACACACGCATGCACACATGCATGCACACACATAAGTGCATGCACGCGCGCACACACACGCACACACACACACACACACACACACACACACACACACACACACACACACACACACATATGCAAGCACTCATAATCATATGACTCTAAAGCAAATAATATGAAGCAGACTTGAGAAAGGCAGTTTTGAAAAGAGTTTTTAAAGATTTTTTGAAAGCAGAAGATGATTGGACATTGTGAATAGTGTAAGGCGGATTCATGTGGTCCAACAAAAGAAGTTGCCATCTGTCAAAAAAACGTTTTGACAGGTGGCTCACGTAGACATCAGGTATTCATTTTGGAATGTATTGGTCGCCAATTTAAAGACTGAAGCAGGGGAGTTACATGCTTTTGTGTTTTCAATTTGCAGACAGTCTGGCAGCAGAGTTTCATACCCTCTGAGGTCTATTAAGAATATATTTATTTGATAGCCAGCAAGGAGAGAATTACAATAGTCCAGTTTAGAAAGTACAAATGCGCTCCTCAAACTCTTTGTGACCTTGAGTGCCAGATACTTGGATATTGAAGAAGAACTAATACAACAGAGTTAATGAATGCAGAAGGACAGAAATGAATGATGAGATTATCAAGCAACATATTGTCAGATGTCAGAAAGCCAAGCTTTCTAACTAAAAAAGTGAACAGTACATATGTGTCACCTACATACATGGAGGATCAAAAGGCATTTGGCAATGAGATTTTTGTGGACTGGATCCAAAGGCGTTCTGTTTTTTCGTCATTTACTTTCAGTTTGTTCTCTGCTGTCCATCTTCTGGTGTTTTCTGGAAAACATGATTCTTCTCTGCAAATTGTGCTGTAAGGTGGAATGAACGGCATAAATCCTGAAGCTGAGCTTCATGTGCAAAAGACTGACTGGAGGTGCAATGACAACCCATCAGAAATGACAGTGTTTTCATACACAAAATAAACAGATGACGGCCAAGGGCAGAACCTTATGGAGCACTTGTCAAAAAATTTGTCACAACAATAAAACACCTGCCGGACAGATATAAACATGCTTGAGAAGGAAGAGAGTCACAGGAAGCAAAGAAATCAGGTAGTCTTTGCAGAAGAATTTCCCCCAAACTAGAAAACGTATATATGTTAAAAGTGCATTTAAAAAGAGATCAAACTGATCCTCTTCATTGTCAGTAATGCGCAGTGATGTATACAGCAGCGAGACTCTCTGTTTGGTGCGTTATTCTGTACGTGTGCATGAAAGGGTAAAATGTGTCATGTTGATATGTGGGTGAGTGAGTGTGTGTGTGTGTGTGTGTGTGTGTGTGTGTATGGGTGAGTGTGTGTGTGTGTGTGTGTGTGTGTGTGTGTGTGTGGGTGAGTGAGTGTGTGTGTGTGTGTGTGTGTGTAAGATACCTAGAGCTCATAGTAAACTATGCAAGATCCTCCCTTTGAGTGGGTTATTTAAAATAATGAGAGAGAGAGAGAGAGAATGAATTTCAACAAGATTGATGTTCCATACAAAGCAAAGGTACCTCCTGATTCCGATATTTGTTACTAGAACTAGTAGAAGTTTTCATGAAGAATTCTTTTTTTAAGTGCTTTCTTCCAAGCCTTTTTTTCTTCAAACTTTGTCTGCTGTAAGTTAATTTTAATTAAAATGGAACTTTAGAGTATTTCCTTAATTGGAACTGGCAGAATGAACTGAAAATTCCCAATCGTCTACTCTCTTTCACAGAGAGTCTACTTTTCATATAAACACATCTCTCATACACAACAGTTTAGGCAGTTGCATGCAAAACCATTAATTTTTAAATTGTAGATTACTATGTTTCTAAAGAAGAGACAGGTCTGTCTTTTAAAATGAGTCTTGTTTATATATATATATATATATATATACATATATATATATATATATATATACATATATATATATATATATATACTATATATATATATATATATATATATATATATATATATATATATATCATGGTGAGTAAAGACTAAAAGAGATGGCGGGCAGCATGCCTTCAACAATGGAAAAGATCTTGGTCTTTATCCTCTCTTCTTTTCTTTAACTATTTGTGAAAACAGACCCATACACTTTGTGTATATATTGCTTGCAGTATTCATCATGATCAGATGATAAATCTTATTTATAAAGTGCATGTCTGTTGAGGTCGCACAGTACAGAAGAAGCTAGGTATGTGTTTGTTTCGTCAGAAATTATGGTTTGTCTTGGACTCAAAAAGCATGCTGAAACATGCAGAACAGAATGCATAGCTGTGGCTGAAAGTCCGTTTTGACAATCTCACACTGCAAGCTGTGGATTAGTTTGCTGAAGTGTGGTGACAGCTGCCACAGTTCCTCCTGAACTTTTTTGAACAATAGTTGCTGTTGGCAGCTGTGGAGTCGTAAAGTGCACCCTCATTCTTTGTGAGTCGCAGGTGTAACAGGTGGCCTAGCAACACGGTGTGAGTCACTGAGTTGCCGTGATTCACCGTATGATGCTTCTGTCCCAGACAAATAAGACACTGAATTACTAAATCAATGAATATTGAGTACATGGGATGAATTAGTGGACACTTGAACCACTATGTCCCCCCCCCCCACCCCACCCCCCACCCCCACCCTCGACCTTCCCCACTACACCCTCCTATCCTGAAAATCTTTATCAGTAAAGCTGTTTCAATTCATGAAATGTTAGAAATTTCAGTTTGCTGTTTGAGTCACATATATGGACACATGCTTACACACCAACACATGCACAGAGAGAGAGAGATACACATATGCACACATGCATGTACACACACGACATACACACACGTGCACACACACACACACACACACACACACACACACACACACACACACACACACACACACACATCACAAAAACACACATACACACACACACACACACATACACACACATACATAAATCAATACCTATATACATATTATATATACACATGCATATAAAAGCACACTTACTCATCCACATGCACGTGCACTTTCAGTCGCTCACATGAATGCATGTTTAGATGCACAAATACTTACATGCTTATATATGCAGAATCACATGGCAACGCAGGCGTATGTAAATGCACACACCTTTATATGTACACATGTACACACTTGTACATGCTCTCATACAACACAAATGGAAACACATTTACACATGCACTCACATATGTATCTGCGCACACACACACGTACATGCACGCACGCACACACACACACATGCTCGCACACACACACGCATGCACACAAACACACTGACATTAGTATGTCTTTAATTGGAGTAGTACCTGTTTCGTTAATGCTGAGTTGGTAGTCAACCATGAATTTGGCTTTGGTTTCAGCCGAATCTGCATGCCCATGACTGTGGAGGAGGTGAGATTGCATGCAATATTTTGTTGCTTTGTTTTGCTCTTGCATCTTTTGCGCATGGCCAGTGACACCACCCAACGTCTTGCTTATTCTGTTTCTCCAAGTCCAAGTCTGTCCTGTTTGCATGCCCAGCGCCATCGTTCACATGGAGCCATCAGCATCAGGTTGATAGGAGGCAACCTGTCAAAGGAGACGCTGCAGTGCTGCCTGGGACAGGCAAGAAGTCATCTTCCAAGCTGCAGCCGTACATGACTTTTCAAGACGATCCACCGCTGTACTCCAGCAGACTCTGTCCCACTGAGGGAACACTGGGAATGAGAAGGCTGACGCTCTGTCCGAGGCAGGCACCAATAGGGAACAGTTCAGCCAGCCGGTGACGTACAGAGAGGCCAAAACTATCATCTACAACCAATATCAAAACCAGCAGAAGAGAAGGCTGGGTGCTGACAGTGGTGCTGATCCAATGCATCAGCTCCAGAGATACTAGCAAACAGTCCTCTGCAGACTGGGAACTGGCCACTGACGACTGCTGAACCACCTCAGCCTAATTAAGATTGCCCATACAGACGATGTCCATGTGGCACAGGATCTCAGACCCCAAAACACATCCTCCAGCACTGTCCAGCCCATGATCTACTACAGCGTTAAGCCTGGCCAGAGGGTGCAGAACATGAAGAAGAGCAGTTTGGGGGCAGCTGTCAAGACCTCAAGAAGATTCATCAAGGTGACAGGATTGAAGATCTGATGCAACCAAAAGAAAAGAAAAAAAAAAATAACCTGCAGAAGAAGAAGAAGAAATACTGACAAAAAAGAACTGCAGAGAAAGCTGGGCATGAAAGAGCACAGAATTTAAGCTTGTTGCTGTGTGCTGATCATTGAGAATGAAGGTAATGACAATAAGGCTGTGAAGTTCCATACTAGCCTGAGAGTACTTGGCAGGGCTGCATTCTAAGTGGCCTCTCTGATAGGTCCTGGCATCAACTAGGCCCAAGAGATACAGACACTTGCTGTGCAGGTTAGGACATTTGGACAGCAGTCCGAGAGTCGCTTCCATTAATTACATAAAACGTGACTGTGTGGTTGTAGTCTTCTGATTTGAATGCATTGCACTCTCAGTCTCAGTGGTTGGGTAGGAGTCAACTGAAGTTCAGTGTGTTTCTTATGAGTGTGTTGCTGTTAATATTACCCACAGTTTTTTTTGGGAAACAGCATGCACTTTTGTTTGCCTTTCAAGGTAGATTTCTCTGTTCAGTTTGGTCAAAAGTAGCTCCCTTGTGGCTTTTGTTTATTTTGTGAGTGCCAGAAGTACCTTTTTCATGGAACCTTGGTTCATTGCCTGATCTAAAAGATAAGGAGATGGGGAGAAATAATTCTGGTTTGTGTGTGTATATGGATTGTGTGTGTGTGTGTGTGTGTGTGTGTGTGTGTGTGTGTGTGTGTGTGTGTGTGTGTGTGAATGTGTGTGTGTGTGTGTGTGTGTGTGTGTGTGTGTGTGTGTGTGTGTGACACTTATGTCACAGTCTAGCTGATCCTCAAAGGCCTTTGACTTGAGTGTAATATTCCACTGGACATTTTAAACTTAGTAAAATTCTTTAGATGTTTGATTTGTATTCAGAGAGGTTGACACTTGCTCTTGTTGCCATATACAAAGGAGACATCAGCACTCACACAGGATTGGCTGGGGGATAGGGCTCATTCGTGTCTGCTCAGGGGCAACCCTCCTCATTGCTTCATTGGACAACTGGGCACTCAGAACACAGCCACACCCAGCATTAATCTGTCAGAGCATTAGCACCAACAGTTCACAGGGAGCAGTCAGTATCAGTTGACCCAGAGGTGGCCCATCATAGGAGACACTGCAGTGCTGCCAGGTAACTTTGGTGGTGTTCAGTGACCCCAGACTGATACAGTGTACACAGGATACCACCTACTGAATCCTTTACTGACTATAGTAGCTGGTTAATAAATCATACAGCCATTATGAGGTCATAAAGGCTAAGGCCGTAGAGCACTGTACTCATAATCTTGGGGATCCTGAATGGTGGGTTCAAATATTCGCCAGGGGGAATTTTCCACAGAGTTAACATTGTTTCTGATTCGAGTTCCCCAAAAGACCTTCAAACGAGAATATAAATTGAGGTTCCCTCCTGTGAATGCACTCATAACATCTTGCACACATGTAAAATCCAATCATTAACTTTCGGAAGAGAAGGCCAGTCAGGCTGTTGATATGGGTGATACGTTACACATAGCATGCACCCTGCATAATAGATCGAAAGAATGAAGAAAGATAATTGAGTGAATGTTATTGACTTTGAGTGACTGTTATTGACTTGATGACACAAACCGAGTGAATGAAGCACTGGCAGGCAGCTCTTCAATCGGTTCTTCCAAGGTAGGCAAGCCCATTGTGTACAGGAGAATGTGGATTGTAAAAGCACTTGGAACATGGTCTCTAATTGAGGATAGGTTCTATACAAGTAGTCTTAAAATAAAAAGTAAAAAAGGATAAATGATGATACTAATGATGATAATAATGAATGAATGTCTGCTGCTGGAGGGCACCACCAATGTACTATTACAATGTGATTCACTTACTTAAAATGATAAGGTTGAAAATAGCTCATGGTGTGGAGTCTGTGGCAATCATCTCCACAGCCTTGGCTAGACTGACTTATTTCACAGTTATTTTATGACTTACCTTTTTCTTTTAGTTTTGATTAAAAAAAAAAAAAACAGACATGCATACACACATATGCACACACACACACACACACACACACACACACACACACACACACACACACACACACACACACACACACGCATGCATGCACATGCACGTGGACTCATACTTACACACACACACACACACACACACACACACACACACACACACATACACACACACACACACACACACACACTACACACACACACACACACATACTAAACACACATGCGTGCGCGCACATGCACGCATGCACACACACACACACACACACACACACATACGTGCATGCATGCATTTGTGGTAAAGAAAACCCAAAATGTTTGTAAACTGACAATGTGTGGAATTGAAAGAGCAATAAGTACATATATTATTACAAATATATATTTACACGCTCAGTTGTACAAATATCAGAAAGAAAATTTAGGGAAGAACAAATAAAGATATAACTAAAAAAAAAAAAAACTTTTTTTTTTTAGAAATGATTTATAGTTGTGCATGTAGCCTCAAAACTGCTTTGATTTTTTTCCTCAGTGTAGAGAATGTGCAATTTGATTTGAATTTGTCGCTTCATTTGACCTAAACAACTGTTCATGTTTGACACGCTTTCAATGTTACATATGTAAACATAATTTTTTTGCAAGCAGTATAATAAAGTGAAAAACTGTAACTGTTTTTGAATGATGATCTTCTCTCAACCTTAGTAAGGAAAGTGTTTGTGCAGTTTTCATGTCATGAAATGAGACCTGTTTTGTGTGTGGATGTGCAGTATCACATAGGGCAACTGTGGTCTGTGGCGGAGGCCAGCAAAAACGAAACAGGAGGAGGGAGGGCCTGGAGGTGTTGATAAATGAACCGTTCGATGAAGTCAACCACAAGCCTGTCACACCTCTGGAGGCTGGGGGCAAGAGATACACAGAGGGACAATTCACCAAGAAAATCTACCACTTAAAAAGGTGAGGAAGGCTGGTGGGAGTTGGCAGGCAGATGATGGATTAAAGTGGACTGAAATAAAGAACTACACTGTGCTGGTTTCCTTTTTTGTTTAAGTCAGTGTTTTATATCACTCTTTCAGATGTGTGAACATGCATGATGTGTCAGATACTGGTTTTATTGTTGATTTTTGTGTGGTGTGATATTCAGGTCATTGAAGTGGTACTGATGTATAGATTTGGTGCCATGTGTATTTTGTCGACTTAAGTATTTATGGTGATATTGCTTTTTTTTTTTTTTTTTGCATCATTTTTTGTTTCTCTGATTCAACGAGTAAAATCACTTAGATGCTTTTAATCTATATTCCTGATATTCTGGCATTTTCTAGATTAATTTGTTGTCAAGAGGATCTACAGTGGTAAAAAAACAAAACAACAAAGGGAAGTTCAGTTTTAAGAGATTGAGAGAGGGTAGAAAATAATGCAAGTGAATTTCTTTTGTGTTTGTAGCTGTGTAAACCCTGCAGGGCAAAGTGCCATTTGTTGTCAGACAGCAACAGGCTTATATGTTCATCAGGCTACTGTAGATGATAGAGAGACAAAAAGCAACATGCTGCTTCAGAAGAAAGTATGTCCTCAGTAGCAATTGTCACCTTCAGTTTGAAAAGCAAGTCATTTTGGTAATAGCTTGATGGTACTGCTGATGATAGAAATAAGTGTGAAGTATGGTGTGAGACAGTCAACTCAGCTGCTTTCTGATGGTGCCAGTGACGGCATTTTGAAATCTTATTTCTCTCTCTCTCCTCTCTCTCTCTCTCTCTCTCTCTCTCTCTCTCTCTCTCTCTCTCTCTCTCTCTCTCTCTCTGTGTAATAGGTGAATATGATGCTTTAGACATTTGCGTATTCATGGATTGACATTTTTTGCCACTTATATCTCTCTTGAGAAGAAATTGGTTATACAGAGACAAACACACAAACAAAGATATTATGCATTTTGAAGAAACTGGATGTCAGAATCACTTTCTGAGCGTGAATAGAAGTTGTCAGTGTTAGTTTTATCCATCAACCTCCATTTGCTTAATTGCGGCTATCGCAATGCATAAACAGCCAAGTGAGCTCTCACCATTTCTGATGTGATTTATAACAGCCCAGTGACCTCTTTTTCTGTAAGTCTGCTTTCATGCTGTTCTGATAATGATGCCATTTTTGTTTTAAAGTTCAGTGAAAATAATGAAAGAAAATGACAATGAAAAAAGAAAAAAGTGGAGGCTGTCAGATTGAACGAACTGAGAAAGTAGTGTCTTCACTCTTCAACTATCTGTAAACAGTTTTGCTGCAAAAGCCATCAGTGCAAAGTGAAGGTAAACCAAATTGGAACAGTACTGTGGAGAGAGAATAATTGTACCTAGTCTACACTGGAAGTCAGGGTGGTACTGGTTATCTCTCTCCCAGGGCAGAGTAAGTGAAGTACTTTTTCGGAGCATTGTCCCTCTGAAGTCCCCAACAAAGGCCTGTATTTTACAAGGGGCCTACTAGACCCCAACTGTCTGGGAGTTTTTGTTGTTGTTGTTGTTTTTTCAACAGTTCCACCCATGCATCATATGTATGCGGGTTGACTGATGAAACATTTGTCTACTTATAACATTGACAAATTTTCTGGCTGTAGGCAGAAATGAGTTGCTTTTTTTTTTCTTTTAAGAGGGAGAAGTTTTAGATTGAAAATAACTTACAGTCTGAAATTAATCCTCATTATTTGTATGTTCTAATGTACAAATACGCCAGTAGCATATTTTAAAAGTGAATGAAAGAAAAAGAATGAATAGGCTTCTTTTTGTCATGAGTAAATAGATGTTTTGACCAGCATATGACATCGTGAAGATGTACACAACAGTTAAGGGGTTAGTGATAATGTGTATGCTTTTTTTTTTATGTCAGCCAAGTCCTTTCAGTGAGAATGCATGGCATGTTCATTATTTTGAACAAACTCCCATCTTTGAATGACAATATTTGTGGCATGCTGTTTTTTGAACAAAACTCTCTCATGATGATATATTTCATGTTCTTTCTTTTTAGCAAAATCAATTTGTTTTATGGTAATGCTTTTTGGTCTCACTGGTTTGATAGATTCCCTGGCTTTAACAGTTGTTCATTGTTCCTCCAGCCAAAAAAACAAAACAAAACTGTTTGTTGATGATAGTAATTTTTGATATGCATTATTTTCACCAAAGTCTCTTTCTTGAATGGCAAAGTTTGTTTGTGTGTTTTGTTTTCAGCAAAGTCCCATCTTTCATACGATTGCTGGCTCCAAAAGGATCACTAGCAATTTATGAAGAGGCCTGGAATGCGTATCCTTATTGTCGGACAGTTATTACAGTAAGTATCAGCTTACTCTGCAGTCTACAGTGTGGAAATCTTTTTTTTAAGCTGCTGAAAGACATGCACAAGAAGATCAACAAATACAGTGCATGATAATGAAATGAAGACATGCACAAGAAGACCAACAAATACAATGCGTGATAATGAAAAGAAGACATGCACAAGAAGACCAACAAGAATAATGTGTGATGACCAGCCGCCGTGGCGAAGTGGTTAGCGTCGCGGACTCCCGGCTGGGAGGTCGTGGGTTCGAATCCCATCAGAGTCATGTGGGTTTTTCTGCACCGACTGGCTCCTACCCAGAGTTGAGTTTGCTGCGGACTCAGTTGGGAAGAATGGGACCACACAGTCGAGTTTCATCCACTTAATGGATGCGTTTCTGAGAGTGTTGCTCAAATTTCTTGACCAACACTGCAGGTGCCTGTGTCTCTCGGGCCTGGTTGACGCCGGGATATATTATGAAAGGAAGCGTAGAGTACAGCCCTGTCATGCAGTCTCAGACTGAAATGGAAATCCATAGCATCATCTTAATCATCCTCATTCTCATCGATCAACATAAAAAAAAGTCTCAAGTTCTGTGGCCCTTCATGCCCTGCTCTCATGGTGACCTCAGTTTTCGATGTCCTCTCCACGTCTGTGGCCTTGGTTTGGTTCCGTCGGGGTCACCGGTATTGGCGAGTCCATGGGGGCTGTCGTTGGACGGACGTGGTGGCGCCCTCCGGAGGGAGAGCTCACTCACGCCGGCTCCGCGACTAAGCAATTATTGTCGTGAGTAGGGGGCTTAGTAGGTGGTGTCCTGCGTATGTTAGATCAGAACAGGCGCCACTGAACACCACTGAAGTGACTCGGCAGCAGTGCAGTGTCTCCTCCGGTGGATTGCCTCTTGACGGCTTGACATTGACTGCCCCCTGTGGATTGCTGGTGCCGGGGCTGCGGCGGGGCCGACCGGGCTGTGGCTGTGGACAGGGTGTCGGAATGAGCGGCGTGGGTACACTGCCTCTGAGGTGGTGCAGAGGTTGGGACAGCAAAAAAAAAAAAAAAAAGAAAAATGTGTGATGATAAAATGAACACTGAATGACAATGAAAATGAATGTAACGACTACCGGATTTAAAACAGGTCACTCAGCTAGGAATAGCACTTACTTGGAGCTTTCGACAGACCTCTGTCTGTCTTCTTAGCGGTGGTGTGGCTACTGGGTGAACTGGCATTCAGTGCACACGACCACGGGTCGAACCCTGGTCATGTGACTGAACAATGAGAGTGTTGTACACCAATGGCAAGGTGTGTCTGCCCTGGTCCCGGTTGAGTGTGGGGTTGTTGGCGGCAATATGTATAGCCTCCTTCACCCCACGCTGAAACCATCTATTGTCACAGTCGAGAACGCTGATGTTTTCATAATCGAACTGATGTTGCTGGGCGTGTAGGTGGACGCCTACTGGTGATGATTCCCTTTTGTGTTCTGTCAAGCATTTTCGAAGGTTTCTCTCAGTTTCCCCGACACAGTTCTCTTCACAGTCACGACAGTCTATTTGGTAGATCACTCCAGACTTGTCCAGTTTGTCAGTTTTGTCCTTGGGGGCGACCAGCTGGCTGTGGATGGTGTTGATAGGTTTGGGATGTACGGAGATGCCAGTTTTCCTGATCTTCCTGCTCAAAGCTTCAGTCACACCGCGGACATAGGGGATGGTGACATGTCCTTTACGCCTGGTTTGGTCTTGTTTGGTGGTAGGATGCGGTGTGATCTTCTTGCTAGCCGGGATGTTCCACGCCCACTTCTCATAGCCTGATATGGTGAGAACCAGTTTGAGGTGTTCCATTTCCTGGTCTTTGGCATCCTGTAGAGCAGATGGTGTTGGCCCGATGGGTGAGGGTGCGTATCACTCTGAGTTTGTGTTCCGGTGGCTGGTGGCTTTCGAACTGTAGGTTGATAGCAATGAGCATAGACTGATGATGACCTTAACCCAGAGGGATTAGGAAATAAACTTAGAGGAATCAAAAAATTAAAATAGTGGTGATAGATTCATATAGACAGTTGTTGCACGTTAGTTGGGTACAGTTTTCAGGCTCTTGTGAATGTAACCACAGGGATGGGCAGTGTTGCCTATTCCACAGTGCTGTGTTTTCTTGAATGGCCTTCTATGGTTTTGTTGTTGTTGTATTGGATTCTTTTTTTCTTTGTTTAATGATTTCATGTTCCTCAGCACAGCCTAATTACTTCCCCATTTAGGATATCATTACTTACATGTTATCAACTGAATATACAGTGTATGTCAGTCACACAGCAGCAGTGACTTTATCATTAGGTTGTTGTTTATCATGTGGTGACAGACATGAAAAAGGTGTATATGATAGCTGGGCTAAATGAAATTGAAATCGTTGGAAGGCTTTGCTGGTTTCTTCTCCATACTGAAGTATAATTCCGAGGATGATTTCAGAACCCTGATTACATGAAAGAGAATTTCTTCATCATCATCGAGTCGTTCCACGCCCCAGACAGCGGGGACACGCCCAACGTTCACCAGCTGACGGACCAGGAACTGAAGAAGAGGGAAGTGCATCACATTGACATCGCTCAAAGCTATGATGAGTATAAGCATGTGAGTCCTTATCGTTTAGTTCGCCTTTCAGTTTTTTTATTCTCTGAGGGTGTGTGTGTGTGTGTGTGTGTGTGTGTGTGTGTGTGTGTGTGTGTGTGTGTGTGTGTGCGTGCATGTGTGTGTGTGTGATTTAGCTTTTTTTTTTTAATTCTATGTTTATGTGTGTGTGTTGTGTGTTAGTGATTATATGTGTGTGTGTGTGCTGTGTGTGTGTGTGTGTGTGTGTGTGTGTGTGTTGTGTGTGGTGTGAATTTGTTGTTGTTCTGTGTGTGTTTGTGTGTGTGTGGGTGCCTTGTCGCTCTTTTTTTTGTTCTGTGGTGTGTGTGTGTGTGTTTGTTGCAACCATTTGTATTTTAGATTTTCCTTTTTGTTGTGTTGAACATACAGTGTGGGGTTTCCTATTTCATATTTGTTGAAAATCTCATGTTTTATTATTTCAACAAGTGGTTCCTTTGCAACGATGTTTCCGTCCAATTTGTATGTTGTTTATGCTTCAGGGCCACTTCTACATCCGTCTTTGTCTTGCATTCTTTTGTTGATGGAGGTTCCTTCTCTACTTTTTGTCTGAATCTGTCTTTCCACCATTTATTTAGATTCCTTTGTTTTTGAAGGGGGGGGGGGGGGGGGGTGTCTCCATCCCAACTTTTCCATCTCATTGTTTTTTATTTCTCTGTGGCTCTTCTCAGTGCAAGTCTGTATGTCATTGCTGTGGCACTACAATGCTTTTTTTTGTTGTTCTAGCACTTTATACAAAGTATCTGGGTTTGTTTCATCAGTGAACGTTTGATGGACTGAGAGTTTCATCCTACTACATTAGCTGCTTTTCACACAAAAAATATGAAAAAAGAATGTAAATGAACCAAAAGGTAAATGTTGTAATGATAAAGTGCATACGCAGTGGTGATGCAAACAGGGTGTGTAATACACTGTAGATGTGTCCATGGTTAAACACAATTAAGAGCTCAAATCTCCCCCTCTCAGCCTCCTTCTCTCCAGTGGAGCTGAACATTCCCCAAGAACCATTATTATATATAATGAATACTTATATAGCGCCTATTCTCGGCTAGAGACCAAGGTCTAAGCGCTTACAAACCACACTCGTACACAACGGCTGTCTACCTGGGTATGCCGATTGAAGAGCTGCCAGCTGGTGCTTCATTCAGTCGTTTCCCGTGTCATCCAGTCCATATCATTCAATATCGTTCACTCAGTTTCTTACTTCTTCATTTTTTCCATTTCGTACGCAGGGTGCTTGCTATGTGTAACGTGTCATCCATACAACGGCCAAACTGGGCTTCTCTTCCGAAATTGGTGATGGGAATTTTACGTGTGTGCAAAATGTTATGTGTGCGAACCAATGTTAACTCCGAAGAAAAATCCCCCTGTATCCAAAACGGCCGATTGTGGAGATTCAAACCCACAACCCAGGATCACCAAGATTACGAGTCTGGCGCTCTACCAACTGAGCTATTCTGGGCCCCATCCTTGGAATTCAAAGAGAGAAAGAAAACGGAAACAAGGGTAACAGAAGCAATAAACAGACAAAAACAAATCAGCGAAAAAGAAAGGTTTTGAGTAGTGGGGATGGATAAATGCAATATCATGTAATCTCATGAGTGAGCCTTTTCCAAAGTACGGTTATCCTTGTAGGGAGAAAAAGGAGTTTACCCAGGGAAACTTAAGGGAATGCTTGAGAGTTCCTGAAGGAGAAAGCAGATTTATGATCTATGTCTTCAGCCCACATTTCACATTTCATTTGCATATAACCTGCTTCTGTTCCAGTCTCAATGACAATATTTGCATTTATGTCATAGGCTTCTTGTGCATCATTGGCAGCTGTCTTACTTTTCACATGGCATACAACAAACAAACAAGCACACAACAAGCGTAAAGTGACATTATTTTATTTACAAAGGACACCACAAACTTCTGGATATTTCGGCGAAAGCGCCTTTTTCAACAAACACAGGACAAGAGATCAAAAACAATATTTTCCCTTGCACAGCACAATCCACAAATGAAACTCATGAGTCACTTACACTTGTTGTGTGCTTGTTTGTTTGTTGTATGTTCCAGTGACGTTGCAGTCTGTTTCATCATGTCACATTGCAGTTTACATTGATGGGGAGTGTCGTGTGCCTGACATGTTTAGTGAGTGAGAGGGAGGTAACTGTTAAAATACTACAGCCCCAGACCGTGTCAAAACTACAGATCTGTGATTATGTCCCACCTCGAACTGACCAACAGAGGATAGGCATTGCAAACTATACACTTCTATGGTCCATCTTTGTCATTTCTGACCACAACCAAAGTTGCTTCAAACAAAAAGCTTTCAAATTTTTAAATACTGTTCAGAGCACGGAAGTTTCTGAAACGGTCCTTTTTTTTTTTTTTTTTTTTAAGATAGATAATATCCCTAGTCTTTAATGAGAAGGGGTCTCAACAGTTAGGATGGAGTGCACAAATTTGTAATTCAGAAAAAAAGACAATATATATTTTGGAATTAATCACGGTAGTGTATATGGGAAAATGCTGGAATAGCTCAGTTGGTAGACTGCTGGACTGGTGATCCTGGTGAATTCAAGTGGCTGGTTCGAATGTCTGGCAGGCTGTTTCAGTACAGAGGCATTTCTTTCTCTTTTCAGCGTTAACATCAGTTCTGGCTCTATTACCCAAACAGTCTGTCAAATGAGACTGTAAACCAAAGGTCCAAGAGTAATGCATTTATTACATCTTGTGGACTTTGAAATCCTTTCATCAACTTTCAGAAGCGATGGCCAGTTCTGCCAGTGGTATGGATAGCATGTACAGACAAAGCATGTATCTTTGATGAAAAACCAAAGGAATGAAAGAAAAATGTTGTGACTGTGATTTGTCTGAATGACCCAGGGAAATGAATGATAAGTGCAACAGGCAGCTGTAGCCTGCTCTGTGTCAACAAGAGCATGGACAGTGAAGGCTTAGAGCTTGGTCTGCATCCCGAGGATAAGCGTTTTGTAAGCACTCGCCATGAAAATGATACGGGAAAGTGAGGTTGTTTGAGGAATGCTAAGGATTTGTGTTTATTCAGTTCTGCATCGGCAGGGAAACATCAACATCTTACGTTTATGTCGGAACTTTGTTGTTTAGTCTCAGGTTTCATTCACTGTTTACACCCCAGTGAAAATTAGATATTTTCTTAATATTATTTAAATGCTTTGTTTCTGAAAAGCTATGTCCGTACAAAGAAAGAGAGAGAGAGAGAGAGAGAGAGAGAGAGAGAGAGAGAGAGAGAGAGAGAAAAGAACCATTCAAAACTGGAAAGACTGGAAGGAAAAAAGGAAGGGAAAGAAGGGAGGGGAGATAGGGAAAAATAGCATGAGGGAAAGGGGAAGGGGGTCAGAGGGAAACATACACAGAAGACTTACCATTGGTGTGCAGTGTGTGGATGCATGTGTCAGATATTTGTTTGCACAAGTGTGCACATTGACTACTGTAATTCGTGGGCCAGCCTTTTAATTTTGCTTTTAAGAATTTCAGTGTTTGAAATCTCATGTTTGTTATTTGTCCTGCTGAGGGTGACATGCTGAGCAGTGTAAGGTGCTTGTGCTGGCAGGATTACAAACCAGAGTATGACCCCACCTTGGTCAAGTCAGAGAAGACAGGGCGGGGCCCTCTGCCTAAAGCTCATGGAGTGAAAGGACAGCAGGGAGCGTGGGCGGTCAGTACCCAGGGTTTTTTGTTTGTTTTGTTTTGCTGTTTTTCAGTGGGCCTCCATTTTCATGAGTATAGACCAGTCTGTTAATGTACTGTATTGTTTTTGTTGTAGTAAATTCTGTTTTGTTGTTTTGTGAATATTGCATTTAATTGTATTGTGTTTGCATTAGACTGTATCATTTTTTGCATTGTATTGCATTGAATTGTTTTGCATTGCATTTTATAGTTTTTGTCTCATATCATTGTACATTACATTTCATTCACAGGCAAAATATTTTCTCAACGTAAGGCGTTGTGTGGCTCAAGACAAAGGTGAAAAACGGATGGAAGAACGCTATAGTCAGCCGGCTTCACCCCATAGGAGATGCTGCTGAACAGCATTGAAATGCTATCACAGGAAAGTAGCTTGGGACAGGTGGAGAAAGCTGAGTGGTGAAAGGATACACCATAAAGTTACCTGTTGATCTTCATGAAAGCCTTCTTGTGACATCAATACAGAAAGCGTAAAGGTCCATCTCCTGTTCAGTGTGCCTTTCCTGGATCTGTCTCACTGTAAAGACCATGTAAGGTGGATGGCTTTCTCTTTGACTTCAGATGACAAAATGCCTTGACATACTTGACTTACACCTTTTAATTCCATGAGGAACATTGGGCTGCAGCAACCATCCTCCAGCAGACCCGTTTCTGGAGTGAACTCTTCTGGACCTATGTCATACTGGCTGCCTCCACTTCAGAATCTATGAAGGCCAGGACCAGGATACTCAGCAGGTGACTGACTGAGGCACTTTGCAGATGACTGCCCCCACATCACGCACTCCGAGGCTGATCTCCAGCTTATCAGCAACAGACTCACCAAGGTCTCTTGGCTTTGAGGGCTCATCATCCATATAAACAAAAACTGAGGTCCTGCACCAGTCTGTCCCAGCTCAGCACGTACCCCACCTGTCAGCTTTGATAGCACTGAGCTGAAGAGAGTTGGCCACTTGGAATGCCTGGGGGAGTATCATCTCTTCGGGTGGTTTTCTGCATGAGGAAATAGTGGCACATATGTGCCTGCATAGCCAGTTAAACTGTTTGTCACCTCGGCTGTCATTTGCTGAACCACTGAACATCAGACTGTTACCCAAACTCATTGTGTACAAGGCAGTCATGACCATCAGCATCAGATCAAGTGTCTCCATTAGGGAGCGTTATATTGTGCGCTAGGGAGCGTTATATTATGTACAAGGCAGTCATGACCATCAGCAGCAGATCAAGTGTCTCCATTAGGGAGCGTTATATTGTGTGCTAGGGAGCGTTATATTGTGTACAAGGCAGTCATTACCATCAGCAGCAGATCAAGTGTCTCCATTAGGGAGCGTTATATTGTGTGCTAGGGAGCGTTATATTGTGTACAAGGCAGTCGTGACTATCAGCATCAGATCCAGTGTCTCCATTAGGGAGCGTTATAGTGTGTACTTAGGGAGCGTTATATTGTGTACAAGGCAGTTATGATCATCAGCAGCAGATCAAGTGACTCCATTAGGGAGCGTTATATTGTGTACGAGGCAGTTATGATCATCAGCAGCAGATCAAGTGACTCCATTAGGGAGCGTTATATTGTGTACGAGGCAGTTATGATCATCAGCAGCAGATCAAGTGACTCCATTAGGGAGCGTTATATTGTGTACGAGGCAGTTATGATCATCAGCAGCAGATCAAGTGTCTCCATTAGGGAGCGTTATAGTGTGTACTAGGGAGTGTTATATTGTGTACGAGGCAGTTATGATCATCAGCAGCAGATCAAGTGTCTCCATTAGGGAGCTTTAGGCTGAGTCTCAGGCATCTGAGGCAGGACAAGGTGACCAGTGTGGAGATTCTGGACAAAGCCAGCCTTGTCAGCATGGAGGTCGTGATCCTGAAGGCCCAGCTGAGATGAACAGGCCATGTTCCTACATGGACAGCACCCCCATGACACACTGTGTATGACAGACTTGTTCAGAGAGACAGGCCATGTGGTCTACATGAACAACACCCCCATGATGCACTATGTGTGACAGACTTGTTCAGAGAGACAGGCCATGTGGTCTACATGGACAACACCCCATGACACACTGTGTGTGACAGACTTGTTCAGAGATACAGGCCATGTGGTCTACATGAACAACACCCCCATGACACACTGTGTATGACAGACTTGTTCAGAGGGACAGGCCATGTGGTCTACATGAACAACACCCCCATGACACACTGGGTGTGACAGACTTGTTCAGAGAGACAGACCATGTGGTCTACATGGACAACACCCCCATGATGCACTGTGTGTGACAGACTTGTTCAGAGAGACAGACCATGTGGTCTACATGAACAACACCCCCATGATGCACTGTGTGTGACAGACTTGTTCAAAGAGACAGGCCGTGTGGTCTACATGAACAACACCCCCATGATGCACTGTGTGTGACAGACTTGTTCAGAGAGACAGGCCATGTGGTCTACATGGACAGCACCCCCATGACACACTGTGTATGACAGACTTGTTCAGAAAGACAGGCCATATGGTCTGCATGGACAGCACCCCAGTACCATGATGCACTGTGTATGACAGACTTGTTCAGAGAGACAGGCCATGTTCCTATATGGACAGCACCCCCATGACACATTTTGTGTGACAGACTTGTTCAGAGGGGCAGGCTATGAAGAGTACCCCATTCTCAGGGCTGCTGGAAGACAGTCTTTCTCTCCCCTCCCACCCCTCCTTTTTGGTGGCATTACACCCTCACCACTCCGTGCACACACATCCTCCCCCCCCCCCCTCCCTGTCCCATAACGGTCCTCTTTTCTACAGCCCCAGTACCAGCAGTCCACAGAAAGCGGTCAGTACCAGGTCAGAGCAGGAGAAATGCACTGCTGCTGCATCACCTCTGTGGTACTTCATGATCCATGATGACACCACCTACTAAGCCTTGCCCTGACAGCAGTTATTGTTCAGCAGTGAAGCCAGTGCAAGAGGGTGCCCCCTAGAGGGCGTGGCAGTATCCATCAACAGTGACGTTCCATGGATCTTGTCGAACCCTAAGTTTCACCCAAACTCAACATTGGGCATGGGTGTGAAGAAGCTAATGGATTCAAACCCGGATGCCAGTCATCGCTTCTTGATCAAATAAATGATTGCCGGTTAAAGTATAAATCGATTTCAACTGAACCCGTACAATCTGCACAGTTGTGTGAGTCGTCTTGGTCAGCAGGGGAGTTGCCTCTTCCCCAGTGTCAGAACTACTCTGTGTGGGAGTCAGGACACAAGGTTTTGCTGCATGCAGTTTTGTCTGAAAATATTGTTCTCTTTATACAAACAGTACCTCCCATTATTCTTTTCCTAAAAGCAGCACAATTTTTCTTGTCTATTAGAAATTTTTGCTTTGCAACAAACTTTTTGTTCAGTTGTTTGTTTTTTTTGTTGTTTTTCTTTTATGAAAAGAAACAGTCCATGGCAAATAAATTTTATTGCCAGGAATAAAATGGTAAAGTTTCTCAGATAAGCTGCTGTTTTTATGCAAAATTATTTATATGAATGATACAAAGAGAAAAAAGGGGAGAAAAAAGCAAAAAGAAGAAGAACGTATCAGTCAGTTAATCAAGTCATGCTGCTTGTCGTCTCTCTGACCACAATACCCGCAGCAGGGTTCTAAAGCAAATGATGTACAATTCCTTAAGGCAAAGCAAGCAGAATACAAGATTAAATTCTGCAATCAGTAGACAAGTCCAGTTCCATTTAACACAAAAGCGAACAATTCGAAAAAAAAAGAAAAGCACATACTGAAACTGATCTATAAACAATGCAGATTTTATTTCTGGTTAATCAAACTTCTGTTGCTTTTATTCCTGATTTTTTTTTTTTTATAACATTTAAGCTTTTAATGCCTCTTTTACATTTAATCAGTAATCTTGTTTTTAATTGATTGTGGTTTGCATATTTCTCTCTCTCTCTCTCTCTCTCTCTCTCTCTCTCTCTCTCTCTCTTTCTCTCTCCCACCCTCCCTCCCTCTCTCTCTCTCGAGAGAGAGAGAGCTAATGATGCACAAGATTCTGACCGGGAATGCTCCAACAACTTTAATGAGACGATTCTCAAAAGTCTCGTCAAAAAACTCCCGCAAACTCCATATCCCAATCCCCAGAATTGACCTATTTAAATCAAAAAACAGTAAACAAGTTGGGTATTTTTTGCTCCCATAAGAAAACCTAACACAGAGTAACTTTTATTCAAGACTGGCACAGCCTTTTAAACTTGAATAAAGTCAGACAAATACACAGACGAACAATCTAATAGTGGGGGAAAAAACAAGCGCAGGCCAACAACTGAACTATCTTCATAGTAATGACTTGGCAAAGATTTGGACTTAACCTCTTCCCTGCCCGCCCCGTGTCTATTACGGGGTCGTTTCCGCGATCCTGTACGCCCGTAACCGTGTCTATTACGGGGTATTTTCGTCATCGAAATTTTGAAAATCGGCACAGGAAATAACCCTACAAATTGTCCCTGACTCTATTGGGTGTTTTAAATAACAGTTCTATCCCTTTATCGGTGTACTGAAGTGTTAGGAAATTGTCGGTTTAGTATTCAAGAAGGGTCGAGCTGATTATCATAATCAAGATGGCAGATCAGAGACGAAGCTCGACACGGCGACCTGTTTTGAAGCGTTATAGCGCACTGGAAGTTTTAGATGAAGTGTTGAATGATATTGATAGTGGTGACGAAGACTTCCAAGCATCAGGTGACAGTGATAGTGATGAAGAAGAGATGGATGGTAACCAGCACCATCCACTTTTGTCGGAACTCGTGGCGGTCACGAAGAAGACGACCCGGACTTCGACCCACGTGATGTTGGTCAAGCGAGCGATACCGGCCATGATTCGACCAAGAATCAGAACCAGAGCCAATTCCCAGCACCAGCACAGCACCCCCTCCTGTCATGAGAGGTCGTGGTAGGGGCAGGGGAAGAGCTAGAGGCACTGGACAGCATCAAATAAGGGGGCGTGGCAGAGGGCGTGGCGCTCGACAATCTTGCCCCAGTATTCCAGAGCAAATCAGTGGGAACTTATGCTGAACTAAAAAAGTTCCTGGCCCTGGTGTTGCTGATGGGAATCGTGCGACTGTCTGCAATTGAGCTGTACTGGTCGAAGAAGGTGCTGTACCGCATTCCAGTCTTCAGCTCAGTAATGACAAGAAACAGATTTCAAGTAAGTTTCTTTACTCTCTCTGAGTCTCTCTCTGTTTACTTGTTCTCATTTTCCTTCCACCCTCCCTCTCCAACTCCTTTCTATGTCCAAGTCTTTCTTTTTAGCATTATAGATGAGGATGATGTGTGTGTGTGTGTGTGTGTGTGTGTGTGTGTGTGTGTGTGTGTGTGTGTGTGTGTGTGAGCTTCTCTGTAATGTGTGGTGTGTGTGCGCTTCTGTTTTGTGTGTGTGGTGTGTGTGTGTGTGTGTGTGTGTGTGTGTATGTGTGTGTGTGTGTGTGTATGGTTCTATGTGGTGTGTATGTGTGTATGCTTCTATGTGGTGTATTTGTGTCATTGTTTATGGTGTGTGTGTGTGTGTGCTTCTATGTGGTGTGTATGTGTGTATACTTCTATGTGGTGTATTTGTGTGTCATTGTTTGTGTGTGTGTGTGTGTGTTTGTGCTTCTATGTGGTGTGTGTGTCTGTGTCTGTGTGTGTGTACAAATGTGTGTATGTGTACTTGATTGTTTCTGGTGTGTGCGTGCATGTGTGTGTGTGTGTGTGTGTGTGTGTGTGTGTGTGTGTTTACACACACTGATCAAATGTTGTTCAATCCTATTTCAGATCATCCTACAATTTATCCACTTTCACGACAACTCTGTGATGCCACCACCAGACCATCCCCACTATGACCGGCTGTACAAGATCTGTCCAGCACTGGACCACCTCCATGAAAAATTTCAGGAGGTGTATGAGCCACGGCGAGCGGTGTGTGTGGATGAAAGCCTACTCCTTTAGAAGGGTAGGCTTATATTTCGCCAATATGTCCCCCTCAAGCGTGCCAGGTTCGGGATCAAGTTATACCTCTGCTACCGGTCCGACGATGAAGTGAGGCTGACGGAGAGGCATTTCATGTTCCCCATCCCACCGACACCCAACAAGGCAGCACCACAGAGGGCCTGCAGTGTCTGCACCAAGAAGCTGAAGATCAGGCGTGATGTGCGGTCCCCCACTGCCTCTCCAAGCCTGCACTGTGCTATCCACAGTGCTACATGGATTATCACACTAAGTTCAACTACTGGGAGTAGTGTGGATCCTGTAGCACAGCTTAGTTTTGCAGTGCATTTTTTTTTTTCATAGATCTTCTTCAGTTAGTCAGTGCGTGCTTTTATCTCTGTGTTTTTATATTCTTGAGTGCGTGTGTGTTTTTCTTTTTTTTTGTCTTCATGGTGGTGTTTCTTCTGAAACTCTGGTTTATTCATGAGTGTGACCAGACTGTTCAACTGGTGGAAATAATCAGACTGGGTTATATTGGTGAGGCTGCTCAACCCAAGAACAACCCCAGAAACCTGCGAGATGTACAGAAAGAAGTAGTGTACGGGTTATGAACATGTACTGAGTGAGTACCAGATGTTTCTTCTCGCATCCAGTGAACACTAACATCAGTTTTTCTAGTGTTTTGTGTGGTTTTATATACAGCAATATGACTGTTTTTATTTTGAAACTGTCATAAGATTTGATTTCATCAAATTTTACTATACTGTTTACTAACAAAATATGATTATTAGTACATCAGGTTATAGCCAAAGATGCAAGATAAAAACATGCAAAAGATGTAAGACTTACCTAAGTGAATGAGACATACTTAGTGATCACATTAGTAAACCTACTGCAAAAGGCAAAATTTGGTCCCTTTATGTCTGGATTATAGTAACTACAATGATATATGTATGTATTATCATACAGAACAGACTTTTCTGGCAGTCATATCAATGCCAGATGTTTATATTATGTTCAGTCAATTCTAACATCATTTTTTTCAAAGTTGTTTTGTGGTTTGATATATTGCAATGTGCATGCGAGTCCTCAAAAACAGTCAGTTTAGTACAGAAAAGTTGATATTATCAATTTTTACCATACTGATTGCTAACAAAATATAAATATTATGAAATGATAGCATACCACAGGGTATAAGAAAAAAAGAGCAAAAAATGCAAGAGATATCTCAAATAATGAATGAGATGTGAACAGATGAATGAACCTACTGCAAAAAGCAGAATTCTGTCCCTTTTCCCTTGGATTGGGGTACTCCTCAAGATGTGTATAGTACTATGCAGAAGAAGACTTGCTGGCAATAATATCAATACCAAATTTTTGTATGATGTCCAATCAATACTAACACCAATTTTTTCCATGTTTTGTATGGTTTGATGAGCTGCAATGTATGTATGTGTGCCCAAAAACAGTCATTTCATTACTAAAAAAGTTGGTTATATTACTTTTTACCATATTACTTATCAACAAAATCAAAATGTAATGACATCACATAATGCCACAAGGTATAAGGGGAAAACATGCAAACAATGTAATAGATATAGCAATAAATGAAGGAGTAGTGAACAGATAAGTGAACCTACTGTGAAAAGCAGAATTCTGTCCCTTTATCCTTGGATTGGGGTACCCCCAAAGATGTATATATTACCACACAGAAGAAGATTTGCTGGCAATGACATCAATACCAGATGTTTGTATGATGTTCAGGCAATACTAATAGCATATTTTTCAATCTTTTGTGTGGTTTGATGAGCTGCAATGTGTTTGTATACACTCAAAAACAGTCATTTCATCACAAAAAAGTTGGTTATATTACTTTTTACCATATTACTTACCAAAAAAAATCTAAATGTAATGACATCATATCATGCCACAGGGTATAAGGGGAAAACATACAAACAATCTAATAGATAAAGCAATAAATGAAGGAGTAGTGAACAGATGAGTGAACCTACTGCAAAAAGCAGAATTCTGTCCCTTTACCCTGGGATTGGGGTACCCCCAAAGATATATGTACTACCACACAGAAGATGATTTGCTGGCAATGATATCAATACCAGATGTTTGTATGATGTTCAGGCAATACTCACACCAATTTTTTCTATGTGTTGTGTGGTTTGATGTGTTGCAGTGTGTATGTGTGTGCTCGAACACTGTCATTTTATAACAAAACATGTTGATTATGTTACTTTTTACTACACTAGTGCCACCAAAATCAAAATATTATGATACCACATAATACCTCATGCTATAAGGAGGAAAACTGCAAACTATCTAACAGATATCTCAATAAATGAATGAGTAGTGAACAGATACGTGAACCTACCACAATATCAAAATTCTGTCCCTTTACTCCTGAATTGGGGTGACCCCAATGATGCATGTATTACCACATAAAAGAACATTTGATTGGAGTGATATCAATACCAGATGTTTGTATGATGCTCAGCCAATACAAACACCCATTTTTTTCATTGTTTTGTGCGGTTTGATGTGTTTCAATATGCGTGTGATTGTTCAAAAACAATTATTTTATTTGAAAAAAGTTTATCATAATACTTTTTACCAAACTATTTGGCAACAGAATCAAAATATTATGAAATCTCATTATAGACCAGGAAATAAGGAAGAATCATGCAAAAAATCTAAGACATATCTCCATAAATGAATGAGTATTGAACAGATTAGTGAACCTACCGCTAAAGCAAAATTCTGTCCCTTTACCCTGGGATTGGGGTACCCCCAATTATGCATGTGTTACCACACAGAAAAACATTTGCTGGCAGTAATATGAATACCAGATGTTTGTATAATGCTCAGTCAATAAGAACACCAGTTTTTTCACTTTTCTCTTTGGTTTGATGTGCTGCAGTGTGTGTGCGTATGCAGAAAAAGTGTCAATTTATTACAAAAATAGTTGATTATATTGATTTTTATCATACTTATGACCAGCCAAATCAAATTATTATGATACCACATCATAGCAGAGGGTATAAGAAAAAAACATGCAAAAAATCTAAGAGATATCTCAATAAATGAATGAGTAGTGAACAGATGAGTGAACCTACTGCAAAAAGCAAAATTTGGCCCCGGCACACAGCAATACAGAAAAACACTTATACTGTGGCAGGGAAGGGGTTAAGGAGGAGGAGGGAGGGGGGTGGGGGAATTTGAAGATGGAGAAACTGGGAACATGAAATTAAGAAAATATGTTACAGATATGAAAACTCTTCACTAGCTGCATAAGGGAACCATCGCAATCCCTTTTGAAGGCAGATATATTTGTATTGCCTGCTCCGAGGCCTTTCGTCCGCTGGGTCGGACTCATCAGGGAGACACGGCTGGTTGTGTCTGCGCTCCTGGCGTCAAATAGAGACACACCACAGTCCATAATACTGTGGTGTTCTCACCACCAAGGATGCAAAAAAGAATCCAATAGCACCCCAAAAGCAGCCAGCGAAGAGTAGTAAATGAAACCGAACGAAAGTGTGGGAGGAAAAAAGTTGCTGAAAAACTAAAGACATTATGCAAATAGTATAAAATGTAGGGGACAATCTTTGAGCCTATGCTTGAGGATCCACCCAAAGATGCAAGGGAGATCAAAAGACAAACACACAGACGGACAGAAACAAATACGAAATGAAAGGCCTCGGAGCAGGCAATACAAATATATCTGCCTTCAGAATGGATTGCGATGGTTCCCTTATGCAGCTAGTGAAGAGTTTTCATATCTGTAACATATTTTCTTAATTTCATGTTCCCAGTTTCTCCATCTTCAAATTCCCCCCCACCCCCACCCCACCCCCCTCCTTCCTCCTCCTTAAGTCCAAATCTTTGCCAAGTCATTACTATGAAGACAGTTCAGTTGTTGGCCTGCGCTTGTTTTTTCCCCCACTATTAGATTGTTCGTCTATGTATTTGTCTGACTTTATTCAAGTTTAAAAGGCTGTGCCAGTCTTGAATAAAAGTTACTCTGTGTTAGGTTTTCTTATGGGAGCAAAAAATACCCAACTTGTTTACTGTTTATCGTTTACTGTTCCCTGCCTCATTTCATTTCCGATTTTATTTAAATCAAGTCTAACGTACTCGGGAACCTCTTTGTGGAACTCCCTTCCAGAATCCATCAAACAAATCCATTGTACCACAACTTTCAAAAACACTTACCTTACCCACCTTCTGCGGTAAAAAAAC
Source organism: Conus canariensis (assembly GCA_033310375.1). NCBI lineage: Eukaryota > Metazoa > Mollusca > Gastropoda > Neogastropoda > Conidae > Conus > Conus canariensis. Next base: position 52,792,261 of record CM065736.1, on the reverse strand, counting down.
AACTAACAAACAAACAAACAAAAACCTAAAAATACAACAACCCATAAGTAATACCAACAAGTAATCTCAAAAGCATAAATCATCCCATTTTCATGTACTTAACCAATTTGTTTTTTCTATTTTTCTTCTTCTTTTTTTCATGTATCAAGTATTTTGATATATGTATGTATATATATATATATATATATATCACCAATGTGTGTGTGTATGTATGTAGTATGTTTGTATGTATGTGTGTATGTGTGCATGTGTATGTGTGCATATATATATATATATATATATATGTGTGTGTGTGTGTGTGTATCCACACGCGCGTGCACGTGTATATGTATATGTGTGTGTGTGTGTGTGTGTATGTATATATATATATATATATATATATATATGTATATATACATATGTATATATGTGTGTGTGTGTATATGTGTGTGTGTGTGTGGATATATATATATGTTTGCATATGGATATAATCTTGTGAAAAATGATATGTTGTGCCCTTTTTTCACTCTCTCTCTCTCTCTCTCTCTCTCTCTCTCTCTCTCTCTCTCTCTGTCTGTGTGTGCGTGCATGTGTATGTTCCGAATTCCGTACATATTTTGTCATATTCATTTTACTGTCTGATTTTATACATGCTAAGTATTGTACGTTTTAGTACATTTCCATTTCAAATCATTGCATTTCATGCTGTTCCCCCCCCCCCTCTCTCTCTCTCTCTCTCTCCTCTCTTCTTTTTTTTTTTCTTTTTTTGCTCCCCCCCCCCCCCCCCCCCAATTTCATCTCACTTTGCTTAATACCTTCTACGTATTTTCATGCCTTACGAAAAATGATTACATGTTGTGCCTTTCTCTCTCTCTCTCTCTCTCTCTCTCTCTCTATGCGTGCGAGCGTGCGTGTACGTGTGTGTTCAAAAATATGTACGTATTTTGTCATATTCACTTCACTGTCTGTTTTCATACAAGCCAATCTTGTACGTTGTAGTACATAATTTACATATGTTCCCCCAGCCCACCTCACTCCCTACCCCCACTCTCTCCTTCCTCTTCATTATTGTTATTCTCATTTTTATTTTATTTTATTATTATTATTTCTTTTCTGTTTATTATTATTCTTATTTTTTTGTTTTGTTTTCATTTCTCTTCTATTTTCATTTGCTGTTCCTCTATGATTACATGACTGCTTTGCTTGCTTCTTTGCTTTCTTACATTAATTGATTTCACTGCATGTTGTAGTCCCTACTCAGGGCGAGGACTGGATGTAAAAAAGCACGTCAGCGCTTATCTATTATCCTCGTAAATAAAGAATTTTGTCTTGTCTTGTCTTGTCTTGTCTCTCTCTCTCTCTCTCTCTCTCTCTCTCTATACATGTTTTTTTTTTCCCCCCATACGTGCCTCATACATGCTTGCATGTGCACACACACTCATATGTATGTGCACACGTACAAACACACACACGCATGCATGCACGCACGCACACACACACACACACACACACACACACACACACACACACATTCACTGCATATTCACACCACTATTTTATCATGAAGCACACAACTGCGATAGGCCATAATAAAGGAAACACACATGCACACACACACACACACACACACACACACACACACACACACACACACACACACACACACACACACACACACTGCACATTGTTATACATTTCAAAGTGTTGTGTGTGTTGCAGTTAACACACAAACCAGTGATGTGCTGCTATAAACTAGTGCGTGCCTACTTCAAGTATTTTATGATCCAAAACAAAGTGGAGAAGTTTATCATGAAGGTTAGTATGTCTTGCCATGACCTGTGCTTATTTCTTTGAAAAATTTGAACCATCACAGAAAACAGTACATCCATGTGTCAAAAGATTGTTCTTAATTGTAACAACCATCAGTTCACACACATACATCACAGTATCTCTCTTAACTCTTACACTGGTAGTCGCGACATGAGTCACATCATTACATCATGGCCGTCACTGGTTGTGGCGACATAAGTTGTGCTGTAGGGTGAGCCTTGCGAGCCTAGTTTTGCCGACACACACAGATGCGAAACTATGGCTCAGTGAGAAACTAATTTGCATGAGAGAGCCCAGCAACATGGATTTTCAGCATTTTGAGCTTGCTTTGTGGTTAATAGCAGCTTGTAATGCATAGGGTGATTCGACTTGTCTGGCAAAACAAAAATGACAGCGCCCAAAGGAGAACATGATAGAATTAGGAACTACTTAGATGTTTTTGCTGAATTTCTTGTGGAAAAAGCAGGTGAAGAAGAAGTTATTTACATTTTTAATGAACTGTCTGTGGTGGGTGATAGTTTGATTTAGATCAAGTACCATGTAATAGTGATTTTGAGATCGACACGGACAATGACTGGACGAGTGCCTAAGGTTGAGGGGAATCTCAAGATGCCATAGGAAGAAAAACTCAGTGTAGCGCTTCCAGATGATCTTGAACCTTTCAAACGTAAACGACCACAGTGTGGGCTAACTATTACATTTGTTGACAGTGACCATTTTGTGTGTGTGTGTGTGAGTTATCAGCACGTGATTTAAATGGGAAAACTGAACTGTACCTTATTCATTCTTACCTGGATTACCTGCATAGAAGACAGGTATAATCCGCACTGACTTTCCTTTGAAAAAGGCTGCAACTTATTTCTGGATACTGTGGAACATCATTGACTGAATTATTTGTGAAAAAGCTCTCAAGAATGACAAGCAGGATGTGCCACTGTTTTCACCTGTTATTTTCACATTCTAGACAGTTAACTCAATCAAGTCACAGCCAAAATGGACCGGTTTGTCCCTCAGATCACACAATTTTTGGCAATTTTCCAAAAATCGTAAAAAAATCAACCATTTCACCTAGGAGCATGAAACATACACCATTGGATAGAAGAAACAATATATTCATCAAAAATGTTCACCTTGAGTGAGGAATCCACACAGTTCACATGATGTAAGTAATCCAAAATGATGTACATTTGCAGAAAGACAAAAACTTTTTGTGCACACTGTAATCTACTTCAAGATCTCTGTCCTCCCATAAAGTGCGATTACACTTCTGAGCACTTGGTATGACCTACAGAGATAGTACATTCATGACAACTGTATGAAACACAAGAATTTGACCATAAAAGGCTTGATCCACTCTCATGTTCCGCACAAATCTACTTCACCTGGGCGCCGCCATGTTCAAAATCGTGTGATCGCGGGAGCTGGGAGTAGGACAATTCAAATCCGTATAAAACTACTACAGAATACACGAAGAACGGTCTAAGGGAAGCAACTGCAAGAAAAGGCCCTATGCTGTCCCTGAAATGAGATTTATTGCCCTTTAATAAAAGGAGGTATGATTTAAAACTCGTCAAACTCTGTCGGAAGTATGCGTCCGACACGCCTTCAAGCGATGTGAACAGTGTCGGAAACCCACTTCTGACAAGACTCGATTGAGTTTAGCACCAAATCAAACACACACAAGCACACAAGTTCTCTTTTATATCATTCTTTATTCAATTAACAACAATTTTTATTCTGCATGTCATGATCAAATACTAACCGTTGAAAAGTTATGCATATTATACAAAGGTAACTATTTTTTTTCAAACTTTCCTTCTGTTAATTCACCAGACAATATACTTAACAGTACGTTGTTAAATAACCAGTGTAAGGGTTAACGAAGTGTGCGATCCAAGATCTTGTTCAAAGATATCGCTGAGTCACAATGAACTATGGATTAATTTGTAATTGAAGTTTGAACGATCTTTCTTAAAGAAGAGGACACAGTTTGTAGAATGCTCCTTCTTGGTGTTCAACTGAGGTATGTTATAAGGCCTGCTGAGCATGGAAGAGGGTTAAACAAGCTGTGAAACCAGCTGAGCAATAACTCTGTCCAAACTTTCAATTATTTATGTCCAAAGCATCCAGCTTGAATGTTACAGGCATTCTAAATGAAATTGGTGGCAATGTGATCTGTTGAACATTTAGACACACATGTGCACTCTCTCACTCGCACCTTCTCTCTCTCTCTCTCTCTCTCTCTCTCTCTCTCTCTCTGTCACACACACACACACACACACACACACACACACACACACACACACATGCGCTCGCACACACACACACACACACACACACACACACGCACACACACACACACACACACACACACACTGTGGATATTCACATCGCTGCTCTGCACATTATTGCATTAGTTTTGCAATTACATGATTGTTCTGTACGTAGCTTTCATAAAAGGAAAACACTCACAACACACACACACACACACACACACACACACACACACACACTCGTATACACACACATGCTCATATACACACACACACACTCGCATACACACACACGCTCATATACACACACACACTCTCGTATACACACACACATACACACATTCGTTTGCACTGACACACACACACATGCACCCCCCCCCCCCCCTCTCTCTTCCTTCTTTCTTCCCTCCACACTACGCCACCATGTTGTACCAAAACAGGTCAGAGATGAGTGTAACCTTGATTAAAGGCAACCACACAAACGGACCCCTCTGACCAGGATGGCCTTAGCGTGATGTTTTGTTTTCAGCAAGAGAAGCGACTGTTCAACAACTTTCACTGTCAGGTGTACTGCTGGATGGACAAGTGGCATGGACTGACCTTAGAGGACATCCGAGACATCGAGAGAGCCACCAAAAATGAACTGGATGAAGTAAGAAAAGTTACCTTCACCGTGGAGATTATGCTTTCAAGTACATCAGTTCATTTTGTTCATTTGTCAGCAAGATACAAAGGCAACACACTACAAAGGCCATTTTATCCCAACTTGATCAGTGTGGCTTGAGGATGAAGGCATGACACTTTGGTGCCATTCCAGATCAAACTGCAGGTTTAGGATTGTTCACCTAAGTGATTACAAACTGTGCTACACAAAAACTACTTGACTGATTTTCAGCAAACCTTGCGGAAAGGTGAAGTGTGGTTCCAAAACGAGCCTGTTAGCTTTTAGTGCGGATCCTGCTGCAGATCTGGGTCAGAGGGTGGATCTAGGATCTGTTGGCAAGATTATTTCAGTTCTCCCCAGAACACGAACACTGTGAACTTAACTGTTGCTGATTGATAACTGTCCCCGGGGTAATGTAGATCACAGAATAATATCAAACTTCTTGGGTTTTTTTTTTTTTTTTTAAGTTTTCGTTCAGAATGTTACAAGTTTGATAAGGGAAAGTGTTTGTGGAAGTAATTCTTAAGTTTTCATTCAGAATTTTACAAGTTTGGTAAAGAAAAGTGGAAGTGGTTCCTTTGGTCCATACCTGCTGTGATTTCTCATTGTGAAATGATTTTGTTTTCATTCATGACCAGCCTCAGAGATGCATGCCAGACTTGTTTGACCTTGGCGGAGTTCTGCCCTCTTCTGAGTTACTGTGAAGTTCTTTTTTTGCTTTTTTTAACTCCCCAGATAAATCGTTATGAGGATGTTTGCGCAGTTCACCGGGCTGAGAGAGGCTGCTACTGACAGTAATAAACAGTTGTGCTGCTTGGTGGCATTGCACAGCCAGACTTCAGTTTGTCCTGGTGCACCTCCAGCACTGCAGTCCACAGGGAGTAATGAATATCAAGTTGTCATAGGATCACCCTCTAGAGGGGACTCTGCACTGCTGCTGAGTCACCTTGATAGTGTTCAATGATGCCTGTTCTGATCCAGTGTGTGCTGAGTCACCTGGATGGTGTTCAGTGATGCCTGTTCTGATGCAGCGTGTGCTGAGTCACCTGGATGGTGTTCAGTGATGCCTGTTCTGATGCAGCGTGTGCTGAGTCACCTGGATGGTGTTCAGTGATGCCTGTTCTGATGCAGCGTGTGCTTAGTCACCTGGATGTGTTCAGTGATGCCTGTTCTGATGCAGCGTGTGCTGAGTCACCTGGATGGTGTTCAGTGATGCCTGTTCTGATCCAGCATGTGCAGGACACCACCGTCTAAGCCCCCTACTGACAATACTAATGGCTTAGTTGCAGAGCCAGCATGAGTGAGCTTCCAGTAGGGTGCCTGTTACACAACAGCCTCCATGAAAGAGCTGATGCCGACAACTTTGATGCAAGCTTACCACACAGAGGAGAGGGGGGAATCACAACTGTCAAGATGGCCACAAGAGCAGGGCATGAAGGGTCGCAGGATTTGAGACTTTTTGGTGTTGGATCATCCGTAAAGATGAGAATGAAGGAGATGGTTCTGAGGGGTTACATTGTGGACTGAGACTGTCAGACAGGACTGGACTCTACGCTTGCTTCTGTAATATGGCCGGTCAACCCAGACCATTATAAAGAAATTGCACAATTTGAGGCAGACTATTCATTGTGCTTTCATACACATTCTTTCATTCCTAAGCTATATCTTACTTACTGTAAACTATACTGCGCATGCATATATTGGAAACAGTCCTGTTTAATGTGTGGGTCAGTAATCAGCTGCAGGTAAGTCTTGTCCGTGGGCCCACTTCCAAATTCTTTTCCTATTTTTGTAGTCACTTTCATACCTTAACAAAAGAGGTTGTGTTTTAACCTGAGTCTCTTTATTTCTCTGTCAGAGGATAAAATCTACTGAATTGATTTTCACAAAACTGGATGGAAAAACTGAATGTGGCCTATGGATGAATGTCTTAGAATTTGGTACTGATCAATAGTGCAGATCATCGGTTTCCTTTGTATAGTCTGCACTAACGACTTAGCCATTGTCAAGTTAGCAGCACCTAAGATGCTAAACCATTCACAGTCATGCTAAATGTATTGTCACTGTCGCTGTCACTGTTTCGTGGGTCACACTCTAGTCAAAGTGAAAAGAAAAAGATCCAACTTGTTTGGATGGCAATGCAAATGGTGGCAGCAGGAAAGAAAACTATGCTGTTGGAATGCAGAGTCTTTAACACTGAAATCTTCCTAACAGCCACACTGCTAATGGAAAGTACACAGATTCCTTGATGGGCAGATCAGTAATTAAAGAACAGTGGTGGACAGACAGAGTGGAGCTGATCTGTAGTCAAAAGGTGAAGAATTTTAAGCTTAGGTATGTAGCCTGTTGGCTGCTGTGCTGGAACAGAATCTAAAATGGACTTGCACTATTTATATATAGAAGACAAGTTAGCAGCTTCTGTACCTTAACAGGCAGTCTGTGTTTTGCTGTATTTGTCTCCCCCAAGAATGACAACTAATTCTGCTCTGTTGAATTTTCTTTTGAGCAATTGTTGCTGAATCTTTGTTCTGGCAAACAAACTCCCATGAATGTCCGCCAAGTCAAAGTAGCTATCCCTGATGACTTGCATGGATTAACAAAAGCATTGAATTGTCATAGCTTTAAAAGCAAGCTTACTACAAACCAGTAAGCTGGTTGGTGTGATTGCCACTGGTGTAATCAATGAAAAGTTGTAATGTCTAGCACTTGGCTTTTGATTTTTCTTTCTTTAATTTAACAAATACAGCACAATGGCAGGCTGACACCAACTGTTTGAAAGGGAATTTGATCATGCCGGAACTCCTGCCAGGTTCAAGGAAATACATGAACACTAGTTGTGTTCCTGGTTTGCTGTGGACTGTTTCTCTGCGTTTAGCCATCATATGAAAGTGCCAGGGGCACGGAAAGCTAGATTCACAACATGTCATGTACATCTCATGATGTGTGTCACCCGGTTTTTTCTTTTGCTTTTTTTTTTTTTTAAAATTATTTCTTGCCATGAATTTGGCAAAATTAGCGACTTTGGCGTTTAAGGCAGCTTCAGTTTTGTTTGTTTGTTTTTTTGTTTTGTTTATTTGTAATAAAACAACAGAAGATATTTTTTTCATTTTCAGTGTCTCCCCTTCCATACCCTGCCCAGTGGCATAACATCCACTCTCTTTCTGGCTTTCCTTTGCCTGTTGTGATCCAGCGTACTCAGCACACAATGTGTGAAGCCCCCTGCTGATCCAGCATGAGTGAGCACCCCCCCCTGTGGAGGATGTCACCATTGTCTTCCAACACCTGCCCACATAAATCTGCCTTTACCATTTGACTGAGACATAAACTTGGAATGGGCATGGACATACAAAGGAAAGTGGAACTGAGCTCACCATGAGAGCAGGGCATGAAGGACCACCCAGTTTAAAATGTATGAAATTGGTGAGGGTGATGATGAGCAAGGTGATGCTGTGCAGTTCCTTTCTGGTCCAAACGGCAGCTTTTTTGTTGTTGTTGTTACGTAACATATCACAGGATTAACCAGGCCTTAGAGGTACAGAAGCTTGTGGAGTTGATCAAGAAATTTGATCAACACTATCAGATATGTGTCCATGAAGTAGAGGAAACTCAAAACATATGGTTCCAGTCTTCCTGTTTGAAGCCAGCTGTGGGTAGGAGGTGAGCTAGTCTGAAGAAAAGATGTCACATGTCATGGATTCCCTTCCTCTCCCCTCACCTTCCTGGTTCTCTCCCTTTTTTTGTTTTCAGAAACGCAAGCATGGAGAGGTGCAGGGCACTAAAGCCTCTGAGACGTAATACCTCCTTTGCCATCCTGCTTCTCTGCCTCATCTCCGTGACTTGACCTCTGCGTGAAGCTGGAGTGGCCATGTGTGGGCTGTTTGGAGTGCACAGTGTGTTCACCCCTGCTTGGATGCTGTTCATCTCTTCTGGATTGTGCTGTAGAGAATGTAGACAGTGCTGGTGGTGGTGGTGGTAGTAGTAGTGGCAGGGAGGACCGAGATAATGTCATTGATTGTGGTGTGGTGGAGAGAGGATTTGTACATATGTCATAGGTTGCAGTGCTGGCTGAGGGAGAATCCAGGCAATGCCAGGTATTTGATGCCGATATTCCCTCCCCAGTCCACCACCACACCCAGTACTCTTGCTGTCATCAGTCGCTGTCTTGTTTTGTGGTCACTGGACAAAGGATAAAGAGGAAATTATGTTTCCTCTGTTCATGGTAGGCTTGATTGATTGATATAAATTCATACATATTTTTTTTCTTGTGTGAAGTTTAATGCACTGCCTGTTTAGTGTGAGGAAGTTGCATGCATTAAGAGGCATTGCGACTGGGAGAATTATAGAGTGTACATGTGGTGATTTTTTTTTTGCATTACTGTTAATGCTTCTAGTGTGAGAGAGAGAGTATGTGTGTGAGAGAGAGAGAGACTGGGTGCATGGCAGAGATATGTGTATGGATTCATATATGCATGTTGTTTCAAAGCACAGTTAAGTTTCAAACAAGGAAAATCTTGAGAGAAGCATCATCAAACTGAGTTCTAGAAGTACGAAAATTCCCAGTGTGCACTGGCTTAGAGAGGAAATTGAGCTCTGTGACTTTGGATTTTTGTCATTCTTTTTCATTTCTCTCATTTAACTTTCTTTATCTGCCTTTTGTTCTTTTTATTCCCTCTCCCCAAATTCATCTTCAACCCTCCTCCTCTGTAAGGGTTTGAACAATCTTTATAAAGTCCAGCGAACGTCTTTGAAACCCCTATTTCAGTCAGGAAGGTTGATGAAATTTCAAATACCCATTCATCGTGAAGGTCCATGAATTCAGAACGCCCATTTCATCGTCTTGAACATCAGTTACATTGGAACCTCCCATTTCAGTTGTTGAGAGTTGAAACAAATATTTCAAGGCACCCATTTCACACCCTTAGAAATCTTTGAGATTCAAAATGCCCACCCACAGCCTTGAAAGTCCTCGAGATTTTAAAAGCTTTCTTTCATCGCCTCAAAATTGACTTGGGATCAAACTCTAGTTGTTGAGGCATGAAGCAGACTTGACTGGAGGCATTTGCAAAATGCTTTAAAAAATGTGCTTGTATCTTGAGGCATTGGAACAACCCATGAGGAACGGGCTGATGTGAAGCATTTGAAAAGTGATGTACTGTCATCACTGTGTATTGTTTGTTTGTTTGTTTGTTTCTGGTTTTGTCTTTCCATGAAGTAAGTGGAAGCAAGACAGTATAGAGAAAATAATGACAGGGATGCCAGACATGATGACACTCTTTTTTGATGTCATTTTTTTCTTAATGGTCAGTAGATAAGCTATGATCATGTATAATTGTATCCACACGTATCGCTGTTTGCTGGCTTGTGACATGTGTGAGTAATGTCATGGGCTTTGTGTTTCTGGCGGTTTGGCTCCATCTGACAATACTTGAAAAACAATATTGGCTCTCGGTAAGATTTTGAAGTTCTAATTTTGACATGACTCGGTCCACCTCCCTCCAACATTCCTTCCATCATCATCTCCCATTCCCTCATGTCTGATACGCCCTCATCACTGTAAGAAACCAGATTCACCCCAAAACTTAGACTGTTGTGCTTGTATTTCCCTCGCCATACTTCCCTCCTCTTCTCATCTCCTACACAAAGCAAAGCTTTGTGCAAGCTTGAGAGCGTGTTTGTTTTCTTGTTTTGTCTGCAAAGCCTTACATGAGGAAGCCGTGTGTGCTCAATTGTTCTTGTGAGAACAGAAATGCCTCTCTCTGGTGCTGTCAGAACCTGTGTTCTTTTAACATGTGCATCCAGTCATAAATCATGAGTTTCGGATGAAGTATGCGGTTCAGTTGCTGAGAAAATGTGAGACAAACACGTGGCATTCCAGCTGCGGTCTCCAGTGAGGAAATTTCTAATGTACATAGCGAGGAAGAGGCGACTTAAAAGCCTTGAGCCATGTGTTCATATTAAGCATGTTTTGTTTCTTTTTTTTCTTTTCTTTTTCTTTTGATTTGTTGTGGTACCTGTGATTTGTTTTTACATGATGATCTCATTTTTAACTTGTTTCAGATTTGAATGTAAATATATTTTGTTTCTTTGTTTGTTATCTTTAGTTTGCTGGATGTGTTTGTTGTATTGGTTTTTCATCTATTTGTTTTATACGGGTTCAGAATTAAAGATGTGCAATCGGAATGAATTTCATGAAACATGTGATGCTATGCTACGGACCAAACATTGTAAGCTGAGTCTGTTCAGTGAAGCAACGTTCAGCAGGTCAATCAATGGTACCAGCATGAAGCTGGAAACCACATGCCTTCACATTCTGTTCCTAGTCATACTTTTTTATCGTTTGTTTTTCATATGTTGTTTGTCAATTTGAAAGTCAGCCATTTTTCACAGTTGACTTATATTCCATGTATTGATACACATACATGGGAATACAATGTTTATAGATTCTGTTTACCCTAGTGATTGGACATTTTGGTTTTTAGCCCATGCCTCATGGTTTTAAGAACAAGATCTGTCATCCATGATGAAAGTGTTGTGAAATGAAAGAAGTACTAATTTCATGTCACACAAACGTAGCAAGCTTTCTTCTGCTGCATTGGCCATGGAAAACTGACCACACACAGCTGGGAAACTGGTGACAGCTTGCATGAGTTTGACTCAGCAGAGGCGAAGCCATACTGTAGCTAGCAATTGTATGGTCGATATACTCCAACATGTAAATATGGCTGCACCTGAGCACAGGTGAATACTCTGTGATACGAGTGCAATTCCGATGAATCATCTGGACAATCAATACTTTGAGCTATATAGATACAAACTGTGACCGTTTTGTGCACAAATTAGCTGTGTGCCAAAATGGAATTATGTGTTGGGCATTTCAGACTATAAGATGCCCAGGTCAGAACCCTTGTTAGAAATTTCCTCATGTTGTCTGGAAATTACAGCACCAATCAGAGAGAAACCCAAGTGGCCTGCCGTTGTGCAGGATTGTTGTCCATACATAGGATACACAGGGGACGGTCAGTTGAGCAGCTAAAAGTCTGAGCAAGCGCTCCAGGCTATTCCGTCACATTTGTTGTTTTAGTTTTCCATCTTTCCGCAGAGTGCAATGTTAGACCAAAAAGAACAAGACAAAAGAAGGCAAGGGGATGGAAGAGTGGGAGGAGGGGGCAGAGATTGTTGGGGGGTGGGATGGGGGTGGAGGGAGATGATAGCGATAGTTTTGCAGGGAGAGGGGAATAGGAGTGCAAAACAAGTATGATGTGTTCGTGTTCTTGCACATTTATGTTTATTTGTTTTACCTCATTCAAATTCTGCCATTGTGTTCAGATTAATGTACATGTTTGATCCGATTGCCCAGGCACACATTTTATTATATTATTATTATATTGGGTATTTATGTAACGCCTGTCCTCGGTCACAGACCAAGCTCTAAGCACTTGACAATAAACACATTACCTCACTCACTCAACAGGCTGCCTACCCAGGTAGAGCCAGCCGAAGAGCAGCCTACTGGCGCTCATTCAGTTGTTTCCCGTACCATTCAAATATCAGTCACTCATTTTCATTTATCTCATTTATTCCTCCAGTTTCTCACATAGGATGCATGCGATGTTTATACGTGTCCTCCATTTCCACCGGTACACGATGGCACATAACAGTAAGTGACAATTTTTGAGTTCAAAGTTCCAAGTTTCAGAAGTACTAAATACAAGTTATAGTCAACAAAAATTATTGCTGCCTCCAGTTTCTTGTATTAGTGAACTCCACTGCATACTGGTCAGTAAAGTAACATTATCAGTTTTAATGGTGGTCTTGTGGATAACATAGTAAAAAGGGGTGTTGAAAACATTCAGCATCAGAAGATTTCACCCCCTTATACGGTTATCTGTGTTATCACCCCCTTATCATTTCCTTATACAGTTTCAATATTTAGTTCAAGCATCAGTTACTGGAGCAAATATTCCTTCACATTCATTCTTAAATACTGATCTGTTGTTGCTGTCAGAACTGACGGCCCATATGCAGACCTAAAACAAATTTCTGATGGATATATCATACTTTCTCACCTTCACCATCAGAATAGCCAATGCTACCTTCAATGACTTACAACAGAATATCAAGGAATCTGCCATTGATTTATAGTTAAGAAGAATTTGAATTTGTTTGTGCATTTCTGAATTCACCTTTAATGAAAACTTTTATTCCAGAGAAGTCTTTTTATGTACCAAAATGATTTTATCTCTTTGTACATTATTAATTGCTGTAGCTTTGATTCGACATTTCATTGCTTTTGTGCTAATTGCATTGTGCCACATTTGTCAGCTATCATGTTTTGCGGGGTTGATATCATTTTCTGGTATCTGAAATATTACTGCAATGATATCAGTGGGCTTGTTGGCTTCTGGGTGTGTTTGGAAATAATAAACAACAGGAGAAAGAAGGTATTTGGATTGCCTGTTTTTGAGCATTTGAAGAAAAAAAAAAATGTAATGTGGTCCATAGGATAATGCTGCCTTTCCTTGTGTCGCCCCAGGTGTATTCAAACCCAGCTGCTGAAGTGCAGAAGTCATGATTGCATGCTGAGGTCATGGGTTCAAGTAAGATTTTTCTCCCCCTGTCAGCCCCTCTACAGATTTGAGAGTGCTATGGGCTCAGATTAGATGAGTGGAACGACACGGTCACACTTCATCGGCTTGATGGATGCTTCTCTATGGGCTCAGATTAGATGACTGGAACGACACGGTCACACTTCATCGGCTTGATGGATGCTTCTCTATGGGCTCAGATGAGATGAGTGGAACGACACGGTCACACTTCATCGGCTTGATGGATGCTTCTCTATGGGCTCAGATTAGATGACTGGAACGACACGGTCACACTTCATCGGCTTGATGGATGCTTCTCTATGGGCTCAGATTAGATGACTGGAACGACACGGTCACACTTCATTGGCTTGATGGATGCTTCTCTATGGGCTCAGATGAGATGAGTGGAACGATACGGTAACACTTCATCGGCTTGATGGATGCTTCTCTATGGGCTCAGATGAGATGAGTGGAACGACACGGTCACACTTCATCGGCTTGATGGATGCTTCTCCCACAGGTTTGCTCAAATGTTCTGACCAACACTGCGGAGGTCAGTATCGTTCAAAACTGGCCGACGCCAGGATATATTTTGAAAGAAAGTGCAAGCTCTGCCATGTAGTCTCAGACCATAATGGAGCTTTGTGGCATCGTCTCCATTGATCCCTGTGACAGAAAAGCCTCTGGCATCGTCTCCATTGATCCCTGTGACAGAAAAGCCTCTGGCATCGTCTCCATTGATCCCTGTGACAGAAAAGCCTCTGGCATCATCTCCATTGACCCCTGTGACAAAAAAGCCTCTGGCATCGTCTCCCTGATCCCTGTGACAGAAAAGCCTCTGGCATTGTCTCCACTGATCCCTGTGACAGAAAAGCCTCTGGCATCGTCTCCACTGATCCCTGTGACAGAAAAGCCTCTAGCATCGTCTCCACTGATCCCTGTGACAGAAAAGTCTCTAGCATCGTCCCACTGATCCCTGTGACAGAAAAGCCTCTAGCATCGTCTCCACTGATCCTGTGACAGAAAAGCCTCTGGCATCGTCTCCACTGATCCTGTGACAGAAAAGCCTCTGGCATCGTCTCCACTGATCACTGTGACAGAAAAGCCTCTGGCATCGTCTCCACTGATCACTGTGACAGAAAAGCCTCTGGCATCGTCTCCACTGATCACTGTGACAGAAAAGCCTCTGGCATCGTCTCCACTGATCACTGTGACAGAAAAGCCTCTAGCATCGTCTCCCCTGATCCCTGTGACAGAAAAGCCTCTGGCATCGTCTCCATTGATCACTGTGACAGAAAAGCCTCTAGCATCGTCTCCCCTGATCCCTGTGACAGAAAAGCCTCTGGCATCGTCTCCCCTGATCCTGTGACAGAAAAGCCTCTGGCATCGTCTCCACTGATCACTGTGACAGAAAAGCCTCTGGCATCGTCTCCACTGATCACTGTGACAGAAAAGCCTCTGGCATCGTCTCCATTAATCACTGTGACAGAAAAGCCTCTAGCATCGTCTCCACTGATCACATCGTCTCCACTGATCACTGTGACAGAAAAGCCTCTGGCATCGTCTCCACTGATCACTGTGACAGAAAAGCCTCTGGCATCGTCTCCACTGATCACTGTGACAGAAAAGCCTCTAGCATTGTCTCCATTGATCACTGTGACAGAAAAGCCTCTGGCATCGTCTCCACTGATCACTGTGACAGAAAAGCCTCTGGCATCGTCTCCACTGATCACTGTGACAGAAAAGCCTCCAGAATCGTCTCCACTGATCACTGTGACAGAAAAGCCTCTGGCATCGTCTCCATTGATCACTGTGACAGAAAAGCCTCTAGCATCATCTCCACTGATCACTGTGACAGAAAAGCCTCTAGCATCGTCTCCACTGATCCCTGTGACAGAAAAGCCTCTAGCATCGTCTCCACTGATCCTTGTGACAGGAAAGCCTCTAGCATCGTCTCCACTGATCCCTGTGACAGAAAAGCCTCTGGCATCGTCTCCACTGATCCCTGTGACAGAAAAGCCTCTGGCATCGTCTCCACTGATCCCTGTGACAGAAAAACCTCTAGCATCGTCTCCATTGATCCCTGTGACAGAAAAACCTCTAGCATCGTCTCCATTGATCACTGTGACAGAAAAACCGCAAATTCTGTGGCCTTTCTTGTGGTGACCCCAGGTCTGTTTTTTTTTTTTCTTCTCATGTCCATGCCTATGACGAGTTTGTATATTGGCAAGTTCATGGGGACTGAAATTTGGACGGACATGGCGACTTCCTGTGGAGAGGGATGTTCACTGCACTGGCTCCGTGATGAAGCAGTTACTGTCACCAACAGGGAACTGCACCGGCTGGATCAGGATGAGCACCATGAAATACCAGCGTGACTTGACGGCAGTGCGGCATCTCCTCTGCAGACTGTCTCATTGGTGGACTGATGCTGACTGCTCTCTGTGGACTGCCTGTGCTGTCACTGCTTCAGAACACCTGGAACTAGGGAATGAGCAGTGTATGGGGGTAATGCCAGAGAGAGTGGATGGAAAGTGAGACCGCAAAATAAACAGATGAAAACCTTAGAACTCTTTATTGTCTGTGTTCTTTCTCTCTCATCCAAGAGAAAGATGCAGATATTGGAGAATTGAGAGCATTTCCTTGAGTGAAGATTTTATTTATTAGTATTAATGAGAAAACTTATACAACACCTTTGCTTGGTTAGAGATCAATCTCCAAGTACTTTACAGTCTGTGCTCTTGCACTTCCACAGAAGGCAGCCAACCTCGAAAGAGCCGAGTGAAGTGATGCCAGATGCTAGTCATGTGCCCTGTGTCATTCATACCTTCAATTATTCATGGAGGATGCATGCCATGTGTATACCTGTTATCCACACCAACAGCCAAACTGACTTCCTTTTGCCAAAGTAGGTGACGGAATTTTGTAGGCAAGATGTTAGTGTATGGTGTTCAAAACATGGAGCCTTGGTTTATGGTATTATTCAAAGAACTTTTCAGGAAATCGAGTCGGCACCACTGCTAACTCAAGGGGAAAATCCACTGTACTGAACTGGACCAGTAGAAATTCAAGCTCACCACCCCAAAATCACCAAAACGAGTCTAGCACTTTACTAACTGGAGTATTACACACACCCTCCCCCCCCCCCCCCCCCCCCCCCCCCGCCCCAAAAAGAAATCACTTGTTTACTCCTCCAGCATTTTGAACTTGCCAATTAGAAATGTTCATCCACTTGCAGATGCAAGTCTGTAAGCAATACTGTGAAGTTGTTACCTGCAGATATGGACTCTCTAATAATGCTGTAAAGTTCTATTTGCAGATGTGGACTCCATGAATAATGTGAAGTTCTAATTGCAGATATGGACTCTGTCAACAATTCTGTGAAGTTCTACTTGCAGATATGGACTCTCTAAATAATGCTGTAAAGTTCTAATGGTGTAAAGTTCTATTTGCCTATCTGGACTCCATAAATAATGTTATGAAGTTCTACTTGCAGATATGGCCTCTCTAAATAGTGCTGTAAAGTTCTATTTGCAGATACTGACTCTGTAAGCAAGGGTGCGAAGTTCTACCTGCAGTTGACAATAACCTAGCATCGGATCATTATGCTGTGAAGTGTGAATTAGATATCGTTAGGCCCGCCGTTCCAAAGACTTACAAGGAAGTTAGGAAAATTTCTGCTATCGATATAGAGGCTTTCAAATCTGATCTGACCACGGCCATACCGAGCGAGCCATCGGCCTGTCAGCTGACCTCTGCCCTCCGTGTCACGCTTGATAAGCATGCTCCAGTGAGCAGGCGCTTGATCACTGATCGCTCACTGTGTCAATGGCACAACACAGTGGGTCCCGAGTTGTCGGAGGCCAAGCAGGAGAGGAGGGGGGCTGCGAGGCGATGGCGTGCCACGGGACTGACTGTGCACAGGGAAATATATCAAACTGCGAGAAATCATGTTACCGACATTGTTCATCAAGCAAAAACTTTGTTCTATTCTTCAAAGATATTGGCCTGTAATACGGCCAAGCAACTATTTAATGTCACAAATAGTCTCCTAGGCAAAGTCAGCTACTCCCCCCTTCCCACCATCTTCCAAACTCAAGAGCTCCCTCAGAAATTCTTAGAGTTTTTCAATGGAAAAATTGACACTATCCGTGAAAAGCTAGATTTTACTGCACCTGTACATCCTCTGAATGACAAAGTTTACTGTGGACCTCCTTTGGCTTGTTTTAGTCCTGTTAGTCAAGACTATGTCAAAAAACTTTCTTTGCGATGCAGCCCTAAATCATGTGAACTTGATGCCATTCCCACTAACTTGCTCTTTCAGTGCATTGATGATGTCCTACCCCATCTTACTCATGTTATCAATACCTCTTTGTCCTCTGGTCACGTTCCTGAAATCTTCCGGTCCGCAGTGGTACGTCCATTGATCAAGAAACCTTCATTAGATAAAAATGTTTTAAAGAATTATCGGCCTGTATCAAATTTGTCATTTCTATCAAAATTATTGGAGATCGTTTTGGAACAAATTCTAGAACATCTCGAAAAGAATCACCTTTTGAATCCTCATCAATCTGCTTACAGACAAGGCCATAGTTGTGAGACAGCACTCCTCCGTATAGTCAATGACCTCCTCTGCGGGCTTGACGATGGGAATGTTTTATTATTAGCAATGTTAGACCTCTCCGCAGCATTTGACACGATCGATCATAATATTTTGTTCTCACGGCTTCAAACTTCCTTTGGATTCAAAGACACAGCTCTCGACTGGATTATCTCTTACTTGACTGGACGGACTCAGACAGTGTGTGTACAGGGAAGATACTCAGACAGTTCTCCTCTTAGGTACGGTGTGCCTCAGGGTTCTGTACTGGGGCCAGTCCTTTTTGTGCTGTATGCTAGTCCTGTGTCTGACGTCATCAGTGGTCACGCCATGTCGCATGAGAGCTTTGCTGATGATACTCAGCTTCATCAGTCGGCTCCCATTGCTGAAATTGACTCACTGATTTCTCGGACGCGGGGCTGCATTGCAGACCTGAAGGACTGGATGACAACCAACAAACTACAACTAAACGACGACAAGACGGAACTCATGTTCGTGACAAAACAGCCTAACCATCCTTCTCTGCCTTCAACTGTCACTATCAATGACTGTGCTGTCTCTGTCTCCACCTCTGTCCGCAGTCTAGGGGTCATACTTGACCAATCCCTCTCCTTTGAGAGACAGGTTTCAAATATTTGCAAGATTGCCTATTTAGAACTAAGAAGAATCAGCTCTGTACGTCACCTTCTCTCTACAGATGCTACAAAAACTCTCATTTGTGCTTTGTCTTATCTAGAATAGATTACTGCAACTCACTTTTGGCCGGCCTTCCAAAATACCTGATAGAAAGATTACAGCGAATCCAAAATCATGCAGCCCGAGTCGTCTGTAGAGCAGGAAAATATGATCACATTTCGCCTCTACTCCACTCTCTTCACTGGCTATCTGTCTCAAACCGTATCTCGTACAAAATCTCAACTCTCACTTTCTCTGCTCTCTTTGAAAATGGACCTTCTTATCTCTCAGATCTCCTTAAAATCTACACCCCCTCTTGACAACTACGCTCCTGTGCTGACAACCGCCTTCCGCGAATGACTCGCTTCAGGACTACTACTGGTGAAAGATCTTTCTCTTTTCAAGCTCCAGCGACGTGGAACAGACTGCCAGACTCTCTCAGACATTCAGATTCTATCTCTTTTTCAAGTCTAAACTTAAAACCCATCTATTTTCTCATAATTAGTCAATGCTGTGGGGAGAGGGGGGGGTGGGGGGGTACAACCTAACTCATAGCCGTCTGGGCCTTTTCAAATGTAGCGTATGTGTATGTTCTCTATTATATGTATTTGTTGTATGATTGAACGTTATAGGATTAAGTTTTTGTAGTGATATTTGAAGAATAAGTGAATGTCACATTGGTAGGATTAGGATTTGTTAGTTATTGTAGTAATAGTATTTGTAGTTGGGTGTAAGGTGTATTATTGTATATGAGAAGGGTGAATGTAGTATGACTTTGTAAAGCGCTTAGAGAAATTCGTTTGATTAAGCACTATATAAGAAACCATTATTATTATTATTAGATATGGCCTCTCTAAATAATGGTGTAAAGTTCTATTTGCAGATGTGGACTCTGTCAACAATGCTGTGAAGTTCTATTTGCAGATATGGTCTCCATCAACAATGCTGTGAAGTTCTATTTGCAGATATGGTCTCCATAAACAATGCTGTGAAGTTCTGTTTGCAGATGTGGTCTCCATAAACAATGCTGTTAAGTTCTATTTGCAGATATTATGGTCTCCATCAACAATGCTGTGAAGTTCTATTTGCAGATGTGTTCTCCATCAACAATGCTGTGAAGTTCTATTTGCAGATGTGGTCTCCATCAACAATGCTGTGAAGTTCTATTTGCAGATGTGGTCTCCATCAACAATGCTGTGAAGTTCTATTTGCAGATATGGTCTCCATCAACAATGCTGTGAAGTTCTATTTGCAGATACGGTCTCCATCAACAATGCTGTGAAGTTCTATTTGCAGATATGGACTCTGTAAACAATGCTGTGAAGTTCTATTTGTAGATATGGACCCTGTCAATAATGCTGTGATGTTCCATTGGCAGTATGGACTGTAATTAATGCTGTGAAGTTCTACTTACAGGTATGGACTCTGTAAACAATGCTGTTAAGTTCTGCTTGCAGATATGGACTCTCAAAGTAATGCTGTAAAGTTCGATTTGCAGATGTGGATTCCATAAATAATGCTGTGACCCTCTACTTGCAGATATTGACTATGTCAACAATGCTGTGAAGTTTTACATGCGTTATGGACTAAGTAAATAAGGGTATGAATTTCTGCTTGCAAATATGGACTCTGTAAACAATGCTGTGACATCCTACTAGCATATAGGGGCCTTGTAAATAATGCTGTGACATTCATCTTCAGTCTATCAACTCTGCTAACAATGGTGTGAAGTTCTACTGCAGTATGGACTTTGTTAACAATGCTTTGAAGTTCTACTTGCAGTGTGGACTCTGGAAATAAAGCTGTAATTTTCTGCTTGCATATATGGACGCTGTAAACAATGCTGTTACATTCTACTTGCAGTATAGACTATGTAAACAATAGTTTGAAATTCTACTTGTGGGTATGGACTCTATAAACAATGCTGTGTAATTCTAATTGCACATATGGACTCTGTAAACAATGCTGTGTAGTCCTTGCACATATGGACTCTGTCAACAATGCTGTGACATTCTTTTTCCAGTATGGACTCTGTAGACAATGCTGTGAAGTTCTACTTACAGTATGGACTCTGTAGACAATGCTGTGAAGTTCTACTTACAGTATGGACTCTGTAAACAATGCTGTGAAGTTCTACTTACAGTATGGACTCTGTGAATATGCTGTAACTTTGTACTTGAATATATGGACTCTAGAAAGAATGCTGTAAAGTTCTAGTTCAGTATGGACTCTGTAAACAATGCCGTGATATTGTATTTTGCAGTATGGACTCTGTAAACAATTCTGTGAACTTCTACTTCCTATATGGACTATATTAACAATGATGTGACATTCTATTCGCAGTATGGACTCTGTAAACAATGCTGTGAAGTTCTACTTGCAGATATGGACTCTGTAAACAATGCTGTTCAGAATCAACATCGATGCAGACTCAAAAACTCCTTCCACATTCTTCAATTGAAACTTATCTGAGGATCTTTATAAATGCGAGTATTAAAAATCAAACAAAACAATGAAAAAAAAAAGGAAAAAGCCTTGCACAATATTTATAGATGAGTAGGCCGTTGTGTGGTGATTGGTTGAATGACATATGCACGCAAACACACGCATGCACACTTGCATGCAAACTTGCACACACACATTCGTTACGTATAAATTTCCAGCGTGGCTTAACAAGCTTTCACCAAAGTGGGTCTGTAACTGTTGAGGATCAAGACTGGTTGGAAGGCCTCAAGGAGTGTTGTATCTGCTACTGGAAGAAATACGATTTAAAAAAAAAATCTTTTTTAGAAAGAAGTTTTATTTACCTTGTCTCTGAATGATACTGATATTGTTCTTTTGACATAGATTTGTTGTGGCCACACTGATAAATAAATACAGTCCCTCTAACTCTGTCTTTAAAATTACAGAAGAAAAAAAGAACACAGCAAAATGTGCTCATTATTGAGCTGCCTTAGAATGTACACACACACACACACACACACAACACACACACACACACACACACACACACACACGCACACACACAAAAGAATACATGTACACACATACACTTGAACAGAATTTCCCTTTCTCAGCAGGCAGTCCACAAAAACCTCAGTAAACAGCCAAAGAAAACCATGATCACTCCTAACAATGGTCTCCAGGTCACCTTCCCAATCCAAACTGACTTTCATCTGGCACAGCAAAGAGGCCAAGTAGGTAATGCACCTACCTAGGAAGTGAGATTTGGGGTTCAAGTCTTACCTGGGGCAGATGGATACCTTTCCTCTCCTGTCCACCTGACCATAACGTGACCGGAGTGCTGGTCGTCCAAAGAAGACAATGAACCAGGCTCATGACTCCTAAAAGCAGACATGAGACCTGATCAAGTGGAAAAAGATCTAGTTGCAATGTGAGGCAACTGCAGGTGGAAATCTAAACAAACTTTAAAAACTATTAATATGGCTCTGCTGAAAAACACAGACAAACAAATCACAAGACAAAAACACGGCCCGTTTTGACCTCTTGGGTCTTCTTCAGGCAAGATGCACAACACTCAGAACAACGAAAATGAACGAGCAATCACTTATCCTCATCCAATTCGGCACAAGATGGACATTGAATCACGTGGGAAAAGCCTGAAAAAGATGTCAAACAGTCCAGAACCCCACGCTGGATCCCAAGGCGGGGATGAGCAATAGCTTCAAGGCATTGGGGAATATTGGCCCCCTGGAGCAGAAGCTTTTCTCCACCAGACTTTTACACTATTGCGAGTTTAGCCGTGTGCTAAAGCCACCCTATGTTAAATTTCTTGGTTCTTGACGCCAGCAGTCTTGTCAATGTTCTGGGCAATACTTTTTCTCATAGCCTTTGAAACATTTTGAGCCCAGAATTTCTTTCTTCCAAGTCTGAAGGAGCTGCCAGAACCCTTGACAAATCAAACTGGAATACAATAATGGACTGAATTCTGAACTTGAAACCCGATGTTCTTATTCTTACATGTGCCCCAAAATTTTCTCTGCAGAATTATGCCAATCTCAAGAACAGCCCTGGAGACCTTTAAAAAGCCTGAATTCAGGAGAAAACCTGAAAACCTCATGTCTGTAAAAAGAAATGTACCTTATCAGTGAAATATCACTGACTGTATTTAAATACAAACAAAACAGCATGTTCATCAACAATCATTTCAGATCACATTGCAATGTAGAAACAATACTTCTGAACCTCATCCCAATGTGCCTCAATTCTAGCACGCCATCATAGACATATTGACAGGAATATCATGATAAATGCATTAAAAGGAATACTACTGAAATACATTCAAATGAATATTACAAACAATCATTCAGTGGAACATCATGGATGCCTATTAAAGAGAATTTTGTGGACATGTATATACAGAAAAGAATATTATGGATACACATTCACAGGAATATTACGGACATATTTGAAAGAATATTAAGGACACTTTCAAAAGGAATATCATGGAAACACATTAAAAAAACAATAACAATATTTCAAGGAATATTAGGGTCTCATATTCAAAGGAACATTACAGACACATATTCAAAGGAATATTTTGGACACAGATTTAAGGAAATATCATGGACATATATTCAAAGGAATATTACAAACATATTTAAAGGAATATCAGTAATACACGTTCAAAGGAATATGAAAAAAAATTCAAAGAAATGATATGGAAAGACATTCAAAGGAACATTTTGGGCATACACTTAAAGAAAATTTTAGGGACACATTCAAAGGCATATTATGGACTTGCATTCAAAGGAACATTAGGACACATTCAAAGAAATGTCATGGCACATGTTCAAAGGAATATCATGAACACACATTCAAAAGATGTGATCACCAGAGCACTTTACCCAAAAACCTATATTAGTGTACTTTTCAACTAAAATGTGTGTACACCTCTTCCAAATTTCTGTACACATGGCAGAGGGTAGACAGCTGGGGGACATCTGACCTTACAGTACCCTACAGTAAAAAAGGTTTCTCCCAATACAAAGTCCTTTCAAAACTGATCCATCAGCAGACACTGGCACAAGTTCTCTCCATTCTTCTTTTTTTTTTTTTTTTTTTTTTTCAGAGTCTGTGGTCCGTGCGACCCAATGTCATCAAGATGCAAATTCGTGAGCACGAGCTCATAAGAGTTGTCGCGCTCTAATCATCGCGCACACACACAACAGTTACACACCGTAAGTGCAACTACCACTCAAGAACTTCATCTTGAGACTTGTTTTTTCTACCTTTTTTTGTTTTCAGTTCGATGGTATTCATTGTATTTTCACCAAACATGTGTACAAAAAAAAAAAAAAGGCAACATCGTAAGGGTAAAAGGTCTGAAACACATTCAAAGAAACATGACACACATTCAAAAGAAAATGCTATCAAGGATGATTAACATCCAAAGAACACCCAGAACTGGTTTAGCAAGCAATAAATCATCTTGATAATAATAAAACTTCATTGAAACTCAACAATGATCAAAGATACTTCCGCTTAACTACTTAACACTCGCTTCTCCACAATTCCTGATACAGTTGTCGCAACTGACTATTCAAGCTCGAATGAATTTAAAGAACCCCAACAATCTTGTCATGACAAAAAAAGCAAAACAAAAAATCATACCTGAACTACACATTCCAGCCATAACAGTATATACGGGGGGTATCAGTACCTACATACTCATCACAAATATTCAGGAACCTGCCAAGTAGATGATACAGATGGCAAAGTCCAAACTCTCCACTCCAGTAACAAACACCTTTAATTTGTGCAAAGGTAAACATTATTTTCCTGATGCTTTCGAAGTTGCAAAAGTTATACACATTCATGGATCTGGTGATAAGAATCCAATCCTTTAAAACTACAGACCAAGATCAATCATTTCCTTTCTAAACCTCTAGAAAAAACATTTGAATAAACACATTCTTCTCACTTCAACTCACACAGTTCGCTCTATCCCTGGCAGTTGGGTTTTGGACAAAAATACTCCTGTTGTTAATAGATGAGTGGCTTTAAAAACATTAATAACAACACATATACACAGAAAAAAAAAAACACAAATAATGTGTGACTTTGGACACATCTATCTCTTCAGTAGCAAACCTTCAATATGGTATTCTACAACGATCCATTCTAGGCCCTATACTCTGCTCAAGTGAAATCAATTACTTAGCCCTACATATAAGATCTACAGATGACAATACAACTTACACAAGCCACATTTATATATTATTAGTCTTTCAAACATTTGCAAGAAAGTACCAATGAACTTCTCAAATGGACCAAATTTAATTACATGTTACTTCTCCCTCAAAACATAATGCATTACAACTGTAGAAAACAGACAAAAGTTCACTAGTAATTTCATCCTATACACCTTAAAAAAGTACATATGAGCATTACAACTACACAAAAAAGACAACGTTCACCAATGATTTCTGTCCTATACACCTCAGAAACGTACACATGGAGCAAGTCACTAATCATAAAGTCTCAGCAATAATAATTGATGACAGTCTCAGCTGGAATCCCTACATACCTTTAATATGCAAAGCTTTCCCATAAAGTCTATGAACTTGCCCAAATCAAACAATTCCTTGACCTCCATTGATGTAAACTCCGTTTCAAAACTCACATTCAGTTTTCTGAGATTATGTAACAAATTTACTGGGATTCTGCAAGTACAGATATATCTATACACATCCCCACAGGAGGTTTGGGTTCAACAGGCATTAGCGAACCCATGACAACAAGAGTTTTTTCCTGGCCACACTTTGTTGAAAAGGCAACACACACACACACACACACACACACACACACACACACACACACACACACACACACACACACACACACACACACACACACACGAGGTGGTACTGTCCTGTGATGACATGCTCTCAGCAGCTCTCATTTTGATCAGAGGAAGCTGCCGAGTACTACAACAGACTGCTGTTGTTTGTCCTTTGGGGGTGAAGGTGATCATGACTCCTGCTATCACTGGGTGGTGGTGTGTTTACCAAGATGGCTACTCGGGTCGATCCTCGCATTGAATAGTCTGTTGCAGCATGGACAAGGCAGACCTGGAGATGAGCCAGGCAGAAAGGTGGTGTTTGCTCTGATTTTCCAAAGCTGACCGTTTTTCTCCTGTGCCTCCACTCGCCTAGTTTCAAAATCTTTCACTCCGGATTTGAACATGGCGTGCCAGGATGAGCGATCATGTGCAGCTTCTTTTCAGGAGGCAAGAGCAATGCTACAGCACGTCAGTGAGGCCTTCACTGGCTTCGGTTGTCTTTGCAGCACCTTCCCGGCCCCTACGGGAATGCCTGCCCTCCAGCAGCTCGCCACAGAACTAACAGATTACAATTGTATTGAATACAAGTCATTTGTGCAAAAGGCACTGGTGAGCAGCCTTCGTTCTGCCCAGCTACACTGGGATACGCAAATGACATGATTCTCTTTCACATGTGAACCTTCATGTCCTCCTTTCTCACAGGCTGCACATCAAAGCACCACATGTCAGGTCAGGAGAAGACATGCAATGCCTTTGATTCCAGAGGCATCAGCTGAAAGATTTCAGCCGTCCAGCTGGCCCATTTCACTGTAGTCAGGAACAAGTCAGAGAGACAGCTGCAGATCGCAGAGTGCCTTGAGATCTGTTGGAGGTGCTATGACTGGCTGGGCTGTGGTGTACTGGCCCTACACCGCAGTGTCCTGGCCATGGTGTACTGGCCCTACACCGCAGTGTCCTGGCCGTGGTGTACTGGCCCTACACCGCAGTGTCCTGGCCGTGGTGTACTGGCCCTACACCGCAGTGTCCTGGCCGTGGTGTACTGGCCCTACACCGCAGTATCCTGGCCGTGGTGTACTGGCCCTACACCGCAGTGTCCTGGCCGTGGTGTACTGGCCCTACACCGCAGTGTCCTGGCCATGGTGTACTGGCCCTACACCGCAGTGTCCTGGCCATGGTGTACTGGCCCTACACCGCAGTGTCCTGGCCATGGTGTACAGGCCCTACACCACAGTGTCCTGGCCATGGTGTACTGGCCCTACACCGCAGCGTCCTGGCCATGGTGTACTGGCCCTACACCGCAGTGTCCCGGCCATGGTGTACTGGTCCTACACCGCAGTGTCCTGGCCATGGTGTACTGGCCCTACACCGCAGTGTCCCGGCCATGGTGTACTGGTCCTACACTGCAGTGTCCTGGCCATGGTGTACTGGTCCTACACCGCAGTGTCCTGGCCATGGTGTACAGGCCCTACACCACAGTGTCCTGGCCATGGTGTACTGGCCCTACACCGCAGTGTTCTAGCCATGGTGTCCGCAGTGTCCTGTCACCATCACCTCTCCCCCTTCCACACGGCCTGTCCAC
Source organism: Conus canariensis (assembly GCA_033310375.1). Taxonomy (NCBI): domain Eukaryota; kingdom Metazoa; phylum Mollusca; class Gastropoda; order Neogastropoda; family Conidae; genus Conus; species Conus canariensis. The sequence goes on along the minus strand of CM065736.1, from coordinate 52,765,271 downwards.
CTGACATGGTGGTGGGCTCTGGAAGGACACAGACCGACACAGGAACAACTGGGGTCATGGACCAGCCAAAGGGGCAGAATTCATTTCATCATTTTGTGGATCAGGTGCACTCACCGCAAAAAGTGTTGGGGGCGAAGGGAGGAGTTTGAGGAACAGTCTGCAGTACTAGTAAAGCCCCCTCTCTGATCAGCTCCTGTATACTTTGACACCTGTATCTCATGGCAGTCACTGACACAACAGTCTGTAGTGCTTGTACAGCCCCTTCATCGATCAGCACCTGTATACTTTCACACCTGTATGTCAGCCATTGACACAACTGTCTGCAGTGCTTGTACAGCCCCTTCATCGATCAGCACCTGTATGCTTTGACACCTGTATCTGATGTTAGTCGTTAACAGAACAGCTTCACAATCATTCCTGCCATTTTGTTTTATGTGTGGCTTTGTGCTACAAACTGCCTGCATATCTTTAAGCATCAACAACCACTGCATTTAGCAGCTATGATCAGATAAGCAAAAAAAAAAAAAAAACCACTGTTGAAGCTAGCAGATTTAAAGCCTGGACTTGAAGACTGCAACAGAAGAGAAGTGCCTCACATGAACAGGGAGACAGTTCCTGAGCTTTGGTCAGTAAATGGAAAAGCAGAAACAAAATCTGTATGTGAAACTAAAGTGATGGAGACGTCATGGTCAGTGGTTGAGGAAAAGCATGAGAAGTCAACAGAAACCCGATCTAAGCATGTCGTGTTCTGTTCGGTCTGAGACAGGGAGCCATTGAAGGTTCACCAGAAGAGGGCTGCAAGATTCACAGTGCCAAGCTTTCCAGATAACAAAATGTACTGCTGTGTTTTGAGCCCTCTTCACCTTCTGAATGACAGACTCGGACGGGCAGGACAGAGCTGCAAGCAATCTTGTCTACACAGGCACAGGAAGAATCTACAGTCTTCACAGCATCCACAGGAAGAAAGTTTCTGACTGAGCCTCTCCTTCAACTCAAAACAACAAATCTTGACAGATTTTCAAGGTTCATAGTTTTACTGACAGACTGGAATCCATCTACATCGATTCTTCCACTGTCAGAGAAGACATATCTAAATCCTGTGGTGAGACAGATTAGGCTTTGGAACAACAGATCCAGTGAACAGAACTGACACATTCTTGCCATCACTGGGCTTCTGCACAGTTTCACATCCATACTTTATATCAGAGGCATGATCATGGAAAACATGGATTGTGTCACTTTTGAGTTTACAGAACTGCTGAAGGTGAATCTCACCTGATGCTGAATACTTCTTAATAATAGAAGACAGCATTGTTCCATACAGTGTGTAGCTATTTGATATTGTGAAAAAATCCATTTTCATAGCAGGACAATGTATGGTTTTGAAATTAATTTCTGAACTCTTTGTCAAAAAGCATACAGTATTATTTCAAAAAACATTTCTTCTATATTAAGTCTGATGGGTTAACTATGATTACTTGATTCAATGAAACTAAAATATAGTCCTTAAGTCGACTGTGTGTGTGTGTGTGTGTGTGTGTGTTGTGTGTGTGTGTGGTGTGTGTGTGTGTGTGTGTGTGTGTGTGTGTGTGTGTGTGTGTGGTGTGTGCACGCGCATGTGCGTGCCTGCTTGCATGTGTGCGTGCATGCATGTGTGAGTGTGCGTGGCAGTGTGCATGAATGGAGTGTCAATTTCTGTCTTTCGTTCTGTTCTTCAAAGAAGTGATGGATTTCCTTAGTTTACTGACTCTCTGGCACCATGGCTTGTCAACAGTCTCCAGGTGTCTGAGTGCTGAAACTTTCTAGCAAGCACGAGTGGTGTATGACCTTCTTTATTCTGTGCATTGACATCAGCACCATGATCTATCAGTACTTGGGCTGTGACATACTGACCCCATCTGGCAGCCCACAAAAGTGGTTTCTTCCCAATTCTATTCTGTACACTGACATCAGCTCCACGGTCTATTAGTGATCTGACTGTGTCAGTCTGACCATGCTCAACAGCAAACAGAAGTGGTGTGTTCCCAGTTCTATACACTGACATCAGCTCCATGCTCTATCAGTGCTCTGACTGTGTCAGTTGACCATACCTGGCAGCCCACAGAAGTGGTGTGTCACCATCTTTATTCTGTGCATTGACAGCAGCTCCATGGTCTATCAGTGCTCTGACTATGTCAGTCTGACCATACTTGACAGCCAACAGAAGTGGTGTGTCACCATGTTTATTCTGTGCATTGACAGCAGCTCCATGGTCTATTAGTGCTCTGACTATGTAAGTGTGACCAAACATAGCAGCCAACAGAAGTGGTGTGTTACCACGTTTATTCTGTGCATTGACATCAGCTCCATGGTCTATCAGTGCTCTGACTTTGTCAGTCTGACCAGACCTGGCAGCCCACAGAAGTGGTGTGTCACCATATTCATTCTGTGCATTGACAGCAGCTCCATGGTCTATCAGTGCTCTGACTGTGTCAATGTGACGAGAGCTGGCAGCCCACAGAAGTGGTGTTTCACCACCTATATTCTGTGCATTGACAGCAGCTCCATGGTCTATTAGTGCTCTGACCGTGTCAGTCTGACCATACATGGCAGCCCACAGAAGTGGTGTGTCACCCTGAATGCTCTTGGCATTGACATCAGCCCCAGCCTGAAGAAGGAGACTGACAATATCAGCAACATCCTCCCGTCTTTCACCACACACCAGTGTCAACACTGTCAATCCGGCACTGCTACTGTCATTCACACCAATTTCATACAGAAGACGGAACTGCACTTCTCTTTTATCTGCCCGTGAAATACATCTGAAGATGTGATCTGTGTCTCTCTGCTTTCTGTTCTTTGCAGCCTGTGCACGTGTCTTGTCAGCCAGCTGATAAGGCGTCACTCCTTTTCTGTTTTTCTGGGTGATGACAGCACCAGCTTTCAGACACAGTCTAACAGCTCCTCTCTCCCCGATGTTCACAGCAACGTGAAGGAGGGGGTTGCCATCTTTGTCTGTCTCACTCACCACCCTGTCTGTCAGCAGTCGGAACACCAGGTACCAGACACGTCTGTCCTTTACCTGGAGCTGCAGTCTGTCACCGGTCATTTGAACTGTGAGGAGATCAGGGGGGATGGGAAGGGAAGGATCAAGGAGATACAGTAGTCCTCCCTTGAAGAGACTCTACCCCACGAATTAATTCCTTCTGTTTTTGAACTTCTTTAGTCAAACACTGGCCAGGAAACGGAAAACCTATGATGCAGTCTGGGTGCTTGAACAGTTGTGCAGTTACCATTTCAGACAGGACTGACTGAAGTCTGCTCTGGGAGGTCTGCATCACATGATCAAAGAGGGAACAAGCCATCAGCACAACAGCTGACAGTTGTCCAACTGTCTCCACCCTGGCCAGACACCAGTGGGTCAGACTGGGAGATGGAAGGAAGGCTGACCAGTAGACCAGCGGTAGATGATGCACAGGATCCACAGCATTCAACAGCTGCTTCATCCTCTTCCTGTCCTTGGAACAATACTCTTCCAGTTCCTGTAAAAAGACAGGACACTGCAGACAGGGATGTTGAGAGATGCCTTGAAGGTTACCTTCAATGATGTCTGTATAGATCCTCTTCACCAATGCCTGGCGATCCACTGTGCAGCATTCGGGGTCTGACGAACAGCTTGGAACTGCTCCAACAGTGACGCACTCATTAAAGGAGAGACCCACAGACACTGTCTGTTCTGTCACTGTTAGCTGCACAAACTTCACAAGGAATGGGATGTCGCACACTTTCAGCAGTGTGGGCAGACGGAAGAAACGACCCAGAGCCAGCCCAGCAGCCTCGTACAGCACCCGCCTTTTAAATGTCCCTCGGTACAATATGGTTCCCTGCAGGATGTCTGCGTACCTTGTCAGAGTATCATTATCAATGTTAGGCAACCCAAGCTTCTGCAGATTTGATGCAGCTTCTGACAGATTGTGCAGGAAGTGAGACACCCCGTTCATAGTCAGCGCCAACACTGCAACAAAATGGTTCCATAGGTTTTGTCCAGAACCATCTCTTTGAACAGCACAGCATGAGCCTCAGCTGGTATTAAAAATACAGAAACAGGATTTTCTGAAGTCCACCAGGTCTTTATCATATATGCACAGCACCAAGGAAAAACAGGACCACTCTCATCATTGTCTACAACTGTCTTCACTATCTGAAACTGCCTGTCACTCTCAAGAGAAAGTTTGTCCAGATGGAAATTCAACAAGCGCTTCCTGACATCTGTTGGCAGAGATTTTGTCAACTTCACAATGGCACTATCATCTTGCAGAGGACTGTCCAAGTGACTTTCCAACTGCTGGAGTTCATGCAGTATGTGTGGGTACACGGTGATCACCAGCCTGCACCCTCCATGTTTGATCATCTCCAGCACAGTGTTCAGATTCTTCTTCCAGTAGCTGTGCTGCTGACTGTCAAGACAAACCTTGCCAAAATTCTCATCCAGCACCACAATGCTGCGCTCCTGTCCCCCCACCTTGGATTTCCACTTGTTTACATGATCCAGGATGTAAACTGAAAACCCTTCGCTTCTGCTACGTCTGGAAAGAGCTGAGGCCAAAGTGGTCTTCCCACAGCCTGGGGGTCCACACAGTACCACCAGTCCAGTGTTGTGAAGTATCTCGTCTGCTTCCTCTAGGGCTGGTGTCGATACATAGTCGCTGACATCCTTGTCCACTGTGAGATTGCTGGCTCCTGAAAACGGACTTTAGGCTGTTAGAAGACATAGTATACATACAATCTATGGAATGTTTGGAAAGATAGACAGTGGTTTCAACTCAACTAAGTAAAAAAGCACAGCTACAGGCTGATTCCAAACATAAATTTACTGCAAAATTCCTATACGTTGATACACAATGAAAGGTGCTGATCTGGAATAAGAGAACTTCCACAGTTGTAGCATAAATCATTGTTTGGAATTTAATTCTAGCAGATCACACAGTTTGTGAATATAAAAGGACAAAGCTGCGTTGCAATTTCTTTGGGACAAGTCAAGAAAAAACAAAGAATGAATTTTTGTTCCGTATGTTCCAGATATTTATCATCAACCTACTTGACTACATAATAAATCGAAGGATTAATCGTCAGATTGATATAGAAAAAACAAAAACAAAAACAAACAAACAAGCAAAACACATTCTGCATCAAAACAGAAGCAAAAGCTCACATACCTGAACAAGATCTAAAAGCAGTACATAACAGGGAAATGTTATTGTTCAAGGAATTCTATTCACAACCACCCTTCTGTTCCATATCAGGTTTCAGGGAATATGAACAAAGAAGGCTAGTAACAACTCAATACTTCCCCCATTGAAATATTTCAGATGCTAGAATTGGCAAAACCTTTTCCATCTAGATTTCCACACGTCACTGAATTGGAATTAGCATTACCAACTGTATAACAATCCCCTCTCCTCCCCTAGGAATAAAATGATCCTAGACCCTTGTAAATAACAGCATCAAACCATTCCTGCATCCCATAGGTCCTTGTCAATCACAACATCAAACCATTCCTGCATCCCATAGATCCTTGTAAATAACAGCATCAAACCATTCCTGCATCCCATAGATCCTTGTCAATCACAACATCAAACCATTCCTGCATCCCATAGATCCTTGTCAATCACAGCATCACACCATTCCTGCATCCCATAGATCCTTGTCAATCACAGCATCACACCATTCCTGCATCCCATAGATCCTTGTCAATCACAACATCAAACCATTCCTGCATCCCATAGATCCTTGTCAATCACAACATCACACCATTCCTGCATCCCATAGATCCTTGTCAATCACAACATCAAACCATTCCTGCATCCCCATAGATCCTTGTCAATCACAACATCACACCATTCCTGCATCCCATAGATCCTTGTCAATCACAACATCAAACCATTCCTGCATCCCATAGATCCTTGTCAATCACAACATCACACCATTCCTGCATCCCATAGATCCTTGTCAATCACAACATCACACCATTCATGCATCCCATAGATCCTTGTTAATCACAACATCACACCATTCCTGCATCCTATGGATCCTTTAATTCTAACCCCAATAACACAAATCATGCCTTGTTTCTAAACCCTGTTACACAAATCATGCCTTGTTTCTAAACCCTGTTACACAAATCATAGTTTGTTTCTAAACCCTGTTACACAAATCATGCCTTGTTTCTAAACCCTGTTACACAAATCATGCCTTGTTTCTAAACCCTGTTACACAAATCATGCCTTGTTTCTAACCCCTGTTACACAAATCATGCCTTGTTTCTAAACCCTGTTACACAAATCATGCCTTGTTTCTAACCCGTTACACAAATCATGTTTGTTTCTAACCCTACACAATCCCTGTCTTCTAACGCCTGTTACACAAATCATGCTTGCTTCTAACCTGTTACACAAATCATGCCTTTCTAACCTGTACCAATTGCATTTCTCTAACCTGTTTCACCTAGATCAAATTACCTTGTTTTTACCTTCAACCAGTTTACACATTATTTAGCTTCTCAACCATTTACACCTGCTTACTCTGTCACCAGTGATTACCTTGTTTTTAGCCTATGTCAGACCAGTATTACACCTTGTTTTTAGCTTCTGTCAGACCAGTATTACACCTTGTTTTTAGCTTCTGTCAGACCATATTACACCTTGTTTTTAGTCTGTCAGACCAATTACGCCTTGTTTTAGTTTCTGTCAGACCAGTATTACGCCTTGTTTTTAGCTTCTGTCAGACCAGTATTACGCCTTGTTTTTAGCTTTCTGTCAGACCAGTATTACGCCTTGTTTTTAGCCTCTGTCAGACCAGTATTACGCCTTGTTTTTAGTTTCTGTCAGACCAATATTACGCCTTGTTTTTAGTTTCTGTCAGACCAGTATTACGCCTTGTTTTTAGCTCTCTGTCAGACCAGTATTACGCCTTGTTTTTAGCCTCTCGTCAGACCAGTATTACGCCTTGTTTTTAGCCTCTTCAGACCATATTACGCCTTGTTTTTAGTTTCTGTCAGACCATATTACACCTTGTTTTTAGTTTCTGTCAGACCAATATTACGCCTTGTTTTTAGCTTCTGTCAGACCAATATTACGCCTTGTTTTTAGCTTCCGTCAGACCAGTATTACGCTTTGTTTTAACCTACATCAGACCAGTATTGTGCCTATTTTTATCTCTTCGGTAGACCATATTACACCTTGGTTAAGTTCTGTTCATCCCATATTCGCCTTGTTCTTACCTTCAGAACCAATATTAAGCCTTCCTTCTCACAGACTTCGTTACCAGTATACGCTTACTTCTCAACACGATACATCAACTCAATTGATGCCACATTCTATTTCTATAACCTACCTTAGAATAGATTAGATTATTTCAAACACCTTCTCCAGACATTCTGAATTCATCTTACCTTCTACCCATAATCTCGCAGTAAGTCTTACCTTCTAGAACAGACATTCTGATTATCTCTCAGTAAGCCTTACCTTCTAGAACAGACATTCTGATTATCTCTCAGTAACCTTACCTTCTACAACAGACATTCTGATTATCTCTCAGTAAACCTTACCTTCTAGAACAGACATTCTGATATCTCTCAGTAAGCCTTACCTTCATGAACAGACATTCTGATTATCTCTCAGTAAACCTTACCTTCTACAACAGACATTCTGATATAATCTCCTCAGTAAGCCTACCTTCTACAACAGACATTCTGATATCTCTCAGTAAGCCTTACTTCTAGAACAGACATTCTGATTCTCTCAGTAACTTACCTTCTAGAACAGACATTCTGATTCTCTCAGTAAGCCTTACCTTCTAGAACAGACATTCTGATTTCTCAGTAAGCCTTACTTCTAGAACAGACATCTGCATATCTCTCAGTAAGCCTTACCTTCTATCCAGACAGACATTCTGCATATCTCTCAGTAAACCTTACCTTCTAGAACAGACATTCTGCATTCTCTCCAGTAACCTTGTCCATTCTGGAACAGACATCTCTGCATTTCTCTCAGTAAGCCTTACCATCTAGAACAGACAATTACTGCATGATCTCTCATAAACTTACCTTCCAGAACAGACATTCTGCATTCTTTCAGTAATGCATTACCTTCCAGAACAGACATTCGCATATCTCTCAGTAAGCCTAACATTCTAGAACAGACTTTGCATGTCTCTCAGTAGACTTACCTTCTAGAACAACATCTGCATGTCATCTCAGTAACCTTACCTGGCCAGAAACAGACATATGGCATATGTTAGTAAGCCTTACATTCTAGAACAGACATTCTGCATATCTCTCAGTAAACCTTACCTTCTAGAACAGACATTCTGCATATCTCTCAGTAAACTTTACCTTCCAGAACAGACACTGGGTTGCAAATGTTTGGAACTTGACCAATGACACCTTGTCCATCTCCTGCAGGAATGGCGACCTCCTCAGTGCTTGGTTCCCCATTCTGACATAAGTCTCTTGAAGTTGACATGGTTCTGAAATTGAAAGAAATCAAGTTACCAATAATTACTGATATCATTATGAACAAAGATTCAAGGAACATTCAGGCTGGTATATATAATGATGAAACCATATTGAATGAAACATATGATAATCAACCATTTTATACGGGTCAACTTCAACCATTATTTGACCAGAGAAACATCTAAAACAATCTTTTTTAGCCCCAGGCAGATAGTCCAGGTTTTCACGGTGAGAACCACGTAAACATTCAGTCAGTACCATGTTCAAAACTACAAATACACATTCCCTGATTCAGGCTCTGAAAGTACTGGATATGGATATGGTTGAATTTAGGACTGATTTACCTGCGGACACTTTTGTGCAAAATGTGCATCACACACTAATGTGTATAAAAGTCTTTAACCTAAAACATGTAAATCCAATGATATATGCTGTTTAAAAAGAAGCTAGTGCAACAGTTTTTATGTAAATAAAAAAATAGTATTGCTGCTGTCAATCTTGCAAACTTTTTAACTTTTTTCCTGGATGTCAACATGAGCATCAATGGGGATACAATCACCACAGACCTTCACACTAAATCAACTGATGCTGACATGTGCCTACCCTTCAACTCCTGCCACCCTAGACATTGTCTGAGAGGCATCCCCTACGGGCAGACTATCCGCCTGCGAAGAATCTGTTGTAAAGATGATGTGTTCCTGAAACGATGCAGAAAGCTGAGAACCCACCTACATAACCATGGCTATCCATTAGCTCTGGTGGACTCTGCCATCAACAAGGCAAAGACACTTCCCAGGAAGGATGCACTCCAGTACCAACGGAGGAACCATCAGTCAGACAGGGTGCCATTTGTTATCCGCCATAACCCTTCCAACCCTCCTCTGGCCTTTTGGCTGAAGGAAAAAATGACGGAGCTCCACAGAAGTAGACGCATGAAGAGAGCCGTTCACAAACCTCCAGTTGTTGGTGAGCGTAACTGTCGCAATCTGAGGAACCTTCTGATGCCCAGCAAACCACCAGCAGTGCAACATCAAGCGTCTGCTACAGATTCATTGGTACCAGGTTGCTTCAAATGCACAGCGAAATGATGTGTTCTGTGCAAGGAACACCTGGAGGAAACCGCCTCCTTCAAGAGTGTTCGCACGGGCCACCAGTTCCAAACAAGGGACTCAGCCACGCGTGGCACACCATTTCTGTGGACCTGGACACCAGTTGTCAGATTTGAAATGTTGTGTGATTGAACTCATAAAGACCACAGATGTACAGAAAAGAAAAGACAGAGAGAGGATGTGGAGACACAAGTTGAAGACCAACTACCCGTTTGGTCTCAATGTGTGGGACTAGTTGGTTTCACATGAACAGTCTGCCCTGGGAACTTTGCCCTTCACTGAATCAAGACTTCACACAGGCATTACTATTTATCATACAGTAATAAGGGGGGTGGGGGGATTAATGACATAAAAACACACAATACGTCAACTAGTTTTGACGCCGATTTCCATGGTCAGCTGACGAAGGTTTGCAAAAAATGAAAGCGCTTCTGTAAAATGCTTTGGGTGTTTGTTGTTTTCTTATTTGAATTAAACTTTTTAACATTCTGTACATTGTGGGTGTGCACACCCCCTCCTCCCCTATTTTCACAGAGTCAAGGCATAAACTGTCACTTTCCATACATCATGGATGTGTACCCACCTACCCATCCACCCCCTATTTGTATAGAGTCCCCTCACCTCCACTCCATTTGTATAGAGTCAAAGCACAAACTGTCATTTTCCATTTGTATAGAGTCAAAGCACAAACTGTCATTTTCCATGGATCATGACTGTGCACCCAACTCCATTTAGATAGAGGCAAGGCACAAACTGTCACTTTCCATACATCATGGGTAAGTACACCCCCACCCCCCATTTGCACCAAAAGGACAGCAGACAAGTCTGTACACATGATAGCAAGTCAGCTGATGGTTGAATGGATGCAGAGAAGGGTAACCCTGACCAGCCTGTCCATCCCCCTAAGGAAAACACCCCAACATGCATGGAGGCCTTTACACTTGGCCACACCATCAGATACAACACAGATGAAAAGGCTGGCATCCGTCTGTCTCCAGAGACAATGGTGCTGCGCCAGGGATTAGTCCGCTGTGGAGTTATGTCCCTTATGTGGAGTTATGTCTTCAGCCTACTGTGGCTGAAGAGCCTGATCATTGAGCAGCACACTCTGTTGGTAGAAGAAAAGGAAAGGAAGAAACAATGAGAGTTTGAGCAGCATATGTAAAAAAGCCGAAACAAGGGAGAAGACAGCGAACAAGGTCACTGTGGCACCGCGACTGGCATGACGACAGGAAAACCTCGTCAGCTTGCTTCAGCTTCAGTGCAGGCACTTCCTTGAAGATCTGTCAGCAATGTGCAGACATGGTGCAAAACCACACGTCTGAGGACACCAGTTCACTGCAGAATGGGTGGGAGGAGAGGGCACTGTAGAGACAGAGGACAGAGAAGAGCAAGGTAGGATGAGAGGAACACAGAAGAAGAAAGGAGAGAGGGGTTGGGGAAAGGGGTGAGAAAGGAGTGGGCATGCGAAAGGTAAAACAACATATTTCAAACTCATGATTATGTCCAGGGTGTTCAGTGATTTTAAGAATGTTTCTTGTTTATATCATAATTTTGTTTTTGTTTAAATTTTGTTTGCTTCTCTTGATTTTTACGATGGAAGGCGAAAGGTGGAGAAGTGGGAACAAGACAGGGGAGGGGGTGGTGGTGGCGTGTGTGTGGAGTGAGGGAGAGGAAGGAGAGGGAGCATACTCTGTGACCTTGAAGTTAAATAAATGTGAACTCTCCAGCTCCCCCCCCCCCCCAAAAAAAAAAAAAAAAAAAGGTCAGTACAGCCTTGGAAAGCAGCTCAGTTATCTCCATTGTATTACTCCAAGTGCTCACTCTGCTTGTACATGTGCATATATGTGTGTGTGTGTGTGAGGGGAGGTGTAGGTATGGGTATGTGTATATGCAAGTCCGAGTGTGTGTGAGAAGAAATGCGAGTGAGTGTGTGTGTGTGTGTATGTATGTATGTATGTATGTATGTATGTATGTGTTGTGTGTGTGTGTGTGTGTGTGTGTGTGTGTGTGTGTGTGTGTGTGTGTGTGTGTGTGTGTGTGTGTGTGGTGTGTGTGCACGCGTACAAGGAATGTTGATTTTGTATAGGAGCAAAATCAAGTGACACACCAAACCATTAATTTGTTTTGAAGATTTGAACCGCTGATTTTTCCAGAAGATTTGAACCGCTGATCTTTCCAAAAGTTATTCCTGATTTTAATCACCCAATTTTGTTTGTGCACACACCAGCATGCTTTTTCTCCTAAGTACATACATGCAAGCACACGCTCACACACAGACAGACAGACACACACAGAGAAATATGCACGCATGGAAAGAAAGAAAAGTGATCACAAACTGTAAGTGAAAACAGTGACCAAAAGTTCAATTTTATTGTTATGTGTGACAGACTTCCTCCTAAAAAGAAAACTCAATTCTGAAAATCTAATAAACAAAACAAAATAGAAAAAAAAGTAGGGTACGAAGAAAGAGAATGAGAAAGTCTAAAAAAAAAAAAATTCGGTTTGTGGACACACACGATGTATGGATAGGGAAAACCTTGATAACATCCATATGAAGGTGTGGACACTTGTGATGTACAAGATAGGGAAACATGTGATAACATCTACATAAAAAGGTTATGGGTGCGAGTACAAATGAGCTAAGTCACGATGACTTCTTTGTAAAGAAATATGCGTGTGCAGATCCCCACGATGTTCAAACAGGAATCATCAGGCATGAAAATAACTACATGAAAACCATGGGTGTTATGGACACCCATGAAGTACTGAAGTTTACTGGCAGCATCCAGTGATGGTTAAAGTAACAGAATTTAATGAGGTAGCACTGACACAAGAAAAAAAGAAGTCTACCAGAAACCTAGAGAAATATAAGACAAACAGTAATGGTCACAAATGTAAATTTTGTCCCCAATGGGCATAATTCTTCTTGACTGGGGCAGATAAACTTGAAATCCCCAATGATTTTACATACAGAAAATCATTGATATCCCCACAGCTTAAATTGCAGTCATTCTGATCCAGGCACACATCACAGAGCAACGTATAGAACAACTGGTTGTGCACCGCACTCAGCATCAACTTCTGCCTTAAAAATACTGTTCAAGAAACTATCCAATGAAAATACTGGGGGAAAGTCAGTCTGCTGGTGGTGGTCAAGGATTGGATTTTGACAGGACTGGCTTGTGCTGAAGTGTGTGTGTGTGTGTGTGTGTGTGTGTGTGTGTGTGTGTGTGTGTGTGTGTGTGTGTGTGTGTGTGTGTGTGTGTGTGTGTGTGTGTGTGTGAGTGTGTGTGTGTGGTGTATGTACTTATCCAAACTTGATGTGATACCGTTGTAACGGGGGAATCTACCATCAACATAACTGCCAACCCCTCACTGACAAGTTTCTCTCTAGCTTGCATATTTCTACATGTGATCTGGTACATATGTCACACAAGCATAGCACAGTTTTCCCTCATCAAGAAAGAAAAACATACACCTAACGGTGGCAGTGGGACCCACAGAAGTACTGTCCTCAACTGCAGACCCAACCAGCAAGCAGCAATCCTGCACCACCCTTGGAAGCCTGTTCAGGCATTCCATTCAAGGGACATAACTGTTCTCTGGCAGATGCCATTGTGTGACCGCCTGATTCAACAGAACAGAACCTCCATGGACGTACCAGGCTGTATGACTGCACAGCCCATCGCCAAAAGAAACCAAGCAAACCGCTGCACACATTCTGCACCACTACTCATTGCCGTTTAGCTGACAGGTGAAAACAGCACAACTGCAGACACAGCCAAGTGTTCGTCACAAGGCCTTACGTGCCCTCTGAATAGCAGAGTTCACTTTTCATCATCATGTTACAGTGGCATAAATTCAGCAGGCATAAGAAGGGAAAGACATGTATGAGAAGTAGGGGGGGGGGGGGGGGAGAGGAAAAGGTGGGTGAGCTAAACCACTTACTAATATTTGTGGGCGAAATTAGCCATCAAAATCTGGTCAACTTTTAGGATATCAAAACTCTGCCTAGAAACATAAAACGAAATGGCAGTACAACATATTGCTGGTTTATCCCAGTTTTTTCTTTTCTTTTATTATTTTTTTTCAAAGATTTTTCATCTGTTTTCGGTAAATAGCTACAAAGAAAAGGAGTTTTTTTCCTTCTTGGTGCTGTCTTCAGTGGCACTGCTCTCACACAGTTCATTCTGACTCCTTATTCACAGCCGCGCCCTGGCTTGTGATGAGGCAGCCCCAGCACCAGCACAGAACAGTCAATATATAAGGATTCATGAGGCAGCCCCAACACCAGCACAAAACAGTCAATATAAGGCTTCATGAGGCAGCCCCAGCACCAGCACAGAACAGTCAACATTAAGGCTTCATGAGGCAGCCCCAACACCAGCACAGAACAGTCAATATTAAGGCTTCATGAGGCAGCCCCAACACCAGCACAGAACAGTCAATATTAAGGCTTCATGAGGCAGCCCCAGCACCAGTACAGAACAGTCAGTATTAAGGCTTCATGAGGCAAATCACCTGAAGAGATCCTACACTGCTGCCGAGCCAGTGTGGTGGAGTTCAGTAGAGCCTGTTCTAATCAAACATACAAAGGACTTCATTAAGCCCTGTAATGATGAAAACTGCTTAGTCTCCAGCCAGCAGGAGTGAACGTCCTCCTCTGCTGAGTGCCACCATGCCCATTGGATGACTGTCCCCATGAGCTTGCCAATACTGTCGACCTTGACACAAACACACCAAGGGCATAGGCACAGAAAGGAAATCAAAACTGTGGTCACCATGAGAGCCACAGACTTTGACCATTTTTTTCTACGCTGATCGATGAGGACAATGAAGAAGGTGCAATGGAGTTCCTTTCAGGTCAGACCCTATACAACAGGGCTGTACTCTGCTATCATTTTCATCTTTTCACAGCATCAGCTAGGCCCAAGACATGCAGACATCTGCAATGTTGGTTAAGAAAACTGAGCAACACTGGCAGGAAATGACAGATGCATCCATTAAGTATATAAAACACAACTGTCCGATTCCACTTCAAATCAGGAACTGAACCCGTGACTTCACAGACTGCAATGCCTGATGCTAATCACTGCACCACAGCTGATGATACTTGGGCAAAGATTTGGACATCATAGGTTAACCATCAAGCTCAGTAAAAAATTTACTGAGAAACTCTTCCTGGTATTAACAATGTTCATGCTTTTCAACTATACATAACACCGTAACCATGTAGTGCCTAAACTAGCACCATTCTTTCATTGATCTAACTTTAGCCAAAGCAGACAGTTTCATTCAAAGTGAGCATTAACAAGCCAGGTGACACCCAGCAGGCTGCAGCGGGTATAAAGAAAAATGCTGGGGAGTTACAATCAGGGGGCTATGGCAGGGTAAAATATGACAAGCGTTATGCATGAATATAAACTTGAATTTTTGGTGATTTGTCAATTTGTTGTAACTTTCAAATACCTTTTTATCAAATTTAACAATCCTGAGTTTCTTGAAAGAGCATGCTGTTTTTCTTGTGCTCTTTTCAATGATGCCATTTCCATTCAGATTCCTGGATTTCTTCCCCGACATCACACCTGCTCCTTTCAGTGATTCCATAACCATGTGCAGCTCACATACAACCATTAGCAAGATGATCATGACGGTGGACATTAATGATCAAAAGAGAGAAGACTAATCTCAGTTTCTTCCAAACACCATAAGAACAGACACTTCAAATCAAATCATAGTGCTTATAGCCCAGCTGACCTCGAGGGGGCTGTATCGGGGCTGTCAGCTTGTCAAAGTCAACTCTCTGAACAGACCAGCTGCCATGGCAAAGTGGTTAGCATCGCGGACTCCTGGCAGGTTCAATTCCCATCAGAGTCATGTGGGATTTTTCTGCCCCAACTGGCTCCTACCCAGAGTTGAGTTTGCTACGGGCTCAGTTGGGAAGACTGGGACCACACAGTAGAGTTTCATCCACTTAATGGATGTGTCTCTGAGAGTGTTGCTCAAATTTCCTGACCAACATTGCAGGTCCTGTATCTCTCGGGCCTGGTTGACGCCGGGATATACTATGAAAGGAAACATAGAGCACAGCCCTGTCATGCAGTCTCAGACCAAAATGGAAATCCGTAGCATCATCTTTATTATCTCAGTCTCATCGATCAGCATAAAAGTCTCAAGTTCTGTGGCCCTTCATGCCCTGCTCTCATGGTGACCTCAGTTTTTATGTCCTCTCCACATCTGTGGCCTTGGTTTGGTTCCATCAGGGTCACCAGTATCGGTGAGTCCCCTGGGGGCTGTCGTTGGAGGGACGTGGTGGCGCCTTCTGGGGGAGAGCTCACTCACACCAGCTCCGTGACTAAGCAATTATTGTCGTCAGTATGGGGCTTAGTATGTGGTGTCCTGCCTATGTCGGATCAGAACAGGCGCCACTGAACATCACCGAAGTGGCTCAGCAGCAGTGCAGTGTCTTTTCCGGAGGGTTGCCTCTCTTGATGGCTTGACATTGCTCCCCATGGATTGCCGGTGCAGGTGCCGGGTCTGTGGCGGGGTTGACCGAGCTGTGGCTGTGGATGGGGTGTCGGAATGAGCGGCGTGGGTGCACTGCCATTGAAGTGGCACAAAGGCTGGGACAGCAAAAAAAACAAAAAAAAAACAAAAACAAAAACCTCTCTGAACAGAGACATGGTGGCAATAAAGGACATTGAAGAAACGGTCACACTTACCTAAATGTGGAGCAGGCATGGAGCGAAGGCTACAGCTGTGATGATGCAGTGAGGTGGTTACATCTGGAAAGTTCCACTGGAGCAATCTGTAGCCCAATTCAGAGCTTGCATTGTTTGACTACTGACACTGACTGAGGTCGTACTCAAAGCAGGACGTGTTGAGCTCAGGTCAGAGTACAGGTAATGTTATGGCAGAGGTCAGGTAGCACCTTTTAACAGATATACATCACCATATTATTCATGCGCTACTAGAGCTTCAGCTTGAACGTTTTCTTGACCGCCAGGTTACTCTGCACTCCAAAGTCACTGTGACGTGACAGTCACCTGCCATACCATCCTCTATAACCCCCCCCCCCCCCCCCCCTTGTACTCCCCCTAGTGCCCTATCTCTCTCCCTTTGTCTTACAAATAGCAGTTAAGATTACCAATCTCTGTCAATTTTCAGTCTGTACCCTCACCCCTCCTCCTCTAACACCCTCCCTGCAGTCTGCTGGGAGTTTCCTTTGATCCTACCCGACCCTACGCGAGTCGTCCCCTTCACCCCCTCCCCCTTCCTCCCTCACTTATCTAGTCATGCAGGTAATTGCTTGTGGTTGAGACAAGGGCGGCGAGCTGTCTTGTCTGCTTCATTTAAGCAGACACACTCCCTCTTTAGAAGCAGACACACTCCCTCTTTAGAAGCAGACACACTCCCTCTTTAGAAGCAGACACACTCCCTCTTAAGAAGCAGACACACTCCCTCTTTAGAAGCAGACACACTTTCTCTTTAGAAGCAGACACACTCCCTCTTTAGAAGCAGACACACTCCCTCTTTAGAAGCAGACACACTCCCTCTTTAGAAGCAGACACACTCCCTTTTTAAACCTTCCCTTCCTCTCACCACCCACACCCTGGCCATGGCGCAACCTGCCCATGCATGATGCATTTACATAAAGCATCAAAATATTAATTCCACCTACCTCTGGACAGGTGGGGACAAAGTAGCTTTGTTAATTCATATAAAAGGCTAAACATGCCGGCAACATCTAAGTGATCATCTTCTATACAAATCCTCCTTACATTACAGGTGGTGGAGGATGACTGCCCCAGTCCTAATACCCCCTCCCCCCGATGACTAATCCGCCCCCCCTCCCTCCTCCCTCTATTCTATTGTGATGCTATTGGCTGTCATGCATCTCTGACAGCCTATCAATCAGAGAGGCATCATAAACCGGATGTGTAGCTTAGCACACAAACAGGGGAAACCAGGTCTTCTCGCTTCACTGCTCCACAGAAGGCTGTAAGACTGACCACCAACAGTTAACCAACAACAGAAAAAAAAGCCAGATAGCGGAATGATCATCTCTCCAACTCTAAGATCCTGTGTAAGGTTTCACTGATCAACCCAGGAGATCAGAAAGTTAAAAATATGTTTCTAAGTCTTGAGACTATGCATTGCTTGTATACATGCCATAATTATGTTTTAACAGTATAACGTTATGCCAATACTTGGTGACATTTATCAAAATGATGAATGAGTATTCTATAGTAATCGTTTGTTTGCCACAACTTTGTAAAAACTGTTAAGATGCTTGATTAACTTTCTATGTTAGCAAACAGACTTTCGCCAGTATTCAATACTGTCTGTCAGGTAGTGGAGGTGGGGCTGTCTGTTTCTGCTGGTTTCAGTTTCATTATTATAATGAAAGTAAATCCAAAAGTGTGTATTAATCTCCACTTCAGTAATTTAATCACCGGCTGAGGTTGATCTCTTTCACTGTCACTGATTCTGTTCTGATGCCCTCAGGTCTCTTTTCTTTCACTTCTTTGAGATCCAAACCAAGCTTTGGGTTGATTTCCACCCGGGGTTAATGATAACTGTAATTTAAGCCTTCACTATCAAATAGAGGATCATGACTAAAACGAAAGCTTAAAATATGCACAAACAGACATGATAAACAAGGTCAATATTTCCAAGCATTTCCAATTTCGAATTATCAAGAGGGGAGGAACTCTGAATAAAATTAGGCCTTAATAGTTAAAGCAAAAAGGAGACAGTTTGCAATCAACAAAATATCCTTCATATTTTCAAAAGGTTTGTCAGCAATATATCACACACACACACTCTCTCTTTCTCTCCCTTTCTCATGCACATGCACACACACACACACACACACACACACACACACACACACACACACACACACACACACACACACACACATACACACACACTTCATCAGTGACTGAAAAAATGAGTGACAGAACAACTCCGACACACAAACATAATTACCCCTCAAATGTTTTGCCTGCTGCCATCAGTTGTACTTGTAGATTGACAAGGCCGGGTCACGATGAATGGGGAGAGAGAGAGAGAGAGAGAGAGAGAGAGAGAGAGAGAGAGAGAGAGAGAGAGAGAGAGAGAGAGAGAGAGAGAGAGAGAAGAAAAGTGAAGACCAAAGCAAACATAGGTATGATCTCTCAATACTCTATGTATGCCAGAAAACAAATGAATATGTAGCATTCACAAAAGCATCCATCAACCAGGTGGTCAGAGCAAACAAATCTGTAAGCGTGTTTGATTCGAATGTATGGTTTGGGAGCTGAATTTGCCAGTTACTTTGTGTCCTTCACATCAGCTACTCCATACCCTTTCCCTTCAGTCACAACACTTGCTATAGCTTTTGCACATTAGCATCATCTGTCTTTCTGAATTTTGTTTGTTGTGAAATCTTGTCACAATTTTTCACCATCTCAAACTCTATAAATCTTGCTTTTTTTTTTTTTTCTTCTGACACTAACGTGATGAATGCTAACAGTAGGTGCTTAGATGTAGGTGTAGGTGATACAACAGCAAACCGACAGACATAGGGCTATAACAAGGTCATGAAAATATAACTCTTCCTTCCATGGAGTGATGTCATCTCCACACAGCCCTTAATCTATTCCCTATCTAATTCTTTGGTAATATTTCTGTGAGCCATGTAACATCCGGTTGTTAGTCGCTGACAAGTGCCAGAAATTCATCAGCTTTGTAAAGCTATTAACCATTACTGTATAGAACTGAATAACCATCAGGAATATGAGCTTTTTGTTTTGAACAACTATTGTTAATTATTCTTGGCAGGTTTTGTCTGGTATGGTCAATCTTTCCCATAAGCAGAAGCCACACTGGATTGTAGCCTACTTTAGCCTGGTATGGTTATCATACGTGCTTTGAAGTTTCGACACAGCCTTCCAATTTCTTATTATCAAATCCTTAAAACCTTTTGCTAGCCATTCTCTCTTTCCAGCATGCAGGCCTTGTAGCCTTTTTCTTTCCTTTGAGGTCTGGCTGTCACTGATATTCATTTTTTGTTTAGTATCAGTAATATTCTGATTGAATGTGGAGACTTTCTACACGATTCCTTTTTTGTTTAGTATCAGTAATATTCTGATTGAATGTGGAGACTTTCTACACGATTCCTTTTTCCAACTACACACAATCAGTATCAGCAACCATGGTCTGCCCCCCCCCCCCCCCCCCCCCCCCCCCCAAGCCTGACTGACTCACTTATTCTTCCTCTTAAGTAACAGAACATTTCCTCGACAATTTGTTGTACCTCCAGTAAGTTAGGTGTTGTATTCTCTCCTCTCTCTCTCTCTCTCTCTCTCTCTCTCTCTCTCTCTCTCTCTCCTCTCTCTCTCTCTCTCTTGAACAGCTAGTTTCGAGTTTCCTTCATATAAACTATGACAGAGTTATCTTTCCTTCTCTCACGTACATCCCTTTCTTTGATGGCCTCTGCCAGTTTATTTACTATTCTTGTGTGTTCTCGTACTGTCCTTTGACTCCGAGGTCTCTGAATTTGTTTCTGACAATCTCCTGTGTTCTCTTACTGTCTTTGACTCCGAGGTCTCTGAATTTGTTTCTGACAATCTCCTGTGTTCTCTTACTGTCCTTTGACTCCGAGGTCTCTGAATTTGTTTCTGACAATCTCCTGTGTTCTCTTACTGTCCTTTGACTCCGAGGTCTCTGAATTTGTTTCTGACAATCTCCTGTGTTCTCTTACTGTCCTTTGACTCCGAGGTCTCTGAATTTGTTTCTGACAATCTCCTGTGTTCTCTTACTGTCCTTTGACTCCGAGGTCTCTGAATTTGTTTCTGACAATCTCCTGTGTTCTCTTACTGTCCTTTGACTCCGAGGTCTCTGAATTTGTTTCTGACAATCTCCTGTGTTCTCTTACTGTCCTTTGACTCCGAGGTCTCTGAATTTGTTTCTGACAATCTCCTGTGTTCTTTACTGTCCTTTGACTCCGAGGTCTCTGAATTTGTTTCTGACAATCTCCTGTGTTCTCTTACTGTCCTTTGACTCCGAGGTCTCTGAATTTGTTTCTGACAATCTCCTGTGTTCTCTTACTGTCCTTTGACTCCGAGGTCTCTGAATTTGTTTCTGACAATCTCCTGTGTTCTCTTACTGTCCTTTGACTCCGAGGTCTCTGAATTTGTTTCTGACAATCTCCTGTGTTCTCTTACTGTCCTTTGACTCCGAGGTCTCTGAATTTGTTTCTGACAATCTCCTGTGTTCTCTTACTGTCCTTTGACTCCGAGGTCTCTGAATTTGTTTCTGACAATCTCCTGTGTTCTCTTACTGTCCTTTGACTCCGAGGTCTCTGAATTTGTTTCTGACAATCTCCTGTGTTCTCTTACTGTCCTTTGACTCCGAGGTCTCTGAATTTGTTTCTGACAATCTCCTGTGTTCTCTTACTGTCCTTTGACTCCGAGGTCTCTGAATTTGTTTCTGACAATCTCCTGTGTTCTCTTACTGTCCTTTGACTCCGAGGTCTCTGAATTTGTTTCTGACAATCTCCTGTGTTCTCTTACTGTCCTTTGACTCCGAGGTCTCTGAATTTGTTTCTGACAATCTCCTGTGTTCTCTTACTGTCCTTTGACTCCGAGGTCTCTGAATTTGTTTCTGACAATCTCCTGTGTTCTCTTACTGTCCTTTGACTCCGAGGTCTCTGAATTTGTTTCTGACAATCTCCTGTGTTCTCTTACTGTCCTTTGACTCCGAGGTCTC
The DNA here is from genome assembly GCA_033310375.1 of Conus canariensis. Classification (NCBI taxonomy): domain Eukaryota; kingdom Metazoa; phylum Mollusca; class Gastropoda; order Neogastropoda; family Conidae; genus Conus; species Conus canariensis. The sequence continues at coordinate 52,743,908 of CM065736.1, read as the reverse complement.
TGAATTTGTTTCTGACAATCTCCTGTGTTCTCTTACTGTCCTTTGACTCCGAGGTCTCTGAATTTGTTTCTGACAATCTCCTGTGTTCTCTTACTGTCCTTTGACTCCGAGGTCTCTGAATTTGTTTCTGACAATCTCCTGTGTTCTCTTACTGTCCTTTGACTCCGAGGTCTCTGAATTTGTTTCTGACAATCTCCTGTGTTCTCTTACTGTCCTTTGACTCCGAGGTCTCTGAATTTGTTTCTGACAATCTCCTGTGTTCTCTTACTGTCCTTTGACTCCGAGGTCTCTGAATTTGTTTCTGACAATCTCCTGTGTTCTCTTACTGTCCTTTGACTCCGAGGTCTCTGAATTTGTTTCTGACAATCTCCTGTGTTCTCTTACTGTCCTTTGACTCCGAGGTCTCTGAATTTGTTTCTGACAATCTCCTGTGTTCTCTTACTGTCCTTTGACTCCGAGGTCTCTGAATTTGTTTCTGACAATCTCCTGTGTTCTTTACTGTCCTTTGACTCCGAGGTCTCTGAATTTGTTTCTGACAATCTCCTGTGTTCTCTTACTGTCCTTTGACTCCGAGGTCTCTGAATTTGTTTCTGACAATCTCCTGTGTTCTCTTACTGTCCTTTGACTCCGAGGTCTCTGAATTTGTTTCTGACAATCTCCTGTGTTCTCTTACTGTCCTTTGACTCCGAGGTCTCTGAATTTGTTTCTGACAATCTCCTGTGTTCTCTTACTGTCCTTTGACTCCGAGGTCTCTGAATTTGTTTCTGACAATCTCCTGTGTTCTCTTACTGTCCTTTGACTCCGAGGTCTCTGAATTTGTTTCTGACAATCTCCTGTGTTCTCTTACTGTCCTTTGACTCCGAGGTCTCTGAATTTGTTTCTGACAATCTCCTGTGTTCTCTTACTGTCCTTTGACTCCGAGGTCTCTGAATTTGTTTCTGACAATCTCCTGTGTTCTCTTACTGTCCTTTGACTCCGAGGTCTCTGAATTTGTTTCTGACAATCTCCTGTGTTCTCTTACTGTCCTTTGACTCCGAGGTCTCTGAATTTGTTTCTGACAATCTCCTGTGTTCTCTTACTGTCCTTTGACTCCGAGGTCTCTGAATTTGTTTCTGACAATCTCCTGTGTTCTCTTACTGTCCTTTGACTCCGAGGTCTCTGAATTTGTTTCTGACAATCTCCTGTGTTCTCTTACTGTCCTTTGACTCGGGTCTCTGAATTTGTTTCTGACAATCTCCTGGTTCTCTACTGTCTTTGACTCGGGTCTCTGAATTTGTTTTGACAATCTCCTGTGTTCTCTACTGTCCTTTGACTCCGAGGTCTCTGAATTTGTTTCTGACAATTCCTTGTTCTTTTGTCTTTGACTCCGGGTCTCTAATTTGTCGAATCTCCTGTGTTCTCTTACTGTCCTTTGACTCAGTCTTGAATTCGCGTCTCCTGTGTTTTTCTGCCTTGCTGAGTCTCTAATTTGTTTCTCAATCTCCTGTGTTTTTACTGTCCATTTACTCCGGTCTTATTGTGTTTGACAGTTCCTTGATTTTTACTGCCTTGACTCCGAGGTCTCTGATTTGTTTCTGAATCTCCTGTGTTCTCTTCTGCTTACTCCGGGTCTCTGAATTTGTTTCGACAATCTTTCTCGTACTGTCCTTTGACTCCGAGGTCTCTGAATTTGTTTCTGACAATCTCCTGTGTTCTTTACTGTCCTTTGACTCCGAGGTCTCGAATTTGTTTCTGACAATCTCCTGTGTTCTCTTACTGTCCTTTGACTCCGAGGTCTCTGAATTTGTTTCTGACAATCTCCTGTGTTCTCTTACTGTCCTTTGACTCCGAGGTCTCTGAATTTGTTTCTGACAATCTCTGTGTTTCTTACTGTCTTTGCTCCGATCTCTGAATTTGTTTTCTGACAATCTCCTGTGTTCATTTACTGTCCTTTGACTCCGAGGTCTCTGAATTTGTTTCTGACAATCTCCTGTGTTCTCTTACTGTCTTTGACTCCGAGGTCTCTGAATTTGTTTCTGACAATCTCCTGTGTTCTCTTACTGTCCTTTGACTCGAGGTCTCTGAATTTGTTTCTGACAATCTCCTGTTTCTCTTACTGTCCTTTGACTCGAGGTCTCTGAATTTGTTTTGACAATCTCCTGTGTTCTTACTGTCCTTTGACTCGAGTCTCTGAGTCTCAATTCTTGTGATCTCTGTCTCTTTTCACTCCAGGTCTCTGAATTTGTTTCTGACAATTCCTGTGTTCTCTTACTGTCTTTGACTCCGAGGTCTCTGAATTTGTTTCTGA
>CM065736.1:52701621-52734121 GCA_033310375.1 Conus canariensis | reverse complement strand
AGAGAGAGAGAGAGAGAGAGAGAGGATGGGGAGGTTACAACCATTACTAATAATTTGGGTGGCTATTTGGCATGTGTTTATAAACATGAATCATGTGTTAGATGAATTCAAGTAACTTCCCTTTCATTCTTTTTCAATCTTTCTTCTTTCTTTCTCTACGTCACTGCCTTCTGGGCCTACTTCCCTTTTCTATCTTTTGCTGGCGTCTTTGGGAGTCTCATGTGATGTTCTCCCCTGCCATGGCCAGTGTTGGGGAATACCACAAAGTTACTGATAATGTGTTATGTTAGATACCATGGTGATCTGTGAGAATCGAAGCAGATACCATGGTGATCTGTCAAAATCGCAGCAGATACCATGATGATCTGTGAGAATCGCAGCAGATACCATGGTGATCTGTCAGAATCGCAGCAGATACCATGGTGATCTGTCAAAATCGCAGCAGATACCATGGTGATCTGTCAGAATCGCAGTTGATACCACGGTGATCTGTCAAAATCGCAGCAGATACCATGGTGATCTGTCAGAATCGCAGTAGATACCATGGTGATCTGTCAGAATTGCAACCAACACCATGATGACTGAACAGAGGTGCAAGTCAACACTAGACAGAGGTAAAGAAACAGTTCTGTTCATAGTCCAAAACTGAAAGATTCACATTGCTGTCAGTGAAGAATTCAGTACTTCAAGTTACATTTTAATGCTCTTTTTTAAATGCCTTCACTTTTCGCATGTGTATTTCTCCCCTTTCCTGTTTTCCCCACCCCCTCCAGTTGTTTTTTTTTTTTTTTTTTTTTTTTTTTTTTTTACAAATTCAGGCGTTAAGTCATGCTCATTGTGACCATTGGTTTGTTTACTAGTGTTCTTACCCCCATAATCTTCTCATTTCCATTGCATCTTTGTTGTTGTTGTTGTTGTTGTGTTGTTGTTGTTGTTGTTGTTTTGTCCGTTTCTTCGTATCCTGCCATGAAAAAGGCCAGAAGTTGAGTGTTGATATTTTCATATTTGTAATGTTCATTTGCCGGCTCAGCATTTCAACAGTTATTTTCATTAGTATGACGTAGACTCCTAGCCAGAGAAAATTCTGTGCTCCTAGCAGACTCAGGCTAGTCTGCCCTTATAGTCCTGGTTCTTCTGAAATCAGTTTGAGATAAACATTTCTTCCTTCTGAGTATCACGGGCTTTCCTGCAGATATAGGCCTACTAGGTTGCCTGCATCGTTCCTCTGCTACAATGGTTTTTTGCACCATACATTTCAGTAGGTAGAGTACCTGGTAGAGCACCGGGTTCACAGTCAAATGTTGAGATGAAGTTAGAATCATGCTCTTGCCTTACACACACACACACACACACACACACACACACACACACACACACATACACACATACACACACACACACACACACACACAAAATCATTTTTGCAACCCGTCTTAATGTGTCACTGTTCTGGTACTGTTGTGTAGTGTAACACAGGACCCATTCAATTCCAGCAATTATGTATAATAAATGTATGGAAGAATCAAGACTAATCTATAAACATGGTGGCGTGTAAATGCTTTGAAAAGGCTTCAATGCTCAAACGGGAGTCCCCCCCCCCCCCCCAAATCCCCATTTGGATTGCTTCCCTTTCCCCCTCCCTCCTTCCATGGGCTATCCTACAGTTTCAATGGAGTACATGACAATAACAATGTATTCTCTGTAAATCAGTTCTCTGCAATTGAGGTCAGAAACAACAAGGAATAAAACATGGTGGAGGATGCATCACGGGGAAAAAGTGACATCCAAGTTTTATCCTTGCTTGCACTGTGGGCATTTGAATGGGCCAGCTTTACTGTAGCTGAGGCCAGGGTAAACTAATGCAAACAGTTCATCATGTATTATGGACTGTTTGGTTGTATGAGTTCATCAAATTAACATTGGACAGGCTTGGCTTTAAAAGTCAAGAGGCATACTTTGAAATGACATTTACTGGAACTAGCAAACATTTGACAGAAACATTGCAATCTATGTATTTCTGTGTGTTTGCGTTTTTGTTCACAAACAGAACCCCCACTGCAGACGTACATGCTCTAACATGAATGTGAATATGAGGAAGACACCATCACCACGACATACAATGACTTAAGAGAAACACTGACTACCTACTAACAACTCCACTCAGGCTTCTGCCTGAGGAAACCGACTACCCTGGGTACCTCAGCCCTACCTCAGATACAGACACCAACCAAGCCTGCCAGCTGACAAGTCTACCAGACAACCGCCTCTGTGTGCTGCAGCTTGCTGCAGCTAACAACTTGTCCCTAAAAGCATTTGCTGTGAGGATGTTAAACTCAACTTACAACGCCTGAGATGACGGGCAGTTAGTCCTAACATCTGCATTTCCAAGAGCGTACAAGTGCCCGAGATGACAAAGGGCCTCAGTGCATTTCGAGAAGTCCGGATAGTTAGTTTCCCACCAGGAATACCAAAGTCTGTGCCTGAGATGACGCAATATATGAAGCGCTGTTAGCCTGAAATGACTTGTTCTGTCTTCTTGTGAACTACTGGTGTTAATGCCTTATTTTTCAGTCCTAACATGACGCGTTTCTAGCGCTGTGGAAGTACAAAGGGAAGAAACTCTACTTTGTTCCCTCTGCATTTTCTTTGACTGGCTGTTGTCCCTTGGTTCCTGAACGTAATACCATCTGCTTGTCTTCACATTCTCTCTCGATCACTCCACACCATCACAACATTAATAACACTAGACAACAAAGTAATATGGCTTGAAAATGCATATGATTCTGATCTGATTTTAAACTCATAACAGGGCTAAAACACCCAATATAAAATGCTGAATTTCACTCTATAGAAAAAGAAACATGGTGAATAAAATATAAAGACCACCAAAATAAAATCTCACAGCATACTGTAAAATACAATGGACATAGCATGGCCTACCTTGCATAAATGAAAACACTGCATTTCAGAAAACAATGTGTTGAACCTCTCCAATGGTGTACAGCAACTGTTACATGACATCATGGACCTCATTCAAGGGAATACCAAAGACTCCAGTTCATTGGAATACTATGGAGTCAAACGCGTAGTATTCATTATATCATGGACCACATTTAAGGAAATACCACAGACACTAATTCATTGGAATATCATGGAGTCAATTTGATAATATTCATATGAACCCTATTTGAGGGAATACCACAGGCACCAATTCCTTGGAACATGATGGAGTCAAAACCAATGATATTCATGAAATCATGGACCCCATTCAAGGAAACAACACACACAAATTCGTTGGAATACCATGGAATCAAATTCAAAGAAATACGATGGACAAGTCTCAAAAGGAATATTATAGATCCATATTAGGAGAAGAATAACGAACAGAATTCAAAGGAAGATTGTGGGCATCATTTCAAACAAATATTTCATACACAAAGTCATGGGGATTTTGACACAAATTCAAAGGAATATCATGGACAAACATTTATGATCACATATTCAAAAGAATATCATAGCATTCATGATCACAAGTTCAAAGGAATATTTTGCATACATATTCAAGGATATATTAATGATCACAAGTTCAAAGGAATATCATGCACACATATTCAGGGATATATTAGGGACACAATTCATAGGAATATTATGGACAAGCATTCAAAAGAACTGTATGGACACAAATCTACAGGAATAGGATTGACCCTTATTCAAGGGAATGTCATGGACTGAAATTTATTGGAATAACACAGACAAAATCCTAAAGAATATCATTCAAACAAAATACAGAAATTTATAGGAATATTATAGACACTAATCCTAAAGAATATCATTATAACAAAATATTCAGAGTACTTGGCTTTGCAACATCAGCATGAACTGATGATGCATCAGCACAAAAAGGCAATCGAAGGGCTAGAAATTCCAAAGAAATTCTAAAGTGTCTTGGGGACAATTTTTATGTGTCTCTGGGCCAAGTAGATTAAAAAATCTACTTGTGCCCTTAATCAAATTGTTCCCTCCTCATATCTATTTGCACTGTTAAAGTAAAGTAAGACAAGGTTACTAAAAGTAACCACCAATAGTGCGTTAACAAGTCAACAGACATAAGTGAACAATGGTGTGCCCTGCACATGTGAAGCCTTGAGCAAAAGAAATATGGCACAGAAAAAAAAATCCATCATATGTATTCAGTGTAAATGGAAAAATGAATGAGTGCATAAAAAATTATAAGAAAATAGTCATGCTCCACTCCTGGACTCAACGAAAATGAGAAAATCCTTATGCTACTGTCAGCCGGTACTCTCCCTCTCTCTCTCTCTTTCTGCCAGTCTGTCTCCACTACATACACATTCCACAATAAACTCATTTCATACCTACCTATACTTAAAAACAAAAAAGGACCAGACCTGTTGTTTACATGGTGAGCATTCTTTGCATCCTGCTGAAACTTTAAACATTGATCAGGCAAACAAACAACAAACAAAAAAAAAAAACCTCTCTTCTGGAGGTATGTTCTGCTGGAGTTATGTTCTGAGGAAAACAAAAGTAGGAGGTGGGGGAGGGGCCGGGGGAGGGAGTGAGGAAATGGGGATGGAGGGGAGAGTGGAAGAGGTATTTGAGGTGTGAACGTGAAAAGGGGAGGAGGGAAGTGTGACCAATCTGCATTGAAGCTGACTGCTGCTCTGTCACTCTTTCACCGACAGACAAAGACTGCCTGCCCAATGGACAGGTAGAGAAAGGATTTCCACCTGTCCACAAGTAGCTGTAGTTGTCCACGACAATCTGATAGGTAGGTATTTTGAGCCTGAATCTGAATGTCAGCGGCTGCACAAGCATGCCAGTTATGTCATACAGGACAGATGTTGGTAATGTGTCCCAGTGACACAACATTTCCGGAAGCTTAAGAACATACCTTTAATACAAGACACTCTGAGGAGAACTTGGCATCAGGTCTTCAGAAGAAATCCCCCTCCAACAGGTGTTTCAACCCTGACTTCCTTGCATTCTAAGGGGACAGCATCCAGGTCATGCCTCCCAGATACCCATCTGCTGCCAGATTTTTTCCTTTTGAACGGGTTGGGGTATCAAGGTGCGCCTTTTTAAGATGAATATCTTACCCACTTCACTGTTGGACACCTGGTCTAGGTTGGAAAAGCTAAGCCTTAGGAAGTTCACTTTTAATCCTCCTGAACCAGATCCAGCTGGAACTCTTTTCGGCTGCCTCTGCCAAGGCCTTTAGGGTTCTGGTCCTTGATTTACTGGAAATCATGAACTGTTTCAGGGGATCATAGGCTGATGAACCTACAATTCCCCTTGCTCCAACCTCTGTAGGGAGGAGTTTTGGCCGTGAAGCCAGATTCACTCAAACTGCTTGTAAGTCTGGCACACATGTAAGTCCTGTAGATGTGAGGTTGCTCCATTCTGCTTTCCTATAGCATGATGAGTTTGATCAGAATCATTCCTTTTGATGAACTGGAGTGGAGAATGATATTTCAAATTCATGCCACTCTTCCTGATGATCTTTGGATGGTTTTCCACTCTGGAAAAATTGCTATGCATTCCAAACCATCCAGTAAATCCTGCTGCCATGCTCTTGACAGTGCGGCTGTTCCAGACCATGAATTGCGACCTCCTGCCGTGTAGAATGTTGTTGCTAGAGCTTCTGGTGGTGTGGTATTTCTAGCAGTGCTAATCACAGGTGCTATAAGCAATTGGTTATGCCTCCACATGAATGTTCCTTGGGTTAGCGCTGTTTTACATGAACTCAGGACATGTTCCACTGTTTGTTTGCCATGGCAGAGTGGACACTCAGAGTCAGCCGATTTCCCCACCATGGCAGAGTGGACACTCAGAGTCAGCTGATTTCCCACCATGGCAGAGAGGACACTCAGAGACAGCTGATTTCCCCACCATGGCAGAGTGGACACTCAGAGACAGCTGATTTCCCCACCATGGCAGAGTGGACACTCAGTGTCAGCTGATTTCCCCACCATGGCAGAGTGGACACTCAGAGGCAGCTGATTTCCCCACCATGGCAGAGTGGACACTCAGTGTCAGCTGATTTCCCCACCATGGCAGAGTGGACACTCAGAGACAGCTGATTTCCCCACCATGGCAGAGTGGACACTCAGTGTCAGCTGATTTCCCCACCATGGCAGAGTGGACACTCAGAGACAGCTGATTTCCCCACCATGGCAGAGTGGACACTCAGAGACAGCTGATTTCCCCACCATGGCAGAGTGGACACTCAGTGTCAGCTGATTTCCCCACCATGGCAGAGTGGACACTCAGAGACAGCTGATTTCCCCACCATGGCAGAGTGGACACTCAGTGTCAGCTGATTTCCCCACCATGGCAGAGTGGACACTCAGAGGCAGCTGATTTCCCCACCATGGCAGAGTGGACACTCAGAGACAGCTGATTTCCCCACCATGGCAGAGTGGACACTCAGTGTCAGCTGATTTCCCCACCATGGCAGAGTGGACACTCAGAGGCAGCTGATTTCCCCACCATGACAGAGTGGACACTCAGAGTCAGCTGATTTCCCCACCATGGCAGAGTGGACACTCAGAGACTGCTGATTTCCCCCATTTCACCAAGTTTGAATCTGAGGGCATGTGGTCACACACAGACCTGAGGATGAAGCTGATTCTGAGAGGTCCCAGTGCCATATGTCATTCCAGCTGAGACTTCTTTGAAGTGCGTTTTCCATTTCTGGGAGCTCTGCAGCTCAACATGCTATGTGAATAATCATGTAAACTCATTATTTTCTCTACATTTTGGCAGTAAACATTACAGTTTCTAAGACAAAACACATGTGTAAAATTCAATATATGGTAACACCATGTCTTTGCACAATCAGTTCTGTTTATCATAAATGATTTGTTTATACACAGTATTGAAATACATTTGCACTAACAAAGTTAACAATCAAAGCTGTTGCCATAATAATTCACTGGTCTGGTGGATATCACACGGCTGTGTATTGAATCAGTGGTTCAAGTCTAGCACCGCAAGGTCTTTGTCTTCCCATTTCTGCAGATCCCTATAGAAGGTCTGGGTTCTTCATGCAGTTAGTGAATGTTTAAGAACCCATGACAACAAGACTTATCCCTGGCCATATTTTGCCGAAAAGTTTCCCTCTGATAGTGATAGGCAACACACACATGCACGCCCGCATGCACATACACATACATAGACACACGCATAGTCTGCACAATAACAAGATCACTATCAAACAAAAAACACACAAAAAAGATCCATATGAAAACAATGAAGGCCAAAGGCATTAAAACAAAAGACACACTCACACACATAAACATAAAACAAAGAAACATATTTACATGCACATTCTCATGAGTGTCAACACACACAAACACATGATGATATTCATGTGTGGACATCATGGGACACACACACACACACACACACACACACACACACACACACACACACACACACACACACAACATAAAGTGGCATTGTCCTGTGCTGACACGCTCTCAGCAGGCCTCGTCTTGATCAGACGAAGCTGCTGATTACTACAGACTACAACTATGATAGAAGATCATTTGTGCAAAAGCTTTCAGTCTGCCCAGCTAAAGTGGGATGAGCAAATGACATGATTCTCTTTCACATGTGAACCTTCATGTCCTCCTTTCTCACAGGCTGCACATCAAAGCACCACATATCAGGTCAGGAGAAGAACATGCAATGCCTTTGATTCCAGAGGCATCAGCTGAAAGATTTCAGCCGTCCAGCTGGCCCACTTCATTGTAGTCAGGAACAAGTCAGAGAGACAGCTGCAGACGGCAGAGTGCCTTGAAATCTGTTGGAGGTGCTATGGCTGGCTGGGCTGTGGTGTACTGGCCCTACAACCAGTGTCCTGGCCATGGTGTACTGGCCCTACACCGCAGTGTCCTGGCCATGGTGTACTGGCCCTACACCGCAGTGTCCTGGCCATGGTGTACTGGCCCTACACTGCAGTGTCCTGGCCGTGGTGTACTGGCCCTACACCGCAGTGTCCTGGCCATGGTGTCCTGGCCCTACACTGCAGTGTCCTGGCCGTGGTGTACTGGCCCTACACTGCAGTGTCCTGGCCATGGTGTACTGGCCCTACACTGCAGTGTCTTGGCCGTGGTGTACTGGCCCTACAGTGCAGTGTACTGGCCCTACAGCGCAGTGTCCTGGCCGTGGTGTACTGGCCCTACACTGCAGTGTCCTGGCCGTGGTATACTGGCCCTACACCTCAGTGTCCTGGCCCTCCAACGCAGTGTCCTGGCCATAGTGTCCTGGCCCTACACCGCAGTGTCCTGGCCATGGTGTACTGGCCCTACACCGCGGTGTCCTGGCCATGGTGTACTGGCCCTACACCGCGGTGTCCTGGCCATGGTGTACTGGCCCTACACCGCGGTGTCCTGGCCATGGTGTACTGGCCCTACACCGCGGTGTCCTGGCCGTGGTGTACTGGCCCTACAGCGCGGTGTCCTGGCCGTGGTGTACTGGCCCTACAGTGCCGTGTCCTGGCCGTGGTGTACTGGCCCTACAGCGCAGTGTCCTGGCCGTGGTGTACTGGCCCTACAGAGCGGTGTCCTGGCCATGGTGTACTGGCACTACACCGCAGTGTCCTGGCCGTGGTGTACTGGCACTACACCGCAGTGTCCTGGCCATGGTGTACTGGCCCTACAGCGCAGTGTCCTGGCCATGGTGTACTGGCCCTACAGCGCAGTGTCCTGGCTGTGGTGTACTGGCCCTACAGCGCAGTGTCCTGGTTGTGGTGTACTGGCCCTACAGCGCAGTGTCCTGGCCGTGGTGTACTGGCCCTACAGTGCAGTGTCCTGGCCATGGTGTACTGGCCCTACAGCGCAGTGTCCTGGCCATGGTGTACTGGCCCTACAGCGCAGTGTCCTAGTATGGTGAACTGGCCCTACACCGCAGCGTCCTGGCCATGGTGTACTAGCCCTACTCCACAGTGTCCTGGCCATGGTGTCCGCAGTGTCCTGTCACCATCACCTCTCCCCCTTCCACACGGCCTGTCCACCTGACATGGTGGTGGGCTCCGGAAGGACACAGACCGATACAGGAACAACTGGGGCCATGGACCAGCCAAAGAAGCAGAATTCATTTCATCTTTTTGTGGATCAGGCGCACTCACCACAAAAAGTGTTGCAGGGGTGGGACTCTCCATAAAGGAAAAAAGAGGAAACAGTCTAGGGGGGTCCAGGGGCATACCCCCCGCCCCCTGGAAAAATTTGGGTTGCTACATTCAATTCTGTGCAATCTGGTGCATTTTGAGACTGAAATTAACAAATTTTAAAGGAAAAAAACCAACATTTTCTTTTACACAAAAAGCTATGAAAATTAACTATACTTACTGTCTTTTCACAACTTGGACCAAGTGTAGATGACAGGAGTTCCTTTTCAACCTAATGGCACACAAAATTAATGCAAGATGTCCAGCTCCCGCTGAACTGTAATTTATTTGCACTCGGCAAAGAATGAGAAAGCCTAAAAAAAAAAATTCGGTTTGTGGACACACACGATGTAAGGATAGGGAAAACCTTGATAACATCCATATGAAGGTGTGGACACTTGTGATGTACAAGATAGGGGAAAATGTGATAACATCTACATAAAAAGGTTATGGGTGCGAGTACAAATGAGCTAAGTCACGATGACTTCTTTGTAAAGAAATATGCGTGTGCAGATCCCCACGATGTTCAAACAGGAATCATCAGGCATGAAAATAACTACATGAAAACCATGGGTGTTATGGACACCCATGAAGTACTGAAGTTTACTGGCAGCATCCAGTGATGGTTAAAGTAACAGAATTTAATGAGGTAGCACTGACACAAGAAAAAAGAAGTCTACCAGAAACCTAGAGAAATATAAAATAAAAGACAGTAATGGTCACAAATATAAAAAAAATTTTCCAGATGGGCATAATTGCTCTTGACTGGAGCAGATGTTCGCATATAAATCTGAAATCTCCAATGATTTTACACACAGAAAATCATTGATATCCCCACAGGTTAAACTGCGGTCATTCAGCTCCATGCACAAATCAGAGAACAACATACAGAACAACTGGTTCTGCACTGCACCCTGCACAATAATCAACTTCTGCCTTAAAATTACTGTTCAAGAAACTATCTAATGAAAATACTGGGGGAAAAGTCAGTCTGCTGGTGGTGGTCAAGGGTTGGATTTTGACAGGACTGGCTTGTGCTGAAGAGTGTGTGTGTGTGTGTGTGTGTGTGTGTGTGTGTGTGTGCGAGTGTGAGTGAGTGTGAGTGTGTGTGTGTGTGTGTGTGTGTGTGCATATCCAAACTTGATGTGATACTGTTGTAATGGGAGAATCTGCCATCAATATAACTGCCAACCCCTCGATGACAAGTTTCTCTCTGGCATGGATATTTCTAAATTATTGTAGCACAGGTTTCCCTCATTAAGAAAGAAAAATATACACCTAAAGGTGCCAGTGGGACCCACAGAAGTACTGTCCTCAACTGCAGAACCAACCAGCCGGCAGCAATCCTGCACCACCCTTGGAAGCCTGTTCAGGCATTCCATTAAGACATCAAGGGACATAACTGTTCTCTGGCAGATGCCATAGTGTGACTGCCTGATTCAACAGAACAGAACCTCCATGGACGTACCAGGCTGTACGACTGCACAGCCCATCGCCAAAAGAAACCAAGCAAACCGCTGCACACATTCTGCACCCCCACCCATTGCCGTTTAGCTGACAGGTGAAAACAGCACAACTGCAGACACAGCCAAGTGTTCGTCACAAGGTCTTATGTGCACTCTGAATAGCAGAGTTCACTTTCCATCATCATATTACAGTGGCATAAATTCAGCAGACACAGGCAGAAAAGACATGGAATAATTAGTGATGCCAGCGTCGATCTCCTCAACTGAACACCTTCTTTAAGATAGGACATTCTCAAGGTTTCCAACGAACTCCAAACTCAAAACCTAGATTTCGGCAAATGGTGCTTTATCTTTGTTCCCTAAAATAAACAGTACTTCCAATTCGGCACTTCCGTTTTATGGTAAGATGCACTCGATACGTAATTTGCGCAATTTTAAAGACTGTTTTGAAAAACTTTTTTTTTTTTTTTCAGATTTACGAAAAACGGAAAATTCCATCTCGAATAATTTCATAAAACGAATTCCGTCCTCAGACTGAAGAAGTTTCACCCATGCAGATAGCACAAATCTTGTTATTTACTGTCTCGCGAGGCCCATTTTGAGTGCGGCGCTGTGTTGTCTGCTTTGCGGTCCAGTTCAGCTGTATATATAAAGGCACAGTGTGTGTGAGAGATCAGTGTCCCCCAGAGTGTCCCCGAGAGTGTCCCGAGAGAGTGCTCAGTGCGATGAGTGCTGAGAGAGACAGAGAGCTCCCAGGGCTGTGTTCCTGGTTTGAGCTTGTTATGGAAGGAAAATAAAAGAAGGAAAACTCCATGTCGTCCTCTGTGTCTTCTTGACTGGCTGCTGTCCCTTGGTTCCTGCACTTACCACCATCTGCTTGTCTTCACCTGCACACCCCTTACCCCTCCACACCATCACATAAAGTACATCAAAGTCCATTCTCTGAACAGAGACATGATGGTAATAAAGGACACCAAAGTCAATTCTCTGAACAGAGACATGGTGGTAATAAAGGACACCAAAGTCAATTCTGTGAACAGAGACATGGTGGTAATAAAGGACATCAAAGTCCATTCTCTGAACAGAGACATGGTGGTAATAAAGGACACCAAAGTCCATTCTCTGAACAGAGACATGGTGGTAATAAAGGACATCAAAGTCAATTCTCTGAACAGAGACATGGTGGTAATAAAGGACACCAAAGTCAATTCTCTGAACAGAGACATGGTGGTAATAAATGACATCAAAGTCAATTCTCTGAACAGAGACATGGTGGTAATAAAGGACATCAAAGTCCATTCTCTGAACAGAGACATGGTGGTAATAAAGGACATCAAAGTCCATTCTCTGAACAGAGACATGGTGGTAATAAAGGACATCAAAGTCAATTCTCTGAGAAGAGACATGGTGGTAATAAAGGACATCAAAGTCAATTCTCTGAACAGAGACATGGTGGTAAAAAAGGACATCAAAGTCCATTCTCTGAACAGAGACATGGTGGTAATAAAGGACATCAAAGTCAATTCTCTGAACAGAGACATGGTGGTAATAAAGGACACCAAAGTCAATTCTCTGAACAGAGACATGGTGGTAATAAAGGACATAAAGTCCATTCTCTGAACAGAGACATGGTGGTAATAAAGGACACCAAAGTCAATTCTCTGAACAGAGACATGGTGGTAATAAATGACATCAAAGTCAATTCTCTGAACAGAGACATGGTGGTAATAAAGGACATCAAAGTCCATTCTCTGAACAGAGACATGGTGGTAATAAAGGACACCAAAGTCCATTCTCTGAACAGAGACATGGTGGTAATAAAGGACACCAAAGTCCATTCTCTGAACAGAGACATGGTGGTAATAAAGGACATCAAAGTCAATTCTCTGAACAGAGACATGATGGTAATAAAGGACATCAAAGTCCATTCTCTGAACAGAAACATGGTGGTAATAAAGGACATCAAAGTCCATTCTCTGAACAGAGACATGGTGGTAATAAAGGACACCAAAGTCCATTCTCTGAACAGAGACATGGTGGTAATAAAGGACATCAAAGTCCATTCTCTGAACAGAGACATGGTGGTAATAAAGGACATCAAAGTCAATTCTCTGAACAGAAACATGGTGGTAAAAAAGGACATCAAAGTCCATTCTCTGAACAGAGACATGATGGTAATAAAGGACATCAGTCAATTCTCTGAACAGAGACATGGTGGTAATAAAGGACATCAAAGTCAATTCTCTGAACAGAGACATGATGGTAATAAAGGACATCAAAGTCAATTCTCTGAACAGAGACATGGTGGTAATAAAGGACATTGAAGAAACGGTCACACTTACCTAAATGTGGTGGAGGCATGGAGCGAAGGCTACAGCTGTGATGATGGAGTGAGGTGGTTACATCTGGAAAGTTCCACTGGAGCAATCTGTAGCCCAATTCAGAGCCTGCATTGTTTGAGTGACACTGACTGAGGCCGGACTCGAAGCAGGAAGTGTTGAGCTCAGGTCAGAATTTATGTAACTTATGGCAGAGGTTGGCTAGAGCCTTTTAACAGATATACATCACCATGATATTCACGTGTTACTACAGCTTCAGCATGCAGCCTTTTCTTGACTGCTAGGCTACTCTGCAGTCCACAGTCACAATGTCAGTTTCATCATTAAGATTTGAATACTTACAGTTTAGAATATTCTTAGAATCTTTGAACTGTATTCATAAGCTACTTTGGGAAAGAACTCATAGTTATTTCCTGTTCCTGCTGTGGGAAAGAACTGTTTGTTGTCTCCTGTTCCTACTGTGGAAATGGATCGTTTGTTGTCTTCTATTCCTACTGTGGGAAAGATATGTTTGTTGTCTCCTGTTCCTACTGTGGAAATGAATCGTTTGTTGTCTTCTATTCCTACTATGGGAAAGAAATGTTTGTTGTCTCCTGTTCCTACTGTGGAAATGAATCGTTTGTTGTCTTCTATTCCTACTGTGGGAAAGATATGTTTGTTGTCTCCTGTTCCTACTGTGGGAAAGAAATGTTTGTTGTCTCCTGTTCCTACTGTGGGAAAGAAATGTTTGTTGTCTCCTGTTCCTACTGTGGAAATGAATTGTTTGTTGTCTCCTGTTCCTACTGTGAAAAGAAATGTTTGTTGTCTCCTGTTCCTACTGTGGGAAAGAATTGTTTGTTGTCTCCTGTTCCTACTGTGGGCAAGAAATGTTTGTTGTCTCCTGTTCCTACTATGGAAATGAATTGTTTGTTGTCTCCTGTTCCTACTGTGGGAAAGAATTGTTTGTTGTCTCCTGTTCCTACTGTGGGAAAGAAATGTTTGTTGTCTCCTGTTCCTACTGTGGGAAAGAAATTTTGTTGTCTCCTGTTCCTACTGTGGGAATGAATTGTTTGTTGTCTCCTGTTCCTACTGTGGAAATGAATTGTTTGTTGTCTCCTGTTCCTACTGTGGAAATGAATTGTTTGTTGTCTCCTGTTCCTACTGTGGGAAAGAAATGTTTGTTGTCTCCTGTTCCTACTGTGGGAATGAATTGTTTGTTCCCACCAGCCACCGTGGCAATGTGGTTAACGTCTCGGACTCCCGGCTGGGAGGTCGCTGGTTCGATTCCGATCAGAGTCATGTGGGATTTTTCTGCCCCGACCAGCTCCTACCCAGAGTTGAGTTTGCTGCAGACTCAGTTAGGAAGACTGGGACCACACAGTTGAATTTCATCGACTTAATGGATGTGTTTCTGAGAGTGTTGCTCAGATTTCCTGACCATCACTACAGGTGCCTGTATCTCTCGGGCCTGGTTGACACCGGAATATATTATGAAAGGAAGCGTAGAGTACAACCCTGTCGTGTAGTCTCAGACCGAAATGGTAATCCTTAGCATCATCTTAATCATCCTCATTCTCATCGATCAGCATAAAATACAAAAATGTCTGAAGTTCTGTGGCCCTTCATGCCCTGCTCTCATGGTGACCTCAATTTTGATGTCCTCTCCATGTCTGTGGCCTTGGTTTGGTTCCGTTGGGGTCACCAGTATTGACGAGACCATGGGGGCTGCCGTTGAACGGACCTGTTGGTGCCCTCCAGAGAGCTCACTCATGCCGGCTCCACGACTAAGCAATTGTTGTCGTCAGTATGGGGCTTAGTAGGTGGTGTCCTGCGTATGTTAGATGAGAACAGGCGCCACTGAACACCACCAAAGTGACTCGGCAGCAGTGCAGTGTCTCTTCCGGTGGGTTGCCTCTTGACAACTTGACACTGACTGCTCCCGGTGGATTGCCGGTGCTGGGACTGCGGCGGGGCCGACTGGGCTGTGGCTGTGGATGGGGTGTTGGAATGAGTGGCGTGGGTGCGCTGCCTCTGAGGTGGCGCAGAGGCTGGGACAGCAAAAAAAAAAAAAACCCAAACAAACAAAAAAGAAACAAACAAACAAAAAAATTGTTTGTTCCTACTTTCAGACTGAACTGCAAGTTCTGAACTCAGACAAGCAGTCATGGCGTTTTCATACTATCATTAGCATTAGTAGTAGTAAGGGGGGCTTGCTACACAGCCTGGCATTGCTCCCTATCTAGAGTCCCCTTCATTATTATTTACTCATATATCTGTGAGGTGACTCTTACACACAGCAATTCAAGTTAAACATCTTAAAATTAAATCCATGTTATGATCTTTGAATGTGTCAATATTTGATGCACGTTTAATCTGAACAGAAAACAAAGTCCGTGTCTGTGCAATTCTGTTGGCTAGCGAGTTTTTTTTTCTTGAATTAGCATTATGGTGACCCATAAGTATTTTCTCATCAGAATCACTTGTTTTATCATAAATATTTAACTGAAAAACTTTTTTTAATAAAGAATTGTTAGCCTCCTCTTTCTTTGTACACTCAAGACAGGAACCCCAGAGGCACTAACGAAGGCTGCTGTACGGCGGAGGCCCTCAGTGATCCATAAAGCTTTTCCTTCATCGGAATTGTTAGTGATTCCACAAGACAATATGGACAAACAGATTACAACACAAAGCACGACGCATTTGACCTCTTTGATCTTCTTCAAGTAAACCAAACAACATTCAGGACAATGAAAACAAAGAACAAGCTATTACTTACCTTCTCATATTCGGCGCAAGAAAAATGTTACAGGTCTCAATTAAGTCACCTGTTAATCATCTGTCTTTAGGTGAGTGCAGGCTAAGTTACTTAAGTCTTTCATCATAATCAATTCCATAACAACTTGAGTCTTTAGAATTCTATTCTGAGGTTCACATTTCTGCTGGAAAAACAATAGCCACTTACAGCCCTGTCTATACTGGAGAGAGAGAGAGACAGAGAGAGAGAGAGAGAGAGAGAGAGTGAGTGTGTGTGTGTGTGTGAGTGAGAGAGAGAGTGTGTGTGTGTGTGTGTGCGTGTGTGTCAGAGAGAGAGAGAGAGTGCGTGTGTGTGTGTGTGTGTGTGGTGTGTGTGTGTGTGTGTGTGTGTGTGTGTGTGTACTTTTTATTTTCATAGCCGTCATCAAAAAGAATTCATTGTCCTTTTGTGATTGAACTTGATGTTTTGATTACAGGAAAGGTATATTTTGATACCACAAAAGATTTTGACTGATGTACTGCACTTTAACAATCATACATCTTGACTGACTTAAAAAAAATGATGTCAGTTCTTTTTATGGAACAGCAGGTAACGAGATGACCAGAGCACACAGTCTTACCGAGAATTGTTACTTGTTTCCCAGTATGAGTAAACTCTAAAGCAGTAGTTTTCTGGGTATAGTGCTGCTGAAAATTGTCTATTTGAAACATTCCACCCTGATCCTATGTTCAGCATTCATAAGCATTTTAGAGTTCTTGTCCATCTAATTTCTAATACACTCAGCTGAAGTTTGCCTTCACTTCAGTCTCTTGCACTGCAACTGTTGTAACAGATCAAAACATCTGTCAGCCAAACCAATGTTACTTCAGAGGAAAATGTTCAAGTGTCCTCACCTCACACACTTTTTTGCCTCTACATCTGCCAACCAATCCTTTCAATATAATAATAAATTTGCCTCTTGAGTTATAACTAAAATGAGATAGTTGATTGTTAATAAGTTTATAATGTGACCACGTCAGTGCATTTGTGTCTAAACTAGGAGGCCTCTAGTCATTTATATAACTTGTCGCCAAAGATATAACTTGAACTGAATTGGCAAACTTACCCAAGTGTTGAATTTATCTGGCAAAATCACTAGGACCTTCAGCCTGTGGTAAATGATATGTATCGTTTGATGAGATACTCTGGAGGCAGTGGATCTGAAAATACACAAAAAACATGGCAGGTGTTTCAAAGGTGTCTTCAGTCTCTTAGGGATCAAAGCTGACATCAAAGCCTTAGACAAAGTGTGTGACCATCTTTCACTTTGAGGTATATGTGAAACCAGAAAAGCAAAGAGATCTGACAGCTCTGAAAAGTCGCTTTGTCCTGTAAAATATTTGACTGTGTCAAACTAATTGTGCAGAGGCTGTAGAGTCATTTCGTTTCCTGCAAATGTCTCTTCACACTGCAGCATTCCTCAGTCAGCCTGTTTAGTTCACCTCCCAATAACGGCTCCACCATTGCTGCCAGGCTGCTCATTGTGAATCAGTCTGATAAAAGGCATCAAAGTTATCACTCTCTGGTAGTGGAGGTGAGGCGGTCTGTTCATTTCTGCTGGTTTCAGTTTCATCATTACGATGACAGTGAATGCCAAAGTGTGTATTAGTTAACTTAATGTCATCACTGGCCAAGGTTGATTTCTTCACCGTTATTGATCCTGTTCTGATGCTCTCGCATAGACCTGTTTTCTTTCACTTCTTTGTGGTCTCATCTAAGCTTCTGAGCTGATTTCAAACTGGGGTTAATGATTTCCGTAATGTAAGCCTTCATTCTTACACATGTCATAAAAGAGATCAATGGCACACTCAAAACAGAAAATACGTATAACAGACATGATAAACAATGTCCACATTTCCAAGTGTTTCAAATGACTGACATGGGTGGAACTTTGATTAAAAGAAAGTTTGAAATATAGAAAATGCTTTTCATATGTTAAACTGTTATGTCAGCAATTCATTTTTTGCTCAAACATATACATGCACACACATATATATATGCGTGCACACCATGCTTGCATGCTACACACACATATACACAGCACACACTGGAAGTTAAAAAAAAAACGGTCCAGCAAAGAGCATTCATTCAAACAAGTAGCAAACAAAAACAGATCTGTTAATGAAAATGTCTTTTTCGTTCACTGATTTCAGCAATCTACATTATTTATTCACGAGTGTCTGAAAACATGAGTGACAAGACAGCTACAACACACAAATCTAGTTACCCCTCAAATGTTTGCCAACAGCTATCAGTTGTTGATGGACAGCACAGCAGGTTCACAATGAATGGGAAAAGAGAGAGAAAGCCAAAGCAGACATAATTATGCATGATCCTTCAATATTACATGCATGCACAGACAACAAATGAACCTGTAGCACTCACAAAAACATTCCATTAACAATGAGGGTGGAACAAAAAAACAAAACAAAACCTGTGTTTGGTCTTAGAGCCGACGTTTTGGTTTACAGTAGTAGGCCTATCACCTGTCTTTTTTTCCAGATTTTGTTTGTTGTGAAATCTTGCCACACATTTTTTCTATCATCTCAAGCTTGGTAAATTTTGCATCTTCCTTTTTTTCTGATGCCAACACAAGACATGTTGATGTTAACAGTATGTGCTGAAGTTGGAATGCATGTTACCAATAGCAAACAAGCAGACACAGCCTACAACAAGGTAAGGAAAATGTAAACTTCCCGACATGGGATGACATCACGTTGACACAGCACATGCGCCAACCACCTTTTCCTGTTAAGGTCAACAAATCATAATTTTGTACATCAATACCTAGATATCATCTTCCCCTTGTCCACTCTTTGGCAACATTTCTGTGAGCCCTGTAACATCTGGTTTTAAGTCACAAGCAAGTGCCCCATAAGTTTTATTCGATAAACTATCAAATATTACCATATGTATTTGTAACCATTTGAAATATCAACAATTTTGGTCAATCATCAAAAATAGAGATTTTTTTTCATACTTAGGATCAAAAGCTCTCTGATTGAATGAAGAGGCTGAGTATTAATTTCTTTCTTTTTTTTTTTCTATTCCTTTCAACTGTCCGGACAACCATGATCTATTCCCCCCATTCCGCCCCCCACCCCTCCCGTTTTGCCAAACCTGACTGGCTTGTAGAATTCTTCACTGAACAATTCCTCAGAAATTTTTGTGCCTCGAATAGGGCCTACGTAATTATACTTTCACTTCTCAACAGCTCGCTTTCCCTCATACTGACAACAATATTTCCATCTCTCATCTCCATCCCTTTCTTCCGAAGCTTCTGCCAGTTTATCAACTATGGGCTATTCTCTTCCTGTCTGTTGTCCCTTACTTTTCGACAATTCCAATCTTGTAGTAAACATTGAAATGCGTCTGTCGATTTTTATTCAAGTCCTGTCTGATTTTCCATGTATGTTTTCCGTGCTAGAAACACCAACTCACCGGAGGCTTTTATTCTTCCTCAGCCTGAATACCTTCAAAACAGACTTGATGCCCATTGGGCAGATCATCCTTGGCTTTATAACCCCAAGTGCTAGGTCTATGAGCCAAACAACTAATTTCAACTGACATTGACAATCTTCCCACCATTACGTTTGTCAGTTGTATGTCACATCAATAGAGCGATGAACCGATCTATGAAAGACCTTTCAAAAACTACAAGTACAAGTAAGCATTTTATAGGCTACATATCATGCCCGAGATCTGCACGTAATTGATGTTGCCTACCTAGTGCTGAAAATTGTGGCATTCAACGGTGGGAACTGCATCGTTTCAACATTGATGAAGTGATCAAAAACGCGAAACTGTTGTAGACAGTAGGCCTACTAAACCATGAAGCAGAAGAGATCTAAAACCCTTTTCCTAGTGACAGTGAGATCGGCACCAAATTAAAATGGAACATTTCAAACGAAATTGTTGCAGCACAGTCTCATTGGCACAGATGAACAATCCTGTACGCCACACTTACATACATTACTCACTAATCAAAACTGCAAATTTCAAAGAAAAGATTGCTGTTGTCAAAATTCGTGCAATTCTCGAGCCCAGAGAAGAAAGACGTCCGCCACTTGTGCAAGGTCAACAGGCTACTAATGCTTGCTCGCTTTGCCTACCTTAGGCCTAACTTTGTGCCAAGCCAGGAAATAAACTGCCGCAAGTTTCGGGTGGTGCGATGTTGGCGTAAGAATACCGGTCTATTGCATGTTATTCTACTCAACTCCATAGACCTGCTGACGTGATCGAGCAATTCAGGCAATGGATTGAGAACTGGGTCACCAAGTCAGAGCGACCTGTAGATCTAGTCATAGTGACGTTAGGCTAGGCCTAGCAGTTTTGGCCACCCACACACACACACACACACACACAGGGAGAGGTGTTACGCACCAGTTGCCTTAACACAGTCTGATACATTATGATGCATGAGCGCGCGTGCGCTCGCACGCAAGCACACACACACACACACACACACACACACACACACACACACACGCACGCACGCACGCACGCACGCACACACACACACACACACACACACACACACACACACACACACACACACACACACACACTTTTTCAGATAATATTCATACGTCAACATCATGGATTCTCTGTCAGTAACGTATCCTGAGGATCACTGAGCTCGGAGGGGGAATGGGGTCGGCGCGCGCGCACACACACACACACACACACACACACACACACACACACACACACACACACACACTCTCTCTCTCTCTCTCTCTCTCTCTCTCTCTCTCCCCTCTCTCTCTTCAGCGACAGGAGACAGTCTTGCTTTAGCACAGCGACAGAACAACCATAGACGGTTACCACAGCATAGAGTACGGATTTGACATTGCTAATACTGCTATTATTAGACCTGTAGACTCTGAGATTGATAGACTTGGCAGTGCCATTGAAGGGCGTGGCAAGAATCCCGACAACCTCTAAGCCAGTGTCTGGACTGACTTTTAAGAGTGCATATGCGTGAATGTGCAAGTGCTTAAGTATATAAACAAACTCTTCCAAAGTGTAGGGAAAACACTTACAGGCCTGCTTATGTACTTAAGTATTTCCACATTCATGCACATGCACTCTACCTTACCGGGTCAGTCCAGACACTGGTTTGGTCTTGTCAGGATTCTTGCCAAGCCATTCAATGGCACTAGCTGCTAAGTCACGTCTGAGTCTCTATCAATCTCAGAGACTCCTGGCTTAGCAGTAACAGTTATAATACCGTAAAAGCCATTTTCTATTCTGTGGTAACCGTCTATGGCTGTTCTGTCGCAGTGCTAAAGCAAGGCTGTCTCCTATAAACTGGAGGCCCTAGCACTAGTCACTGGCACCCTAAGCATGACGTAGTTCCGGAACTAACAATAAGTCAGAAAACCCATCCTCTATGAGCCTATGTATTGAACTGCGGGAGTTCATCTATTTGTTTACCTTACCATCAGTGAACATAATGGACAACCAATCCTCTGACAATGAAGTGTTTTCCCAAGACTTTTGTAGAAGTTTGTTTATATACTTAAGCACTCGCTCATTCATGCACATGCACTCTACCCACAGGCGGCGGAAGCAGGGGGGGGGGGGGGGGAGGGAGGGCGGGGGGGGGGCCATGCCCCCCTCCAGAAAAATATTGGGGGAGCAGCCTTATATACTGCCCCCCCCTAATATTGAGCACCTCCAAAAAATCAGAGAGAGAGAGAGGGGGGGAGAGAGGGGGGGAAGAGAGAGAGAGAGAGAGAGAGAGAGAGAGAGAGAGAGAGAGAGAGAGATGTTTGATGGTGCATCACCTTGTCGCCATACTTGTCATACTTCCTGTCAAACTCGCTCAGGAAAGATGTCAACACATTTCTCGGGAACCTCTCTGCAGCTGACCCACTTTGGTCACACATCACTGACCAGTACCTGACCAACATTGCCAAGAATGGCATATATGCTGATGCTACTGTAGTGCAAGCTATAGCGAGAATGATTGGTAGGGACATACACATCGTAACAAGTCAGCAAGAGAGCTCCAGGATATGCTACCTGATGAATAAGATCTTGGCGGGAGACATTGAATCATCCCTACCACCTGTCCTTATTTGGGCAAATAGGCGAGGAACATTTTGTGAGCCTAACACTTCATCAAACCAGGACAGTGAAAATGATGAAGAAAAGGAGGAAGAAAGTGTTTCCTCATCTCCTACAGAAGGTGCATCAATCATGCAGTCTCCTCGTGACAACGCCAGCCGACCTGCGCAGTCTGCTCGTGTTGACATTGACCGACCTGCTACTGTAAGAAAACCAAAATGTCAGTCTACTGTGTGCTGCAAGGACGCAGTCAACCCCTTTCAGCCACAGAGCGACACAGTCCTCTCCAAACTGACCAGGGTAAGTTCGCGAAGGCCCCGCTATTTCCAAAGATCTGGGTTCCACCAATACCCTTGGCTTCACCTATGCACAACAGACAACAAGGTATGTTGTTTCTTCTGCATTAGGGCTAATCATCAAGGCTGCAAACCTGATGCAGCGTTTGTATGGAGCGGTTTTGACAACTGGAAGAAAGCACTGGAAAAGTTCTCAAGCCACGAAAAATCATCTTCACATGGAGCAGCCGTGTATGACGTAAAATGTAGGCAGTCTACAACGTCAGTGTATGCTCCAGTGACGTGTCAGCATGAAACAGAACAAAAGAAACACTGCAAAGCCTGATGAACGAACTAAAGAGCCTTCAGTTTCTCCTGCGTCAGGGTCTACCTCTCCGTGGACATGACGAGCAGGAAGGCAACCTTCAACAGCTGCTCAAGTTCTGCTTTGGAGAGGGCTGCAAGGAAAAAAACAAACACAGGTTCAAAATATCTGTCACATGATATTGTCAACGAGATCCTCGGGATTATGGCACATAAAGTCTTGCGATCTGTTGCACTTGAAATAGAGAAGCGAATTGGTTTTCGATACTAGCTGACGAAACCCGTGATGTTGCAAACAGGGAGCAGGTTGTAATTTGCACAAGATGGGTAACTGAGCAGTTTGAAGTCATAGAGGAGCCTGTGGGACTGGTGCATGTCGACAATACCTGTGCTGAGACAATTTTTAATGCGCTAAAGGATTGCTTGATCAGGCTGGACTTGCCAGTGCAGAAGTGTAGGGGTCAGGCCTACGACGGGGCCAGTAATTCTCAGGGTCACGTTTCAGGAGTTGCAAGACGGTTCAAAGATGAGGTCCCGTCAGCAGTGTGCGTACACTGTTTGGCACACTCAGTCAATCTAGTGTTACAAGAGGCTTCCAGAAAGGTCAAAGTAATAAGAGATGCCCTTGACTTTGCCACAGAGGTCATTCAGTTGATCAAATTATCACCAAAACGACAGATCCTTTTGAAACAATCCAACATGAAACATCAACTTCGTGCAGCCCGTCCATTAAACCACAGTGTCTAACAAGGTGGACTGTTCGAACAAGAGTTTTTTACTCTCTCATTGAGAACTATGAGGCTTTGCAAGAAACACTTGAACTAGTCTCACAAGGACATGATGAGTATGCCAGGAGAGCATCCGGCCTTCCAGCACTTATGCAGCAGTTCTCCACCTGTCTTGGGCTCTCACTTACACAGGATGTGTTTGCTGTGACTGAAGAGCTGGCGACTGCTGTTCAAAGGAAACAAACGTCCTGTGTGGATGCAACAAACGCTGCAAACATCTGTCTGAGAACGCTTGAAAGTATGCGCCAGGATAAAAGTTTCCAGACATTTTTTGCCGACGTCTCAACCACGGCTGCAAACGTGTGTGATGAGCCCCGCATTCCGAGACAGAGACAGCCTCCACGGAGACTTGATGAGGGCTCCCAGGGTCACAGCTACTCTGACCCTTCTGCTTATTACAGACAGCAGTACTATGAGGCCATAGACAACGTCAAAGAGCATATAAAGCGCAGATTTGACCAACAAAGTCTTAAGTTGCCAAGGAAGATTGAAATTCTCTTAGGTGACGGAGCTGCAGGAAAGAATCCAGAAATTCCTCAAGAGATCAAAGACACATGTGCTGCGGACACTGACATGGACAGACTCAAAACACAGTTGGCCATCCTTCTACATGCTCTGGGGGACAACAAGAAGTCCATCTTTGAGGCACTGCTAGAAAAACTGACAGCTTCTGACACTGTTAAAAGAATGTTGAGTGAGGTAGACAAACTTATCAGGCTGTACTTGACCATTCCAGTTACAGCTGCAACAGCTGAACGCAGTTTTTCTGCCTTGAAGCGGGTCAAAACATACCTCCGAAGCACTATGACTCAAGAGCGCCTAAACAACTGTCTCATTATGCATGTGTTCAAAGACAAGGTTGATCAGCTCAATCTCGCTGAAATTTCTTCCGAGTTAGTTTGCAGAAACGAACGACGTCAAGTTACTTCGGAAAATTAAATGTGTAAAGGTGTAACCTCCCAGCTGTTGGTGTAACCTGCTAATGTACAGACTGTGACAATCGTGACTTAGTAACTGCACTTTACGGTGCCTAATGTCCAGTGAATATGGAGAGAAGGTATGTTATTACGTTATTCAGTCAGAAAGTCTGACAGTTGTCTCCCCCCCACCCCCACCCCCCTCTCTCTCTCTCTCTCTCTTCTCGCTCTCTCTCTCTCTCTCTCTCTCTCTCTCCTCTCTCTCTCTCTCTCTCTCTCTCTCTCTCTCTCTCTGTCTCAGTTTCTGCAACGTTTTAATTGCAGCTATACAAAATGTATTTCAAGTGTGTGTGTGTGTGTGTGTGTGTGTGTGTGTGTGTGGTGTGTGTGTGTGTGTGTGAACTGAATATTGCATGCTGGAATTTTTTTTTATCGAACATTGCCATATTGTGATTGTCGGAGTTCAGTGATTTGAAATATCCATTGCCCCCCCCCCCCCCCCCCCCCCCCCCCCCCCCCCCCCCCAATCCTGGACAGCTTCCGCCGCCACTGCTACCTTCCCAGGTCAGTCCAGACTCTGGCATGGAGGTCTTGTCAGGATTCTTACCAAGCCCTTCTGTGGAACCAACAACTAAGTCCAGTCCTTCCCTCTGTCAGTATCAGCAGAAAAAGTAACCCTTTTCCTCTTTCTGGTATCAGTCTGTAGTAGCCAACTGATCCAGTCGACAGTATTGTGATTGTCAAAGCCTTCCTTCCCTATGCTGTCGTAACCATCAACGGTTGTCCAGTACTTTCGCAGTGCTGAAGCGAATCTCTCCTGAAAACTGGAGCCCTAGGATTGGCCCGCCACTGGCATCCTGAGCACGACCTTGCTTCTGAACTAACTTCAAGTGAAAAGGTGCGTCCTCTTCGAGCCCAGGTATCGTACAACTGAGTTTATCTGCTTGTTTACAACTGTTTACAACTTTCCTACAACCGTATAAGTCTCTGGTACGACCAGTACTAGAGTACGGACATTCTGTCTGGCAACCCTACCACAAAACACTGTGCCAGGATGTAGTGGATGTTCAGCGCAGGGCAACTAAACGTTTAGCATCGCTTAAAGATAAACCATACCCTGAGCGTCTCTCTACTCTTCAACTTCCAAGCCTGGAGCACAGAAGAAAAAGGTGTGACATGATCGACTTGTACAAGTTTATACATGGTATTCACCGGCGTGACAAACCACAGTTTGAATTTTTCGCCAACAGGGACAGCAGAGGACACTCTTTGAAATTATCCAAAGTTCATCACAGACTTAACATTAGGGGAAATTACTTCTCTCTTCGAGTGATGGATGTTTCGAATGGTCTCTCTGACTCTGTAGTAACAGCCCCTACAGTCAACATCTTCAAATCACGATTAGACACCCATTGAAAGGAACTACTGCCGACAAAATACAATCCAGAATGTTTGTCGACCTAGATAGTCTCAGTCTGTGACTCTTCCTTCCACGCATGCGGAGTATTTTTCTTTTTACCCAGATATTATATATTAGAACGGTGAACAGGCCTTTTAAGGCCTCAAACACCTAAGGTTCAAGTTCAAGTTCACCTGACCTTCAATGAACACTTCTCATGCTCATCCGCCGAGCTCGTCTGTCTGCACAGCACCCTTCTTCTTCTGTTACGTGGCCACAATCAACACTCTGATTATTTTGCCACAGAATAGAGGGTTTCCATGAACCAGCTGCCAGACTTTAAAAAATCCTTTTCTTTTTCCTATGTAGATTTGAAATAGCTCTTCAAGTTGCATGAGTAGATCATAACATTTACTCCGGATCACATTTACACACTCCCTGCCACTAACTGGGTCAGAGGGGACGAGAAGTGACGGGCAAGCATCCTAGTGACGGCCCCCGGCACCCCCCGCCGCAGCGGCCCTCCTACCAGCACACCCCCTACCCACTACCTACCTAACCAAGCACTCTCACATTCATACAGGACAGTTTGTGTTTGTGTTTGTTTTAATCTTACTCCTGAAAGTTTCGCAGCAGCGGGACTGTAAAGAGTGTCAGCACTGAGGTGGGAGGTGACTCTGTTTTTAAAACTGTCAGGGGAGTCTGCCTCAACAATGTGTGCGGGGAGTTCATCCCACTCACAGATGGCTCGGGGGAAGAATGAGAAGAGCCTATATTGCTGTTTATGATTTACCAGGCGTTTAAACTGTTGGTCATGTGATCTTCTGTCTCTTACTGTTGGTTCTTCCAGGACACTTTTGTTGATCTGCACCAGGTCATTGTGGATCTTATACAACATGGTGACCCTTGACGCTTGGCGTCGCTTCTGGAGAGACGGCCACTTAGGCCGGTGGTAACGGTTCAGGACGAATCTAGCTGCCCTTCTCTGGATGTTTTCCATTTTCTTGATGCAGCCTATTTTGTGGGGTCCCATACTGAGCTGGAGTACTCTGACAAAGGTCTAACGAAGGTTAGGTATGCCTTTTCTCTCAGCTCGTTGGAAGCAACTTACAGATTACGTCTCAAGAATCCGAGGGCTTTGCTTGCTTTCTTTGTGATGATGTCAATGTGTTCCGCCCACTCTAGATCTGTCCTCAAAGTGACCCCCAGGTACGACGCTGATTGTACTGTCGCTAGCATGTGTCCGTGCATCTGGTATTTGTCGCTGATGGTACTTTTGCAGTGAGTGACCCTTAGCGTAGCACATTTGCCTGGGTTGAAGGCCATCTCCCATTTCTGTTTCCAGACCTGAAGACGTTCTAGATGTTCTTGTAGGTGGGCATGATCTTCTCTGGACGCTATTGTGTGGTAGATGGCGTTCTCAGGAAGGTCATTAATAAAGACCAGGAAGAGACATGGTCCAAGGACCGACCCCTGCGGGACTCCCGACTTAACGTCGATGAAGTCTGACTGAGCCCCCTCGACGACAACTGCTTGGCGTCTGTTGGATAAGAAGCTGGAGATCCATTTGTTGATCTTGCCTCGTACGCCATAGCTGTGGAGTTTGTGCAACAGGAGTGAATGGTTCACCTTGTCGAAAGCCTTGGCGAAGTCCAGCACCAGGATATCTGTTCGCCTTCCTGAAGCCATGTCGGAGGTCAACCTCTTCCACTAACTCAATTAGCTGTGTTTCGCAAGACCTCTGCTGCCTGCAGCCATGCTGCTGGGGACACAGGATTTTATTGTTCCAGGTGCGTCATTGTGGCATGTACGATGATGTGCTCGAACACTTTGCAGGCAATGCAGGTCAACGAGACTGGGCAGTAATTTGCGGGGTCATAGTGTTCGCCTTTTTTTTTTTTTTTTTTTTTTAAATAGGCGACACTGGGGCGTTTTTCCAGTCTGTGGGAATGCATCCAGAGTCCAGAGAGGCTCTGTAGATGGTGGTGAGGATAGGGGCGATCTCAGAAGATGTTCCTTCAAGAGCCTGGCACTGATGTTGTCGGGGCCACTCGCTTTCGCTGGGTCCAGCTTCATCAGCAACCGCCTTACACCTTCTTCTGTAATATCTACAGAGTCCAGCACAGGGTAGTCTCCATCAGTCATCTTGCACTTCTCTTGGAATTCTTCCTGAGAGTAGGTCTTCCCCTCGCTGAATGCAGACTGGAACTGGTTGTTAAGCGCATCTGCCTTTTCCCTGGGCTCCGTTACCGTTGACCGTTCCCTTTCAGAGGGGCTACACCAACGTTGGCCGATTTCTGGTTCTTAATGTAGCTCCAGAATCCCTTGTGCTTTGGTACATGTTCAGTGGGTTCCTCTGTCAGAGTGGTGTTGATGTGATCCCAATAAGCTCGGCGCAGGTATCGTTGGGCTTTGCGTCTTCTGGCTCTGGCCTCAGCTTTGCGATTGTCACCACCTCCCTTTTTCCGCTTTTTGTAAGCTCGGTTACGTCGGTTTATCAAGCGGCGAAGCTCGGGAGTAATCCATGGTTGGCTATGGTTGGGTCGGGATTTCTTGGAAGGCATGTGGGTCTGAACTGCTTCGAGGAGCGCTGTTCTGAATTGTGTCCACAGGCCCTCAGTGCTCTCGGTGTCCTTCTTTCCATCCACTTCTTCCCTTATCTTCTTGACAGCTTCTTTCAAGTTGCCCCAGTCTGCCTTGTTATACCCTTTCGCTCTACTGGTTTCTTCCGCGGAGGGACATGTTCAGTTCTGCATAGAGTACTTCGTGGTCAGACAATGGTGGCATGGCTTCAACTCGTGAAATGAGTTATGGGGTGTTGGACATGATGAGGTCTAATGCGTTTTCACCTCTTGTAGGGACTGTCACCATTTGTTCCAGGTCCATGCATCACGCGCGCGCGGGCGCGCGCGCGCGCGCGCGCGCGCGCGTGTGTGTTGTGTGTGTGTGTGCAGCTTCCCAGTGAAGTGCCCTTACTTTTTCATATCAAGGTCTTGGCAACGATGCGATTTTTAAAAGACGCATAGATATTCCGTCAACGCTATGTTAGAACTGTTTGATGAGTTTTGTCACACTACAGGTGAACGTTAACAATGTTGTGTTTTGATTGGCGTAATTGTTTATTGTCAAATTATATGTTATGGAGAGACGTCAAATAACCAGTAAATCCCGGACAGACTTTGAGCAAAAACAGAACGTAACAGTGGATTACGTCTACTGCTTTTGGTTAGAACTGCAGTCGAACACGCCCGTGATCCTTAAGCCTAATAACGAGTTTTCACGTAAGAAACGAGAGTCTACATCTCCACTGCCGGTTTTGCGCGATTAGGCCTACGAGCAGACGGCGTTTTACGCTGGTGGCGAGGCGTGTCGTTGCTTTTATTGCGACGAAGTTTGGCGTCCTGCCGTTTTTCAGCCACAGACTCAGCTGACAGGTAGATTTGAATAATGTTGCTTTTAAGAATTTTTTTTTTCTCAGTTGTCTTTAGAAAACAACATGTTGGCAAGCACATTCACTGACTGACGCATGGTGATGGCTGTGTGATCGATGCAAAAATTATCATTAGTAATTTTGAGCCTGAAGGCTGACATCATGATCAAGTTGATGCCTATAATTTTGTATCTGATTCAGAATCGTCAAGTGCTAATCATGGTTGTAGTTGGGCTGATCTACCTGTACCTGTAATGGTATTCGGAGACGGTTTAAGTTGGTCACACTCGACACTGGCAGCATGAAATCGGTTAATTATCCATCCAAGGACAGAAGGAGCCATGGAATGGTGGATGAGGGGGACATAATGATAGTGGTGGAATTACAAACTGAATTAGACAGAAAATGAAACAGATCGTTTTGACGTATGGGTTAGTATTTTGTGAAGTTTGAAATTTGCGGTATTTTTTGTGTTTTTTCATGTTCTATTGAACCATTTTCACAACATGTGAATGCCTACAGTATTAGTCCTTAATAATAATAACCAGACCCAGTGTATTATTTGATGATAGGGATTTTTCTGCATTCATTTCATAATTCGATTCACTCCATCTGATACATTTTTAGAATGCAGCAGATGTAGAAATTTCCAGATAGTTTTTAGTTGACCTGGGGACAAAGTGATGTGAGGAAATTCACTTGGTCCCCCAAATTTCTACTTATCTACCTGTAGTTAAGAGATGGTTAATATGTATATATGTATATATATATGTATGTGTGTGTGTATATATATATATATGTAATATACATATACACACACAGTGCAAGATTATATCAGCAATTTAACAATGATATGCCCAGCACAGGTGTAAGGAAGATTCAAGAGAGAGAGAGAGAGAGAGAGAGGAAGAAGTGTAAGGATAAGAAAATACATTTTTCCACGGTATAGAAAATGAATGGAAAAATGTGTGCTGCTGTGCACAGAAGTGTATTAGAAAAGAAAAGAAAAGAATAGAATTCTCACATTTCAGTCTGCATTGAAGCTGATTGATGCTCTGTCACCCTTTCAGTAGCACAGTAAAAAAAAAAAAATTGGTTGCCCAACCGACAAGCGGAAAGAGCATTTCCGCTTTTCTGTCAGAAGATGTGATTGTTCCAGACAATCGGATGGATCTTTTGAGCCTTGCAAAGTACACGATGGCCAGAGATCTTGAGCTAACAAGTTGATGCTTGACTGTTATGATGATTATTGCTCATGTAAAAGGCCAGTTCATCATTCCTTGAAAGCAACTGAGCATATGTTGCAATCTAACTTTGGCAGCTTAGGCAACAGAGAAGAGAGCAAAGCCCAGTGGACATCAAGCCTGTCTGTGAAAGTGCTGACAGATGGGACACGGGTAACATTAACTGGCAAACTTTTCGAGAAAGATACCATTCTTTTGAAGAAAAGTTATTGCTGATGTTGAGCCTGCGATAGTGCTTGGACAGCTTCAAAACATTGCCTGTTGCATTTCTTGCCTGATAAAACTCAAACCTAGGTCTTTCCATTGGATGTACTGAAAAAGGTCATTTGTGGTGCCCCACCTTGCCCTTGCAGTGGTGATCCAGAAATAGCAGTCCGAGGGCTGTAAGACGTTCAGACCAGGGCTTATTCTTCAAAGAGGCAGTCAGCTTGTGGCTGTATGCAAGACTTCGTATGGCGCTAGAGTGTCTTCAGAAAAGGCTGCCAGAGTGCCTAAATTCTAAGACTGGTCTTATCAGCGACAGACAAAGGTGCACAAATGTCCTTTGTGTCGGATAATGCAGTTGGACTTCAGTAGCTTGTGCAACATTATTTTTGAATGACAGACAATAGTCAATCACAGCCTCTAAATCTTTTTCAGCAACACTGATTATCAACAAGTGACTGCAGCATTGTCTCCCATAGTTTTTTCATTCCATGTTTTAATCTGGTTCTTAATCGAAAGGATCCAGCTTCATTTCATAGTGTTTACCAGGGTGAAAGTTCAGTTGATAGTCCCATGATCTCTGATGAAGCCTGTTCAGGTCATATTGTAGGGTGTCCCTTGCTTCTTGGCTATTGCTTAGGTTGAACAGCTTATTGTCATCAGCAAAGATCCTCACTTGGCCCATCCTGTGGCATGACGGCCTATTGATGCACAGGACAAAAAGGATGGCCAAGCACACTGCCTTGGGAACACCGCTGGTCCCTGGAGGTTCATCAGATTTGATGCTGTTGACAATGACTTTCTGGGTTCTGCCAGCAAGGAAGTCTTCAGTCCAGCAGAATGTTTCACCGTGCATTAGATTGACCTCAACCTTTCTCATGATCCTGCAATGATGGACAGTGTTGAAAGCTCTGTGGAAGTTACTGTATATTATATCAATTGAGCCCCTCTGATCCAAAACTTCCATCTAACAGTTCAGTGTATCTAGATGTGTTGTGCATGAGTGACCTGGTTTAAAGCCTTATTGTTTCCTGCAGATCAGGTTGTTGCTTTGTAAGTGGCGGAGCATCTGATCTCTGGTGAATGCCTCCATCACCTTGCACAGAACACTGGTCAGGCTGACTGGGCGGTAATTGGTAACAGCCGACTCCCTGTCTTAAAGATGAGCGTATGTGTGGCCTTCTTTCAGTCCTGTGGGATGCACCTTTCAAACAGTGACTTCTTAGAGATAATGGGGACTGGTTGTACCAGTTCTTCTACTGTCTCGGCGAGGAACAAGGGAAGAAGACTATCGGGACGTAATGCTTTCCTTGTAATTTCAAGCCCTTGAGCTGTGTCTTGATTGCCTTCACAATTATGCAGAAGATAGTTAGCTTAGAGTCATAGAGGCACATTGGAGGTTTAGGCAGATTGCCTTCCTGTTGTTTTGCGAAAAGGCTGTGGAAGAATTTGTTCAATAATTACAAGTGCATTATCTAGATCAGACTTGGCTGTTATCCTGTTCTCCTTTTGCAGGTCAGCAACTCCTGTCCTGGTTCCAGTCTTCTCCTTGACAAATGACCACAAGGATTTGTTTTCAGCTTAGCTTGAGCTGATGCAGTTGCGTTCAGTCTGGTCCTAAGTTTCTGACATTCCATACTTGCCTGTTTTTCTTGCCTTATGATTAAACTCCCGGGTTTTAGGACCATTCTTTGTTTTGAGCTAATGCTTTATGGATTTGTGATTCTTTTGGACAGATGTCAGGGTTCCTTTGTTCATCCACATCTCCCATTTCATTCTGTAAACTCTGGTCCAAAAGACAAACTTCATTGTTATAAGTATCCTTGATTTTGGCTTTGAAAGGTCCCAAGCTTCATCCATGGGTAAAGTTACAGGATCGTATATAAGCAACATCTTTAAGTAACTGGCAAGGAACAACAACCAGTGTTTTACATTACACAGCACAAGCAGTAGTACTGCCAACTCCTGATTTTTCACAAACAGCAGCTGAGGTGAACAATTTTGTCCTTAGGGTCAACAAAACCATCAAAACATTGACTTTCATGGAAATATTGTGGCTTTTGAGGAGTC
>CM065736.1:52686621-52696621 GCA_033310375.1 Conus canariensis | reverse complement strand
ACAGTTCCTTCCAAAGCCAGAAGAATTTCTGCCGTCTACCACTAGTAGCAGCTTACATGAAATAGTTTCACGAGAATTACACATATGGCTCTGTTTTTTCACACACTCTGTGTGATGAGCAGTTGACTGCTAAACATCTCACAGCAAACTCCATGATCTTGCTCAAAAACATTCCACCAGATGGGATTTTTTTTTTTTTTTTTTTGTTTGAAGAAGTGTTAGTTTTCATTTCATTCAGAATACAGTGGAAAATAGATCTTATTCTAAGCTGTTCAACTTGTTTGGAATGAATTTTTATTATTAGTGGTGTCATTAATGTGTGCATGCGACATGGTAGCACTACTGATAGGGCCCCCTATGGTCAGCTAGGCTGCAAACAAGTTACAATGAAAAATATTAAGCGAAATTCTTTTTATTTACAGAAACAAGGCCATTGCTGACTATCTTGGTGCCAATGGCTTCGTCACTGCTCTGGAACATTTTCAGAAGGAAGCTGCCATGGTAAGGGGAAACAATTCATCTCTCTTGAAATTTGTACACTTAATTGTGAAAAGCATACAATCACTCATATATATCAAACAAACACTCATATCCTTCATAATCCAAAGTAATTTAACTATGGCAATTTAAATAGAATGGATATGACAGGTGAAAAATCCAAGTGTGGGCATTGGGATGCTAAATTTTGAACGGCATTGGGTTGCAACAGTTGACTGATCATAAAATAAAGATTATGCATGGAATATCTGACCTGTCAAAATGTAGGTAAATGTCTTTTGACTTTGTCAAGAAATCGGAGGATCTGACCACTACAAATGTTCTTGATTGTTGAAATTGTAACAGTGGAAAAATACCAAGGTTGTTGCATGGAATGCAGACATTTAAAAACCAAGGAGAGCACTGGTAACAGTTAAGGCATAAGTATTATTGCTTATTGAGAACATATGCTTACATGCATGTACTCATGTGCTAGGATGGAAGGCAAGAGAGTCATTGAAGAAAGCACTAAAGAGTTGAAAACTACTTAATCAGATCTTTTTTAACTTTTTGTATCAGTGTGTGTTTGTGTTTGATGACCGTGTGTGTTATAGAGAGGGGGAGGGGGTGGAGAAAAATATCATTTGATTTAAGAGTGTGTGTGTGTGCGGGTAGGAATGGGGGTATGTCAGCTTGTGTGTGTGTGTGTGTGTGTGTGTGTGTGTGTGTGTGTGTGTGCCCACAAATATATGAACAATACAGTCAATGAAAAGGAAATTCTACTTGTTGCTTTTTCTCAAACTTACCTGTCCAAACAAATGCCTTCGCCTTGCTTAGCATGGAACATTATCATGTTATTAGAATTAAAACAAAAAAGAAAAGAACAAAAGTAGAATTGGGGGAGAGGGGAACTAATCATGCCTCCAAAGCTGTTTAGGCTGGAAGACTGATTGCCAATAGTGACTTAATTGCATGAATCATATCCAAATATAGTTTTTTTTGTGTTTTTTTTCCTTAGTGAGAGAACATACTCCCTGCTGTTTTTCTGAGTTTGGACTAATTTTTTCTCCATCGCTTTTGGGTGCTTATGGATCCTCTGAAGCGACCTTTAGAAACTGTTTTCATTTCAGTTGAGGAAGCTTTTTTTTCACTTCCTTCATAAAGGAGAACTTTGTAAATGTTGTGCTTTATTGCTGTGTCTCTCCAGCATTCGGTGCTGCCATCATACACAATGCTGTCTTGTCATCCTCCGTGGCATCTTCTTTTGAGCAGAGTACTGCGTCAGCCCTTGATGTTGCTGTTAACCCCTTAGAGTCTATACACATAAGGCCTGTGTCTTTTGCTCTGAATGTTCCTTATTTGAACCTTGCAACTCATGTAGGAATTGCTCTGAGGCAGCATTACGGAATATTAGAAATTCCAATGTCTGTGTAAACCTTCAGGACAGTCGGCCAGTTTTGGTAAGAGAGGTACCCGTTTTTCCCAGCCGCAACAGTAGTAGTTCCGAGATTTAGGGACAGGCTTGCCTCTTCCCCCCCCCCCCCCCCCCCCACTCCCTCCTCTCCATTACACAAATATGTTCATGCAAATGGGGACAAACCAGGTATAGAGGACAACATTGATGAGATGTGTGACGAGGGTTTACGGAATGGTCTGTCATTCGTAAACACTCTCACCCATCTTTTTTCAACCAGTCTCCTCATTCTCAGGGGGTGCATGCAAAGTCAATTTTTTGTTCTTTTAAAGTTACCGTGTCTAACTAGGTTTGCCACTCTGTTTCGGCTTAAAAGAGTACTGTAGTGTCGTTAAGCTTTGTATCAGGCTATGCCAATTTCCAGTTTGCTTTAGTTGGGTATCCCTTCAGTTCAGGCTGTATACCTGGAACAGTTGTCTGTCAACAGGGACACTCATGGCTGCTCACACAGTGTGTTAAAACCCTGACCTGCATTTTAGTCAAACCACAGCAATCATATTTCTGTCGTTTCAAGAGATGCGCTGTCTTTCTTTCTTGTGCATCGGTAGAAAGGAGACTATCTTTAGAGGTGTCTCTCAGAGATTTTGTGCTTTGCAGGTTTGGCTCCTGTGGCATCTGCTGAGCTTTTGTTGTAGCTCAAGTCCTCTCATCTCTGTGGTTTGGAGAGGCAATCTTTCAATTTTATTTTCTTCTTCTGATGATCTTAGGGCAGCTATGAAGCAGTCCCTTTTCCAGAAGCCTTCTCCTGAGGCATTTGTTTGGATATGTACATATTTGTAAAACTGCCTTTGATAGTAAAATTCCTTTTTACTGCTAGATTTGGGAGCAAATGTTTATGTTATGTACATTTGCTGACAGTGGGAAAAAAATGGTTTGTTTCCTTTCATGGTTTCAGTCAGATGAAGTGGAGAAGAAATACAATGGCCTGCTTGAAAAGAAATGGACATCCGTCATACGACTTCAGAAACGGGTAAAATGAATTGGAAATCATTAGACTAGAGAGAGAGGAGAGAGAGAAAGAGAGAGAGAGATTTATGGATGTATATATTACTTTTATTAACGATTTTGGTTTCAAAACTATATTACAGTAGTTTGGTCATTGAGCGCTGTATATAAGCCGTATCCACTGAATTTTTTTAAAATCTGAACTTTTTTCACAAATAAGCCACACTGGTTTATAAGCCGCAGATATATACAACAAAAATAAAGTTCATAATCTTAGGATTATCACATTTATTCAGTGTCATCATCGTCCTGTCCACTGAATCCGCTGAAGTCTTCTTCTTCGGTATCAGAGTTGAAGAAAGAAAAGGAATTTTTTTTGTTGTTGTTCGTGGAAACCCCCTATTCTGTGGCAAAATAATTGAGTGTTGATTTTGGCCACATAACAGAAGAAGAAGAAGAACAGAAATAGTAGCGCTTCCTCCGCCATCTTGTCACTGACTTCAGCCTCGTTTTCACTGTCGCTTTCCTCTTAAGGCAAGGTGAAGGTTGCTGCTGCTCCGTCGCTTGCACTGTCGTCTGCTGCAGCACACTGTCCAGCCTTGCGAAAACCATTGATAATGGTCTGAATGCTTCAGTGTGTGCAGCTTTGATTTAAAAATGTGAGCAGTTAACACGATATGGTGAGTTACAGAGAAGCTAAGAATAGACAAGGGTGTGATGCTCCTGGAATCGGAAAAATCCACAAATAAGCTGCATCGTTGTTTAAGCCGCAGGGTTTAAAGCTGGGGAAAAAAATGTCGCAGCTTATAGACCAAAATTTATGGTGAAAGTATTTGATTGGAGAAGAGCCATGGTGAAAATGACTTGTGAATAGAGACTGACAAAAATGTGGAATTTAAGAATATGTTTATTTTCCGTTTATAGTTCTCTTTGACGAAGTAATGTGTGTCTGCTGTTTAAGTTTGGCAGATGATACCAGTGAATCATGGTTTTGTCATTCTCATAAACAGAGTGATAAGTAATCAAAGGTATGATCTGATGAACAACTGTTTTTAAAACAATATCCATAAGCTCTCGAAAGTTTATATCTTTTTTTTCTTTAAAAGCAGTTTCTTTAAAAGCAGTATTCCTAGCATTTTAAAAAAAGAAGTTGGTAATCATGACTGGCAGTACAGTGGTGTGTGTTGGACAGGTGATAGACCTGGTAATCATGACTGGCAGTACAATGGTGTGTGTTGGACAGGTGATGGACCTGGTAATCATGACTGGCAGTACAATGGTGTGTGTTGGACAGGTGATGGACCTGGTAATCATGACTGGCAGTACAATGGTGTGTGTTGGACAGGTGATGGACCTGGTAATCATGACTGGCAGTACAATGGTGTGTGTTGGACAGGTGATGGACCTGGTAATCATGACTGGCAGTACAGTAGTGTGTGTTGGACAGGTGATGGACCTGGTAATCATGACTGGCAGTACAATGGTGTGTGTTGGACAGGTGATGGACCTGGTAATCATGACTGGCAGTACAATGGTGTGTGTTGGACAGATGATGGACCTGGTAATCATGACTGGCAGTACAATGGTGTGTGTTGGACAGGTGATGGACTTAGAAGCCAAGCTGTCCGATGTGGAGAAAGAAGTGAACTCCGGTGCACCCACTCGTGACCGTCGCTCACCGTCAGAGTGGCTTCCGCGTCCCCCAGAGCGCTACTCCCTGAGTGGACACCGCATGCCCGTCACCAGAGTGCTCATGCACCCAGTTTACTCTCTTGTGGTCTCCTCCAGTGAAGATGCTACCGTCAAGGTCAGGGGGTCATGAATGTGCTCAGTTGTTGGAAGTTTGGAACGTTACTTGTTCGTTGAAATTTTTGTTGTTGTTGTAATAAATGATATGGCCTTTTCTCTTTTTTGTTCTTCATTTTCTGAAATTTTGTTTTCCAGCTTAAAATCATAAATGAGAAATGAGCCGTTTCAGCTTGTGTAACAGCAGTGTCACAACAGGTTTCTGAGTGAGAAATTTATGCTGCTGTCTCCAGAGAGAACATGTCACCATAGCACAGCAGCACCCCCCCCCCCCCCTTCCCAAAAAAACACAACCCCCCCCCCCCTCACCCTCCCTTTTTTCCTTTACTTTTTCCCATTTCAACACATATTTTAGATAACTTATCCACGTGGATTTTATCTCAAAACTTTCTGTTATGGTCAGTTCCCTTGTGTACATTCTACACATATATACATGTTTCTATAGAGTGTTGGGATACAGGATATCAGACATACACACTGTACAGGGGGCTTCATGAAAACCTTGTTCCACCTGGTATGATTTTTGACTTCCTGAAAGAGATGAATAGTTATATTGCTACCTAGAGTCAGACCTAGTCTCCCAACAAAAGAAAATGCACCACTCATTCGTAGCTTTCGACAGCCATCCGGCCATCTTCCTCAGCGATGCTGTTGCTGACTGAGTGAACTCTTGATTCAGATCATGTGACTATGGGACATACCCAAGTCATGTGACCAAATCAGTGATGAATAGTTTTTTTCTGATTTGAAACTTTATAGATGAAAGATTTTTAAGCATCTTTGCATGTTTTAGAAAATATGTTTCCATAACTTTTTTTGTAATTATTTATTTTTCAAAAATATTTTTAATTGTACTGATAATTGACTTTGATGAGATGACAGCCCTGATTATGGTCCATTGCTATCGACAGGACTGTTATTAACATCATTTGATTTAAAGATTAATCTGTCTAAATTGTGCTAACATAATTCTGTTTGTCATTGTGAGTTATTTTGGTGTGTTTCTTTTTGGTATTTTTGGAGTATTCTTGACTCAACCTGTTGTTTTGTGTGGTGTTCAGGTGTGGGACTACGAGACAGGGGACTATGAGAGAACACTGAAGGGTCATACTGACTCTGTGCAGGATGTAGCCTTTGACCCCATGGGCAAATTTCTAGGTCAGTACAGATTGCTGAGTTCGCATTGACCTTAAAAGTTGTTTAGATGATGAAGAAAAATAGAAAGAAACTCTGAGGTGATCAGCCGTTAAAGTGCTCTGTGAACGATAGGTATTCATGGAATGGTCAGTCAACTAAAGTGCTCTGTGAAGGATAGGTATTCATGGAATGGTCGGTCAACGCATCAAGCAGATTGCCTTGCCTGGTGTGTTGAAGAGGGTGGGGGTGGCGGGGCATCAGGAAGGAGTGAAGGGGGAAAGTAGGGGGTAGAATTAAAGGGAGAAGGGACTGGTTGAAAAGGAGCAAAGAATGTCTGAACTGATGATCATCCCTTAGGTTGGCCACAGTCCAAGGCATACAACACTGTAACATGGAGCAGATCTGTAGACTCAGATTAAACTAGCTATAATCGTAAGGTGTGGCCACCTATTGAAGGTAGAAGGAGACTTTTTAAGTTCTGTATAAATCAAAATAATTATTGCTGGA
Source organism: Conus canariensis (assembly GCA_033310375.1). NCBI lineage: Eukaryota > Metazoa > Mollusca > Gastropoda > Neogastropoda > Conidae > Conus > Conus canariensis. The sequence goes on along the minus strand of CM065736.1, from coordinate 52,690,275 downwards.
TGTATGTTGAGATCTAGGCAAAGAGAAGAATGAAATGAAAGAAAATTCAGAATGTTAGGGTGGACAGTAGTTTTCAAGATTGGAGAATTTTACTCTGTTTAAGAGTGCTGTGATTTTTGTATTGTTGATTGTGATTGATGGCTGTCATGCTCTTTTTTTTTTTTGATGTGGACATGCGCGCTATGATCTATAAATGCTGCTTGGCAGAAGACTTGTCTCTTACAGGAAAACGCATTGTTTTCTTGATCCAGAAGAATTAAGATACTGTGGGTTCTGTGTACCAATCAGATGATGTTAAAATTTCGGTGCAGATCCAGGTGAAAGACTGTGGGTTCTGTGTACCAGTCAGATGATGTTAAAATTTCGGTGCAGATCCAGGTGAAAGGGTGGATCCATGATCCTTTGGATTTTGACAGAGGTGTGCACGCTTCCAAGTGCCCTTCTAGTTTATACTTTTGTTTCTTGCTGCATTAGAATCCTTGTATGTTAGATCAGTCAAGTTTGCTTGTGGAGGCTGTTCTGTTTGTTTGTTTACTTTACCAACTAGTGTGTATTTTGTGAATATTAGTTTGATATCTATTTTGTTGTTGTTGGCAGCCTCCTGTTCGGCAGACATGAGTGTTAAGCTGTGGGACTTTCAGAGCTTCGAATGTCTGAAGACGATGTATGGTAAGTTCCAGCTGTGCTGCACTCAGATTTGCTAGTGCTGCTATGTGTGTGTGTTGTGTGTGTGTGTGTGTGCGTGTGTGCGCGCGCATTTGCGTGAACACGTGTGAACAGAGGCTGTCTAGGTAAAATTTGAATTGCCAGGTTGTTTTGAGCTGTGGGCAATTTTTTGAAATTACCAGATTCATTTTCTAGAGTGCTAGACAAGCTTGGGTACATTGTTTTTCTTTTGTTCTTGTTTTTTAAGCCCCTGCAAAACTAAATTGCCCTGAAATTTGTGTAAGAATCTAGTTATGGGTATAGATTGAAGTGCATGTATCTTAATCAGTTTTAGTGAAGTTCCTGTACTCTAGACTAATGCAGATGTGAAAGCCTTGCACAGTACAGTAACCTAAAATTCTGAACAGAAGAATTGTGTTTTGGTGGTCTTAAGATCAGCATGATTGTGTTGGGGTATTTTCAGGGAATGTCTTTCTCTTGGGTTATCCCTTGATGTATGGATTGCTGTCTGTGGACTACTGGGTGGTGGTGATGTTTCATTGGCACATACCTAGGTGTGGTTGTGTATATGGGAGTAATGTCAGTGGAGGGGGAAAAGGGGGAGATAAGTGGAGGGGAGTGGAATAGGAAGGATAAGACTAAGAAGAAAAATGTGAATTTGTAAAGGTGACAGAAAAAAAGTGTAAGGTACTGGACAAAAAATGATTTCAGTAAGGTGAAACAAACCTGCAAAAACCATATGCAAAATCTGGTGGAATGAAGACGTAATGGATGAATTGGGTAACAAAGAGCTAATGCGCAGACTACTTTAGCACCAGAAGACAGACATTGCTGGAATGACCAAGTTTGGCTCCTGCAGAAAAAAAATGGTCAACTTCTGACACTGACAATCCAGGACACATAGAGGCCTGTGCTGGGATCATCTACAGTGTGAAACTTGAGGTGCCCATAACAGTCAATGATACACAAAACAAAGAGCAGCCACGCCAGCGAAATCAAGACTGTAAAGTGTGATTTCACTTTTTCCTTGACTCGGCCTTCTTTTACTTAAAGTGGCATCTTACACCCTTACCCTGCCAGATAACCAGTATGGTATTGAAATGTAGTCGGGTGGATAAGGGCAGATCGTTAGCTAACTGGTAATTGAGGGGTAGTCTAGTATGGTCGTTAAAAGTACTGTGGACCAGTGTGCACTGGTGTTCACCGGCGGACTGGTGTGTTCCCACCAGGCCATGACCACAACGTGTCCAGCGTTGCCTTCATGCCCAACGGAGACTTCTTGGTGTCTGCGTCCCGGGACAAGACCCTCAAGATGTGGGAAGTGGCCACTGGGTAGGTCCTTCCAGTGATGGATTTGGCCCTTACCTCTTGTGTGTCGGGTGATATCTGGAGAAGTGCGGCTGCCATTTGTGAATGAGACCTGAAAATTGCATGTGTGGGTGTGGTTAACTGTCTTTGTCTGTGTGTCAGTTTCAGTATGGTATGCATACACTTTAGGCTTTTGTGTGCATGAAGTGGTCAACAAATGTTTTATTATTTTTGTTGTTATTTTATCAGTATATACTGTTTGCCATATAAAGAGTATTATATATAATGAGTATAAAGTTAATCATTTCCTTTGACATATGCACACACAGACACGCACACACAGACACACACACGCACATACACAGATGTGCACACACACACACGCATGCATGCACGCACGCACGTGCGCAAACTCACATTTTTGCACTTTTACTGTATTCGTTGCTTACTGTATTCGTTGCATACATTTAACAAAAGGAGAAAAGACAACATCCCTACCCCCCCCCCCTTTCGTCCCCAGTCTCCCCCCTCCTCGCTCTGAACTACCCCCTCCCTGCAAGGGGGAAAAAATCAAGATGTGATGTTCTGAGGTGGTAATTGAAGCTGTGGAGTATCTTAGTGTGGTGAATTAGTGCATTGATTAGTGACACTTGAGTGTACCTCTTTGGGTGCGATACCACATCTTATTCAGTCTGACATATTGACTGGGTGAGAAGTGTGAGAAGCAGTGAGGATACAAGCCCAAAGAGTACCAGGCTGGAGAACTATTCCTTGGATCCGAGGCTGTCAGAGAAAAACACCTGATTCTCAGAGGCAGGAAAAATAAACATCCAAAAATGAAATGTCCACTGAAAAAAATAAAGCAAAACACTAATTCACTCTGAATTTTGTACTGTGTCCAGTTTTTCCAATCCAAGTTTTCATGATTCCACGTTCAGTGCAATGGCGTCCATGTTTTTGTAGTATAGGGCAGCGCTTCTGCATGCATTAATCTGACCAGTTGAGAGGATGGCAAATATGTAGGTGAACGCTATTTGTTCAGCCTTTTTTTTTCTGGCTGTGGATCACACATAGCCTAATTTAAAAAAAAAAAAAAAAAAAAAACCGTCTGCATGTCACGAATAATAAATCAAAGTGAGACTTCGAGGAAAGCACAGTTGCCAACTTTTGGAGATTTCAGTGGACTGAAAAGACGACAAAAGTGAGCAGTTTTGATTAATAGTTTTTGACTTGTTTTCAGAAAGTGAACAGGCTGGGAATGGCACGTTATTTTTTTGCTTTGTTAAAAAGAGCTGAATTATGCCAGTCATGGTTTTAACAGCGCATTTTGAACATGTGCATTTCAAGAAGCATGGTATTGCTTCAAGACCACGGGACTGCAATCGGAGCAGACTAGATTTCTTGATTGGATTATGTTTTATCCCTCCCCCCCCCCCCCCCCCCCCCCCCCCCTTTTTATTTGATACGAACGAACATGCATAGATTTTATTTTGACGATGTGATAGCCTTGTTAAAGTGATATATCATATGTTCCCCGGTGGTGGGCTTGGTTATAAACAGCAAGAAATGAGAGGCATAGAGTGATAGTAATTGTGTCTACAATAAAAGATACTGTTCTTTCATTGCCAAGTTATATACATGACTGTGGAGACAAAACCGTTTTTTTAAACAGGAATTTAT
>CM065736.1:52649121-52681621 GCA_033310375.1 Conus canariensis | reverse complement strand
TTAGACATAGGTCCCTGTAGGCACTGGTATGCCCCATCTCCATGAATGCATGTTAGATATAGGTCCCTGTAGGCACTGGTATGCCCCATCTCCATGAATGCATGTTAGATATAGGTCCCTGTAGGCACTGGTATGCCCCATCCCCATGAATGCATGTTAGATATAGGTCCCTGTATGCAGTGGTATACCCCATCTCCATGAATGCATGTTCGACATAGGTCCCTGTAGGCACTGGTATACCCCATCTCCATGAATGCATGTTAGATATAGGTCCCTGTATGCAGTGGTATACCCCATCTCCATGAATGCATGTTAGACATAGGTCCCTGTAGGCACTGGTATACCCCATCTCCATGAATGCATGTTAGACATAGGTCCCTGTAGGCACTGGTATACCCCATCTCCATGAATGCATGTTGAAAGGAGAATCCAAGCCACAGAAATGAGGTGCTACTGGAAGATATCAAACATCAGATACACTGGACATGTCGCTGGTTATCAAGCGTGTCAGACCATGAAGCAGCTTATTGGGCTGTATGGTGACCTGCTGCCATCAGTAAAGGAAAGAAAACTGTGGGAATGACCCTGAAACAAGATCCAGCGGCCATTCTGAAACAGTCCTCCTTGGAACTGCTGAAGGAGGGAGATAGAAGGGGAGACAGAAAAAATTAAGAAGAAAAGGTCGACTGAGAACATTGCAGAGGGGATAGGGAAACCAGTTGCACACTCACCGACAGAACTGGAAGACTTGGTTACCTGTTCTTCAACGTGATGGGCCCTGGTTACCTGTTCTTCAACGTGATGGGCGCATGGAGTTAAGGGAGGAGAAGGAGAAGATCCATAGTGACAGGAGGGGGAGACCTGATGGACTGTCAGCACTGCTGAATGGATGGGGGAACCATTTGTACAGACCTAAAGGTTGAGACTCAGACGACAGAACTGGAAGAACCTGGTGAACTGTTCTTCAGTGTCACAGGCCCTTTGAAGTTAAGGAAGAAGAAGATAAAGATTCCTGATGACACTTCAGGCTGAAAATAAACCTATATGAACCAAGTTATGATCCCCATGTCCATCCATGCCGTAAGGTTAAGACAGTCACTATTATGATAATGGGAACGGCACACACCAGTCAAGACTAAACCAAAGCTTGAGCAAAATGCCCACCAGATCTGAACAGTTACTGCTGTTGTGGAAATTGGCTAACGGTGCTTTTGACTGTTTTAAACTCTGTCTGAATTATTTTTAGGATCGGCATGAATGTTCTTTTCTTAATATTTAGTCTTTACCGATATCAGGCCATTTTTTTTATGACTTTAAGTGGCCAAAAATAACCTGCTCTTGGACGTGCCATTAGTTAGCCAACAATCAACACTGAAGCTATTTTGAGAGGAGTCAATCAAAACATGTCATCATGGTGGATATTTCAAATGACTAGCTGCATTTAATGTAAACATGCTTCGAAAATCAAGGTTTCATTTTATTTTATTTTTTAAAGAGATTGGTGAATAGATTGTAGTTGCTTGTTGGAGGCAAGATGATGTACTTTCAACCATGAGATGGTGTCAAAATTATTGTGTTAAGCATGGAATTTTAACACGTGAATAGTTGAATGATGGTTGGGACTGTGAAATTTGATCATGCAATCCTGAGAATTCTGTTATCTAAACATGTGTTATACAGACTTCTCTGTACTAGGTGTGGTGTGTGTGTGTGTGTGTGTGTGTGTGTGTGTGTGATTTTCAGATCAGGACAAATGTCTCTTACATAGAGATAGTGTTGTATTTTGTATTGTGCATGATTATATGTGTGTGTGTGTGTGTGTGTGTGTGTGTGTGTGTGTGTGTGTGTGTGTGTGTACAGACGAAGAACAACAAACAGCCGGGCCCATTCTTGGCGTCTGGGTCTCGTGACAAGACGATCAAGTTCTGGGATGTCAGCACAGGACTGTGCCTGTTTACTCTGGTCAGCTCTTTTTCTTTTTTTTTTTCTTTTTTTTTTGTTTTGTTTTGTTTCCTTTAAGGGAATGGTAGAATTCGCTTCTTTTTTGTGTGCATTTAGTTACTTTTTTTTTTCAAAATCAGAAAAGTGTATAGGAGGAAGAACAACATCATTGAGAATACTGATACAGTGTACCAAAATATTACACATAACCGATTGAATTAAAGAATTCACTCTTTCATATCCCAACAACCACCCTTTCACTAGTTTCAGCTTGTCAGTTGTTCATTAAAGTGGATAGCGTTTAACACACAAAGTTGAAAAAAGTTTATGATTGATGTAGTGAAAGTGCCTGTTTGCATTACCTCTGATTCCTTTGCCTAATTTGTAACAAGCTCCAGTTCAGAAATCACTTTTTAATTCTGTGGATTTCATTTTCGTATAGTAGACGTATTTCTGTCTCTAGTTGTTTTTTTTTTTCCTTTCTTTCATTTTTCAGTTTTATTTTATACTTCAATTTTATAGAAAATGTTGGACCACGGGCTTCATTTTATTGTTCTTCAGGGTACAAATGAAGTATTTATCAAAGAATTAAGAATTTGATCCAATACAGCATCTATAAGTTTTCATCATCAAACAGGACCCTGTTCAACATTGAAATCTAATCTTACGCAATGACCACATTTGTATTTTAAAACTGTCCAGAACAGCCTGAGAATGTACAAATGTTAAAAAATAAGGCTGTATTATATCTTTTTCATTGTTGCAAATTTGCATGTGTATTTGATATTCGCGTTTTTATCATCAAAATTGTATTGGCTTGCAGTATAACATTATGTGCAAAATCTCCCACTCCTTTCCCCCCTCCTCCTCCTCCCATCCCCGCTCATCACCGCCTCCTTAGAGGTTTTGTATCAACCAGCATTACAGCATTCATAGTGAAAAGCAGAGGAAGAACAAAACAACCAGCATTACAGCATTCATAGTGAACAGCAGAGGAAGAACAAAACAACCAGCATTACAGCATTCATAGTGAACAGCACAGGATGAACAAAACAACCAGCATTACAGCGTTCATAGTGAACAGCAGAGGATGAACAAAACAACCAGCATTACAGCATTCATAGTGAACAGCAGAGGAAGAACAAAACAACCAGCATTACAGCGTTCATAGTGAACAGCAGAGGATGAACAAAACAACCAGCATTACAGCGTTCATAGTGAACAGCAGAGGATGAACGAAACAACCAACATTACAGCATTCATAGTGAACAGCAGAGGAAGAACAAAACAACCAGCATTATAGCGTTCATAGTGAACAGCAGAGGAGGAACGAAACAACCAACATTACAGCATTCATAGTGAACAGCAAAGGAAGAACAAAACAACCAGCATTACAGCGTTCATAGTGAACAGCAGAGGATGAACGAAACAACCAACATTACAGCATTCATAGTGAACAGCAGAGGAAGAACAAAACAACCAACATTACAGCATTCATAGTGAACAGCAGAGGAAGAACGAAACAACCAGCATTACAGCATTCATAGTGAACAGCAGAGGAAGAACGAAACAACCAACATTACAGCATTCATAGTGAACAGCAGAGGAAGAACAAAACAACCAACATTACAGCATTCATAGTGAACAGCAGAGGATGAACGAAACAACCAACATTAAAGCATTCATAGTGAACAGCAGAGGATGAACGAAACAACCAGCATTACAGCATTCATAGTGAACAGCAGAGGATGAACAAAACAACCAGCATTACAAGCATTCATGGTGAACAGCAGAGGATGAAAAACAAAACAACCAGCATTACAAGCGTTCATAGTGAACAGCAGAGGATGAACGAAACAACCAGCATTACAAGCGTTCATAGTGAACGGCAGAGGATGAACGAAACAACCAGCATTACAAGCGTTCATAGTGAACAGCAGAGGATGAACGAAACAACCAGCATTACAAGCGTTCATAGTGAACAGCAGAGGATGAACAAAACAACAGCATTACAGCTTAGGAACAGCGAGAGAACAAAAACCAGCATTACAAGCATTCATAGTGAACAGCAGAGGATGAACGAAACAACCAGCATTACAAGCATTCATAGTGAACAGCAGAAGATGAAGAACAAAACAACCAGCATTACAAGCATTCATAGTGAACAGCAGAGGATGAAGAACAAAACAACCAGCATTACAAGCATTCATAGTGAACACCAGAAGATGAACAACAAAACAACCAGCATTACAAGCGTTCATAGTGAACACCAGAAGATGAACAACAAAACAACCAGCATTACAAGCATTCATAGTGAACACCAGAAGATGAACAACAAAACAACCAGCATTACAAGCGTTCATAGTGAACAGCAGAAGATGAACAACAAAACAACCAGCATTACAAGCATTCATAGTGAACACCAGAAGATGAACAACAAAACAACCAGCATTACAAGCATTCACAGTGAACACCAGAAGATGAACAACAAAACAACCAGCATTACAAGCATTCATAGTGAACAGCAGAGGATGAAGAACAAAACAACCAGCATTACAAGCATTCATAGTGAACAGCAGAGGATAAACAAAACAACCAGCATTACAAGCATTCATAGTGAACAGCAGAGGATAAACAAAACAACCAGCATTACAAGCATTCATAGTGAACAGCAGAGGATGAAGAACAAAACAACCAGCATTACAAGCATTCATAGTGAACAGCAGAGGAAGAACAAAGCAACCAGCATTACAAGCATTCATAGTGAACAGCAGAGGATGAACAAAACAACAGCATTACAGCGTTCATAGTGAACAGCAGAGGATGAACAACAAAACAACCAGCATTACAAGCATTCATAGTGAACAGCTGAGGATGAAGAACAAAAACAATCAGCACGAAACTACAGCATTCATAGTGAACAGCAGAGGATGAACGAAAGAACCAGCATTACAAGCGTTCATAGTGAACAGCAGAGGATGGAACGAAAGAACCCAGCATTACAAGCATTCATAGTGAACAGCAGAGGATGAACAGAACAAAACAACCAGCATTACAAGCATTCATAGTGAACAGCAGAGGATGAAGAACAAAACAACCAGCATTACAAGCATTCATAGTGAACAGCTGAGGATGAAGAACAAAACAACCAGCATTACAAGCATTCATAGTGAACAGCAGAGGATGAAGAACAAAACAACCAGCATTACAAGCATTCATAGTGAACAGCTGAGGATGAAGAACAAAACAACCAGCATTACAAGCATTCATAGTGAACAGCTGAGGATGAAGAACAAAACAACCAGCATTACAAGCATTCATAGTGAACAGCAGAGGATGAAGAACAAAACAACCAGCATTACAAGCATTCATAGTGAACAGCAGAGGATAAGAACAAAACAACCAGCATTACAAGCATTCATAGTGAACAGCTGAGGATGAAGAACAAAACAACCAGCATTACAAGCATTCATAGTGAACAGCAGAGGATGAAGAACAAAACAACCAGCATTACAAGCATTCATAGTGAACAGCAGAGGATAAACAAAACAACCAGCATTCATAGTGAACAGCAGAGGATGAAGAACAAAACAACCAGCATTACAAGCATTCATAGTGAACAGCAGAGGATGAACAACAAAACAACCAGCATTACAAGCATTCATAGTGAACAGCTGAGGATGAAGAACAAAACAACCAGCATTACAAGCAGTCATAGTGAACAGCAGAGGATGAACAACAAAACAACCAGCATTACCAGCATTCATAGTGAACAGCAGAGGATAAACAAAACAACCAGCATTCATAGTGAACAGCAGAGGATGAAGAACAAAACAACCAGCATTACAAGCATTCATAGTGAACAGCAGAGGATGAACAACAAAATAACCAACATTACAAGCATTCATAGTGAACAGCAGAGGATGAACAACAAAACAATGCAAAACAAACCAGCAGCAACCGAAAAAAGCAAAATGAAGAAAACAAAACAAAACAAAAACTCTCAAGTGAGATTAATATTGAAGACATGAACATGAAATCTTAGTTACTGTGATACACTACAGACAACTATGATCAGTGCTACTGCTATATAATTCCACTTAATATGACACGGTTGGGATGATTGTAATTGGTGCAGTTGCTGTAACCCCCACTTTATGTGATAGAAAATGAGCACTGTGCCCTTGAAGTGGTAAGTGGATGTCAGCTGTAGCTGAAATTTGTGCTGGTTTTTTTTTTCACTATCACTAATTTCCAGGCGAGGGTGGGGCTGGATTGTTTCCATCGTTCCGTCTCCCCTTCCCCCATCTCATTTCCCTTGAACAGTAGCTGTAAAAAGTCATCAACTTTGTGACTGCTTTGTCTGGAACATCTAGCTGGTCTACAGTAGTCTGTCCCTGCCACAGTGACCAGAAGGAAGGTGATGTGGTTTAGCCATGTGTTACTCCATAACTCTGTGGCCAAAAACCATGATGCAAGGCACTGTGAAGGACAGAAGACAGAGAAGAGGACGGAAGTGGCCTGACAGCGTTAGACCTCCTGTGATAACACACAAGACAGACCAAGATGGAGCCAGCTAGCAGTGTGGGTGTTCTGCACACCCCCCTTCCCCCCCCCTCCCCCCCCCTCCCCTCCCCCCCCCTCCCCTCCCCCCCCTCCCCGATTTTATATGAATGGGACTCAACAGTTTCCATAGTAGCTGCATTCTCAGATGAATAAAATAAATAGAAATATGGTTAGATAGTCTCACGGACACCCATTGCAATAGAACTGTTGTAAATGAAGATTGGAGAGAAAGAAAAGGCTCTGCCCCTCCTTATCTTAACAGTTTTTCTGCTGACTTGCTAGTTGCTGGAGTCAGCATCATATTTTCTGCTATTATTTTTTCTCTTGGCATCCATGTTGTGTCAAGATGAAATTTGATGATGTCTGTGGCGCCATGTTATCTTTTGCTTCAGCTTCTTGAGATCTACTCAGTGTCTGAACTTTGTTTTCAGTTTGAGGATAATTGGGGTCATATTCCACTTACTTCCAAATGGGAAAAAAGGAATGCCATGCAGAAAATGAGGTCTATATCTTTTTTTTTTTATAATTAGAATAGAACAGTTGGTTGCACGGCATAAACCAGATTTTCTACATGATTTCTCAGGTTTTGTGGCTAGCAGAAGTATTTTCCCTGGACATGACTTAAAACCAACAACAGACTTAACAGTTTTGGTGTGTCCGGCAACAAGCATGGTGTCAGCTTTTACTCTTTGAAATCAGAACAGCAGATGTCATTAGCATGTTTCCACAGGTGTTAACTTGTTATATTTTCCCTTTTAAAAAAAAAAAATTCTCCTTTCTGTTCAGCAGTGGTGCTCAGGTTTGAAGTGGATCATTGTGTACTTCACAGATCGGCCATGACAACTGGGTGCGGGGTTTGAAGTTCCACGTGGGGGGCAAGTACCTCCTTTCAGCATCAGACGACAAGACGCTGCGTGTGTGGGATCTGGCCAACAAACGTAACCACAAGACCTTGAAGGCTCATGGCCATTTTGTGTCCTGTCTGGGTGAGCGAGTTCTGCACTCTAATTTTCACGTTTCAGGATGCTGTGGAGTAAAGTATGCCTTTTTATTGCAGATTTGGGAAACAAAACAAGCATCTTGCATTTTTGGTGTATTTTGCAAATTTTATCATAAAAAAATACATTAGTATATTACATTATCAAAAATACACCAAACTGAATTATTTTGAAGCACGTTGACAATCTATGTGAAGTAATTGTTTTGTTTTAAAGATTCACAAGCGATGTATTGTTGTCCAGAATGTAACGTGAGATTAGCACACCCTTAATCATGCTTAGCTGCAAGCTGTCTTCAGCTTTCAGTGCAACAACTTTAGCAGTAAAACTGGTGAGAGTAGAGAGGTTTCCCAGACACACACCTTGTCAGGAGGATGCTCTGTTTTCAGATGAGAAACACTTAACACTACATTGCTGATACATCGGTCTGCTGAGTAGTGAAAATGTGTTGGTCCATTCTTAACTGAATGTACGTTTTCATAATCCTTGATCGTCTAGTCACACAGTGTAAGTGATATTGACTTGTTTGCTGTACTAGTGCATTCTTTAGCTTGATACCCAGGGCTCAGTTATGTGGATCTTGGTGACCATTGATTCACTGAGGAAAAAGTATGGTTCAGTATGCTCTGGGAACAGTCTTGGTTTGTGTAAAGAGAGTTTGTGTAAACAAAGAAACAAAGAAAAGTTCTCCTGTATAAACATTTGCAACTAGCTCTTCTGTGATGGGAGTCAGTTTGCGGTGATCTGATTTGCATTCTTAGTTTGAAAGTAAGTATTTTGTAAGATATCTATGTTATGCACAAGTTCATAATGCTTCTGAAATAAATAAGTGAAATTTTGGAAGAAGACATGGTTTCAAGCTTGCGACAGCAGTTTATATCACAAGCTGGTGATTTCAGGGTTGTGCATTTGATCCCAAGTAACACATGAACTATTTGGGATCCCATACTGTCCAGCACTAGCAAGCAGTACTTTCCGGGATGTATTCTGTCCCTTGAGAAATGACGGTTCAAACTTCAGTCAAGGATCAGTCTGTCTTAGGTCCAACCCCACCAAAACTGTGAACAAGGAGTGGATTGTGAACCTAAGTTGAAAGAGAAACTGTGGTTAGTCACTGGTCCATGATCTAGTGACCAATGCAAATAGTTCATTGACTGTATCAAATGACTGTTTCAGACATGCACAGGAACAGTCCATATGTGGTGACGGGTAGTGTGGATCAGACGGTGAAGGTGTGGGAATGCCGCTAACCGCCTCGACAACAACGCTGCAAAGACCCCTACCGTTTCCTTTCCTGCATCAGTCCCACTCCCTACCACTACACTTTCAGTTCAGTCAATCGGATAACTGGCAAGCACTTAGGAAAAACCGTGAACAAAAAGAAAAAAAAAACTTTTTTTTTTTCTAATTGAGTATAATGTGCAATCCTCAACCTGTATGGAGGAAAGTCATTCTGGTATGACCTGAATGTAGAAAGCTCCTGTATAAAAGCTGAAGTCCAGGGATGGCCTGTGGTAGATTGGGTTATCTACATCATTGGGTCAGAGATTGGGTTATCTACATCATTGGGTCAGATTGTTTGGAGGAACTGGATTTGAGGTTGCACTAAACACTGATGATATGACGCCGTTGGAAATAATGACAGTGCACGACATATGAGCATGCCCAAGGTAGTTTGATTATTGCATGTGAGCATGTGATCGTAGCTTGGCTTTGGACATTCAGAGGGAACAGGAGGCATGCTGGAGAAGTTGGACAAAAATATGTGTAGGTGTTGTCTTGTGACGTTACTGTGTAGCTGTGAGTTTGCTGGAACATATACTTTGTTTTTTTCACCCTCCTTTTATGGATCATAGTCCACTTCTTTTTATCCATCATAGTCTGTGTTTTATCCATCATAGTCTGTGTTTTATTCATCATAGTCTGTGTTTTATTCATCATAGTCTGTGTTTTATCCATCATAGTCTGTGTTTTATTCATCATAGGCCATGTTTCATCCATCATAGTCTGTGTTTTATTCATCATAGTCTGTGTTTTATTCATCATAGTCTGTGTTTTATCCATCATAGTCTGTGTTTTATTCATCATAGGCCATGTTTCATCCATCATGGTCCAGTTTGTATAATGAAATTCCTCTCTTCTGATCGTTTTCTCATGTTGTTGTGTATATGATTGGTTTTCTTCATTATTTCACCTAACTGGAGACGCAGTTGGTCTCTCATATTTTTTTGGTTAGGTTTCTCAACCAACCCCCCATTTTTGCTGCAAAACCTTTTTGTGCTTGAGATGTGACAACCATTTTCAGCCAGTATTGTGTTTACAACCCTCTCCCTTCCCCCCTCACCCCCCACCCCCTCTTAAGATTTTTTTTGGTGGTATTACATAATTGTTAGCAATAAGAAAAAAGTCTACAGAATTCAGTAATTAGTTTCCCTGTGTGGACTTCAGGACAGAACTGTGTAATATCAAAGCTCTTGTGTTGTATTGGATGGTATTGTGATGAAGGTGTACAGAGCTGCTTGGTGCAGAGATGATGCCTTGGCCAGTCAGTCCTTACGGTTGGTTTGTGTACAAACCAATTCAGGAAACTGTGGCTCAGTGGTGTATATCACAGGCTGGTGATTTGAGGGTCATGCTTTTGATCCCCAGCAACACATGAACTGTTGGGGACAGTTTGCCTACCTTTCAGTCTGCCTTAGAGGTGAGCATGTGTGGGCTCCCATGGGAAGACTGGTGGGAGGACTTGGTTTTCACATAAAGTCTGGGCTCCTGTAAGGAGATTTTGTTGGTTCCCATGAGATGATTTGTGTTCTCGTAGGCAGCCTGCAGGTTTATGTAGGAGCCTCTGGGTTCATACGGGAAGACTAGGTTCAAATGGGAACCTATGGGAACATATGGTAAGAATAGGTTCATATGGGAACCAGTGGGATCATATGGGAAGACCAGGTTCACATGGGAACCAGTGGGATCATGTGGGAAGACTAGGTTCACATGGGAACCTCTGGGATCATATGGGAAGACTAGGTTCACATGGGAACCTATGGGATCATGTGGGAAGAGTAAGTTCACATGGCAACCTATGGGATCATATGGGAAGACTAGGTTCACATGGGAACCTATGGGATCATGTGGGAAGAGTAAGTTCACATGGCAACCTATGGGATCATATGGGAAGACTAGGTTCACATGGGAACCTATGGGATCATGTGGGAAGACTAGGTAAGACTAGGTTCACATGCGAACCTATGGGATCATATTGGAAGACTAGGTTCACATGGGAACTTATTGGATTATATGAGAAAACTAGGTTCATATGGGAACCTATGGGAAGATTAGGTTCACATGGGAACCTATGGAATCATATGGAGAGACGAGGTTCACATGGGAACCTATGGGATCATATGGGAAGACTAGGTTCACATGGGAGCCCATGGAATAATATGAGAAGATTAGGTGCACAGGAGGAGATCTGTGGGTTCATATGGAAAGACACTGGGTTCACACCAGGAGATCTGTGGGTTCACATGGAAAGACACTGTGTTCACACCAGGAGGAGATTTGTGGGTTCACATGGAAAGACACTGTGTTCACACCAGGAGAAGATCTGTGGTTCACATGGAAAGACACTGTGTTCACACCAGGAGAAGATCTGTGGGTTCACATGGAAAGACACTGTGTTCACACTAGGAGAAGATCTGTGGGTTCACATGGAAAGACACTTTGTCCACACCAGGAGAAGATCAATGGGTTCACATGGAAAGACACTTGTGTTCACACCAGGAGAAGATCTGTGGATTCACATGGAAAGACACTGTGTTCACACCAGGAGAAGATCTGTGGGTTCACATGGAAAGACACAGTGTTCACACCAGGAAAAGATCTGTGGGTTCACACAGAAAGACATAGTGTTCACACCAGGAGAAGATCGGTGGGTTCACATGGAAAGACATAATGTTCACACCAGGAGAAGATCAATGGGTTCACATGGAAAGACACTGTGTTCACACCAGGAGAAGATCAATGGGTTCACACGGAAAGACACTGTGTTCACACCAGGAGAAGATCTGTGGGTTCACATAGAAAGACACAGTGTTCACACCAGGAGATCAGTGGGTTCACATGGAAAGACACTGTGTTCACACCAGGAACAGATCTGTGGGTTCACATGGAAAGACACTGTGTTCAGACCAGGAGGAGATCAGTGGGTTCACATGGAAAGACTCTGTGTTCACACCAGGAGAAGATCTGTGGGTTCACATGGAAAGACACTGTGTTCACACCAGGAGAAGGTCAATGGGTTCACATGGAAAGACACTGTGTTCACACCAGGAGAAGATCAATGGGTTCACATGGAAAGACACTGTGTTCACACCAGGAGGAGATCAGTGGGTTCACATGGAAAGACCGTGTTCACACCAGGAGAAGATCATTGGTTCACATGGAAAGACACAGTGTTCACACCAGGAGAAGATCATGTTCACATGGAAAGACACAGTGTTCACACCAGGAGAAGATCAATGGGTTCACATGGAAAGACACTGTGTTCCCACCAGGAGAAGATCAATGGGTTCACATGGAAAGACACAGTGTTCACACCAGGAGAATATCAATGGGTTCACATGGAAAGACACTGTGTTCACACCAGGAGGAGATCTGTGGGTTCACATGGAAAGACACTGTGTTCACACCAGGAACAGATCTGTGGGTTCACATGGAAAGACACTGTGTTCACACCAGGAGGAGATCAGTGGGTTCACATGGAAAGACACTGTGTTCACACCAGGAGGAGATCTGTGGGTTCACATGGAAAGACTCTGTGTTCACACCAGGAGAAGATCAGTGGGTTCACATGGAAAGACACTGTGTTCACACCAGGAGAAGATCAATTGGTTCACATGGAAAGACACAGTGTTCACACCAGGAGAAGATCAATGGGTTCACATGGAAAGACACTGTGTTCCCACCAGGAGAAGATCAATGGGTTCACATGGAAAGACACAGTGTTCACACCAGGAGAAGGTCAATGGGTTCACATGGAAAGACACAGTGTTCACACCAGGAGAATATCAATGGGTTCACATGGAAAGACACTGTGTTCACACCAGGAGAAGATCAATGGGTTCACATGGAAAGACACAGTGTTCACACCAGGAGAAGGTCAATGGGTTCACATGGAAAGACACAGTGTTCACACCAGGAGAAGATCAGTGGGTTCACATGGAAAGACACTGTGTTCACACCAGGAGAAGATCTGTGGGTTCATATGGAATGACACTGGGTTCACACCAGGAGAAGATCAGTGGGTTCACATGGAAAGACACAGTGTTCACACCAGGAGAAGATCTGTGGGTTCACATGGAAAGACACTGTGTTCACACCAGGAGAAGGTCTGTGGGTTCACATGGAAAGACACAGTGTTCACACCAGGAGATCTGTGGGTTCACATGGAAAGACACTGTTCACACCAGGAGAAGATCTGTGGGTTCACATGGAGAGACACAGTGTTCACACCAGGAGAAGATCTGTGGGTTCACATGGAAAGACACTGTGTTCACACCAGGAGAAGATCTGTGGGTTCACATGGAAAGACACTGTGTTCACACCAGGAGAAGATCTGTGGGTTCACATGGAAAGACACAGTGTTCACACCAGGAGATCTGTGGGTTCACGTGGAAAGACACTGTGTTCACACCAGGAGAAGATCTGTGGGTTCACATGGAAAGACACAGTGTTCACACCAGGAAAAGATCTGTGGGTTCACATGGAAAGACACTGTGTTCACACCAGGAGAAGATCTGTGGGTTCACATGGAAAGACACTGTGTTCACACCAGGAGGAGATCAGTGGGTTTACATGGAAAGACACTGTGTTCACACCAGGAGGAGATCTGTGGGTTCATATGGAAAGACTGTGTTCACACCAGGAGGAGATCTGTGGATTCACATGGAAAGACACTGTGTTCACACCAGGAGACTGGGACTTCTCGGCTTCCTGTCATTGATGTCGGTGTTTTTGAAAGTGGTGTTTGAAATCTCCTCGTCAACACTACAGGTATTGCATCTCTCAGACCGGTTGGCACCAGGAGCAGTTTTGTTATGCTTCTGGATTGCCAAGAACAGCATTGCATGTTTGTTGTGAAGGAAAATGATGACTACAAAATACCCCAGTACATTGTTAGAGCAGTAATTTGTGTAAAATCAGAGGAGGAGAAATGCAATTGTGTAAGTGTGTATGAGTTTCAGGTGTACATTAATCCTGATAAAGAAAAATACAATGCAGATTTCTAACCAAGAGAAAAAGCAAAGAGAAAGAGAGAATAAGGCTTTGTAAATAATGTCTGTGGAATTAAAACTGGTTGAAGTTACATTTGTTAAGGTTTGTGTTTGGTTATTATTTGTATTTTGCTGTTTTCAGTGAACATACAAGAACTTTGTTACTATAAAGCCTGAACAGTTCACTTGTGATTGTCCAGGATTTATCTTAACTGAAACACCATTTTTAAGGAGAACGTTTTGATTAGATGGAAATGGAATGATCAAGCAGTAGATATTCACAAGCTTTTCAAAGCCTAGCAATATGGATTGCCCTGAACTTCTGATTTTGTATAAATCTAGTACGCAAGGATTCGAAAGAAAATGAACCTGTTAGAAAAGACAAGTTGTGATATTTGAAACCATGTGTTGATCAACACATGAGAAATTGTGGAGAATACTGTAGACATGTGTGTTCTGCTAGTTTCAAACCATTGCGTTTTTCATCAGTTGTAGCCAGTGATTGTCTTTGAGCCATTTAAACATTGCAAACATTCTGCGTTTTTCATCAGTTGTAGCCAGTGATTGTCTTTGAGCCATTTAAACATTGTAAACATTCTGCGTTTTTCATCAGTTGTAGCCAATGATTGTCTTTGAGCCATTTAATCATTGCGGAAATTCTGTCATACTCTTTTGAAGATATTTGCAATTTCAGTTCTGATGCATCATGGTTATTTCACTATTATCTAGTCCTTGTTGAAAAAAGGAAAAAAGTTGCAGGCGTTGTGTAACTTAATGTTCAATCAAAATACTTTTTTCACGTTTATTTTTGTTATTTCTGTTTAAACACTTTGTGATTATTTCACCATAATCTAGTCCTAGTATTGAAAATATGTAGTTACATGTACGCAGGCATTACTTTGTGTTCAATCAAAATGAGGTGCAGATCTGGTCATCGATAGATGTCGGGTGAGTCGGTGGTGTTTACATTGTTTTGTTGGAGTGATGGCTACATCTTTAATGTTTTCCTGAGCTAGAAGAATATAATGTGTGTTTGATGATGGATTGTGGTGTTTATTCTGTTGCCAAAGACTTTTTATTTGTTCGTTTTTATTTTGAGGGTGGGGAAAGGGGGGGACAATTTGTTCCCGTGCTTTATGATGTAATACAAGTACATAAATATGTCTGTATTCGCTGGCCGTCTACATTTCCATAATGACACAACTATTATGGCATTCTATGTAAACTGCATCGTGATTTACTGCCAGTCCATATATCGCACCTAAAATTTCAAGTATTTAGGAAATGCATAGCTCCTAGGAAAATGTGAAATTGCATGTCAGCAAGTATAATATTGCATACCAGCAAAGAGAAATATTGCTTTCGATGTTATATTGCCTCATCAGCAAATTTGATATGATATTGCATATCAGTACTGATCATTTTCTTTGTCATAGGTAAAGAAGGGCTGCATTCCCATAGGTAGATGTTCAGAAGCTTCATACTAGGAATATATTTATGTGGAACATGTTATATCAGTTTGAAACTTGTCTGTTTCAAATTTTATACAGCTCAGATTAGATCTTCCCCCAAACAGACAAATGACACCATCCCATGTCTCAGCTAATCAAAATATTGTTTTGTATTCAAAACCGGTTTGTACTTCAAGAGATGAGTCTGTTAAGTTTCATAACCTGGTTTTTCTTTCTAGGAAAGTGAAAAGAAACACATTCCTTCTGTTTAGGCCTGTGAATAATTGCTTAGATACTGTCCCTCGGTCAAGGACTGTTTAATTTTTTTCTTTCTTTTTTTTAATTAATGACAGGACCTTCATGACGGTGAAAAAGTGTGTGGATGATTGTATATAATGAATTAAAAAAAAATTGGTGATTTGTTTGCATAGGTAAGGTTCCCTGTTTGAAAAACAAGTTAAACATTTCTGTTTTTGTGCTGTTGTTGGTGTGGATAGTGTTTGCATAATGAGAACGATTAACATTCTTGGAGACAATTTATCATTTTTTTCCTGTTCACGTTCAGTTTGCACATTCCAGTTTGTCAGGATCCTTATTTAAGTTTGATTTGATTTGATTTTTTCCCCTCCTGTCCCTTTCCTGCAATTTTCTTTTTAAAAAAGAAGAAATTTTTGTATTCTTTCCCCAGGGTCTTCTTTTTTTTATGCTTTTTGGGGGGATGGGTACTTTTGATGCGTATATTGACTGTATATATGTGCGCACATGTGTTTGTATGCTTGATGTACACATACATCTTCAACTCGATGAAGGTGGACACTCAAAGAAAGAAGAAAGAAAGAAGAAGTACATGTGGGTATGTCTATGCAGTGAGTGTCTCAGTATTGAATGCATATATACAAGTTGCTGATCGTATGAAATGAATTTAAGAAATTCATGAAGAGCAAAATTTAGCATTTTAGACAACTTACAGTAGATATAAACAGAAATTGAAAATCTACGCAAATGTCGATGGAAACCAGTGTACGTGTGTAGGATACACTTTTTCACACACATTTTTGTACACACAAGCACACACACATGCAGGCCCACACACACACACACAACACACACACACACACACACACACACACACACACACACACACACACACACACACACACACAATATTAACAGAGAAAACAGTTGAGTACTCCTGGCAATGTGGGCTTGGCTTTGCTGACCTTCAATTTCATGTATTTGGTGTAATGATTTTAGGAATATGTTGATTACTGATGTAAGAAAGCATGAAAAAAAAAACCTCTTGTGCTCCGCTGAAAGTTAGACTTCTGTGAGTTTCACTTTGGGCCAGTGACTGTGTACGCAGTGCATTTGACTGCCACTCAGCATACTGAAGTTTTTGTTTTTGTTTTGTTTTGCTTCTTTCATAATGAGCATACTGTTATCCCTGTTCATCTGTGATTTGAAAACTAGATCTCCATTTTTTTTTCTCAGTTTTTTTTTTGTTATCATTGAACTGAGTGATCGGATTTGTTGTGGATTTGCTTTATATGTTGTTGGTCACTATCTTGCGGTCAGTGGCTGGGGCTTCAAGTGCAAGTGTGTTCAGGAAAACATTGTGATTGCGTAAACAGGTTTTGGTGTGAGTCTTGTTTTGGGGTCCATCCATGTCTCAAAGCCTGATGGACAACTGGAGGTTTTATCATGATCTGTGTAACCTTCATGACTTGGTCCACCTGCTTTTGTGATCAACTCGTGTGGACAGTTAGTCTCCAGATTTGTCAGGGAATGTTGAATCAGCAGAGGGTTGCTGGTGTGGATGAGGGGAGAAGAAAAGGGACTGGTGCCAGTGGCAGTCAGTTTTGTGGCTTTACACTGTTCCATGATATCGTCTGTTCAACAACAAGCAATGTCTGTTCAACAACAAACACTGTTCAACAACAAACATTGTTCAACAACAAACACTGTCTGTTCAACAGCAAACATTGTCTGCTCAACAACAAACATTGTCTGCTCAACAACAAATATTGCGTGTTCAACAGCAAACATCGCCTGTTCAGCTGAAAATATTGTCTGTTCAGCAACAAACATTGTCTGTTCAACAACAAACACTGTCTGTTCAGCAACAGACATCGTCTGTTCAACAGCAAAACATCATATGTTCAACTGCAAATATAGTCTGTTCAACAACAAATATTGTCTGTTCAACAACAAATATTGTCTGTTCAACAACAAACATTGTGTGTTGCTTGTTCAACAGCAAACATTAGAGGGATCAGATGGAAAAAGCACCAAGCTGTGATCATGGAATGCAATGTAATTTAAACTGAATGCTAACGTTTCCATTTCCCTGGTTTGGGGTCAGGAAGATAGAATCCATGGTTTACCAGCTGATGCTACGTCTCCTGCAGTGTGCATTGTGCCAAAATATTATCCTATGAAAATTAAGATCTGTAATGTGACTATGTATTTGCCGCAGGCAATTGCTTTAGGTTTATCATGGTAGATAAAGTAAGAGAAAAATGTTGATAAAGACCTGTTTGATATTGTTCAACACATGAGTTACCTTCAGTTCAGCGCCCTCCTTGCCATGACCTTTTCTTTGAAGTCGTGGGTGACCTATCACCTCAGCAGGTGCACTCAGGGTCAACAGGGCCAGTTTTACAGGATGATGGGAATGACAACTTTCAAAGCTTTTTTGGTTTGTTTTTGTTTTTTGAGTGCCATAAAAACCATCAGTCCAGGTTTCTTCACAAACAAGTTATTGGCTTCTGAAGTTTGTAGTTTGGTGATTAATCTTTTGGAGAAATCAGGCGGAAAAATAATCTGTCGGAACACTCAAAATGGCCTGAGGAGACATGATAGTTTGCTTTTGAAAGACTCCAGAGATCACAAATAGTCTTTCTGTTTGACAGATGTTGATGTCAACATGTTCAGAGAATACAAAATGGCTGATGCTCAAAAGGGATTGAAAGAAGTGAGGTGCATGGCTTCTGTGATTGTGTTAAGTGAGAAAAGCCTGTCTGTTCCTTTGGTTACGGATGGCTACATTTCAGTGACTGTCATGGTCCTGGCACCCACGAGGGCCATTTGGGGGGGGAGGGGGGGGGTACATCAGTGATAAACGCTGCACCAGTTGTCTGCCTCTGATGGCTGTGGCACCTTTCATGTCGTCATTCACTGGCATCAGCGCATACAGGTGCCAGTTTTGTTCATCCAGAAAAGAACAGCTTCCTGTTATATTTGTTCACATATTTTTCCAAACTGGCATCTAGTTCACCACACTGTGTATGGCTGTGGCTTGACCACACTGTGTATGGCTGTGGCTTGACCACACTGTATGGCTGTGGCTTGACCACACTGTGTGGCTGTGGCTTGACCACACTGTGTATGGCTGTGGCTTGACCACACTGTGTATGGCTGTGGCTTGACCACACTGTATGGCTGTGGCTTGACCACACTGTATGGCTGTGGCTTGACCACACTGTATGGCTGTGGCTTGACCACACTGTGTATGGCTGTGGCTTGACCACACTGTGTATGGCTGTGGCTTGACCACACTGTGTATGGCTGTGGCTTGACCACACTGCTCCTCCCAGTGCCCAGCCATTCCAGAGCTGCAGTGAACTCCCCAGTGGAGTCTGCTAGAGTTGATGATGTTACACTGGTGATGTGATAGTACCAAAGAAGTATGTTTGACCTTTTGTGGAAGGGGGATGGGGAGAGGGGAGGGAGAGTCGGTGTGAATTTTTCTTCACTGCTTTTATTTTTAATCTGGTTTTCTTCAGCGTTTTTTTTTTTCTCCCCTCGTTCTTCTCTTTCACATTTTCTCACAATTTTCCTCTCTTTTTAATCTTTTTAAAATCATGTTTTTGGCTTTTTTTTTAACCGTATAATTGAATGGAACCAGATTATAAGTTGTCTGTTGATGTGGTCAGCTTTCGCAATATGTATGTTTTTAAGCCTGTCCTGTGATACAGATGATTTCTTTTGGGGTCATACAACATGACATGCACATCAATCACCAGCTTGTGTTTCCATGTGGGCTGTGCAAATCTTCCTTGACTTTGTTTCTTCATGGTCCCTGATGTAAATACATCTTGTTTGTGTTATTGTTTAAATAATGTTGAGTGTTGTAGGTGTAGGAGCATTCTGTTGTTGGGAATATGATTTGGCAGGGGCAGATTTGGTTGATAAGTCTACATTGATCAGTTTACAAGTATGCACACAGGGGAAAAGTAACAGATGAAATCCATGTTGATCGGTTTACAAATAGGCACACAAAGAAGAAAGAAAAGATTAACAGTGATTTATGTGAGATTAATGGTCGGATTACAAATAGGCACACAAAGAAGAAAGAAAAGATTAACAGTGATTTATGTGAGACTAATGGTCGGTTTACAAACTGGCACACGAAGAAGAAAGAAAAGATACACAGTGATTTATCGGAGACTAAGGAACTCACTCGGCTTGAGTTGTGTGCATTGTTGCTGATGATTTGCACAACCAATACAGCTGGTAAATTTAAATGCAGTTAGTTTTCCACCTTTTTCTGTCGTTGAGAAACAGCTCAATACCCTGATCTGCTGGCGATTTACCTCTGGAATTGTCTTTTGTTGAAATACAGCTCAACAGACAAGGTTTGGTTTTAAACTTGGTGAACAGAAAAATGACTAGGAAAAAAAGACACAAAACAAGCTGACAGAATGTTTACCATGGTGGAATTTGTTGTGTTGATGATGTCATCATGTCGGTCATGGTGTCCATCAGGGTGCAGGTGATGGAGTTTGCTGTGTTGATGATGTCGTCATGTTGATCATGGTGTCCATCAGGGTGCAGGTGATGCTGGTGTTGCTGGGTGAATGAAGACCTGGGGAGTCCAGTCTTGCATTAGGTTTGAGGAGGGATTCTTCACTGCCTCATACATCATTGACTGCCCTGACAGAGTTTGTCCTGTTGGTGTGCCTCTTGCTGTATGTGATACTTATGTTGCTGTGCCAATATCTGGCGAGTCCAGTCCAACATTTGAAGAGGGATTCTTCAATGCCTCTTGCATCATTTGCAGCTTGCACTTCAAAGTTTACCATTGCTGAGATTTTTGTGTATGTGACGATTTTTTTTTAATCCCATATTTAAGGTAGACACGTTCTGTCTTCAGGAATAATGGCTGAACATGACACCAGTGTGCGGGTGAGGTTGGTGTGCGTGTGTGTGAGTGTGTGCGTGATCCCAGTCAGCGCATGATGGCCTCTTGCGAAGGAAAGAAAGAGATTTAACGTTTGTGCAGATATTCTTACTTCTTTCTTTTTGTTTTGTTTTTGTTTTTTAGAAAGACCTTGATTACAGATAGAAATTCTGCCTGGAATCATTTCTGTAGACACTTGCATTGTCATCACAGGTGGTATCAGATAGAAATTCTGCCTGGAATCATTTCTTCAAACACTGATGCTATCAACACTGAGCCTCGAAAGGGTTGGCTGTACACTGTTAGCACTGTAGCCATTACACAGACATTCCCTCAGGACGTCCACTGTGACTTCAGAGAGTGCAGACACCAGCTCTTCCTTGACTTGTGGAGGAGTTACTTTAAACATACTTTCTCTGTGTGAACCCATACATTAGAAATGAGACAACAAACTTGCCTGCACATTAAACCCCATTGCATCCTCTGTAGAAGTGTGGGTCATCATGTGCCTGTGGTATGAATGACAAACTGATACAAGTCAGATCCCTGTGCACTGGTGTCTGATTCACACACCACCCGTGAAGACAGAATTCAGGCTGTGTTGACGGTGAATTCAGAATAGTCCATCCATGAACACATCACCAGTGATGAACCTCAAGAGTTCTTGCTGAGAAACACAGTAGTTGTAGGCTAGAAGTGTTCAAGACAGGGGTTTCTTTGTGCTCCAGTTGTTCAGTGATGCTTTTGATTGCTTTATTTCATACCTTTGTTTGGAAAGATTCCATCCTAAAGAGGCTTATCTAAACGTGACATTGATATTCTCAATCTGTTGTGATATACTCCGCGCTGAGCTTTATCTGTGATGATGATGTGTTTTGTGTTTGCCGTCTGCTTTCCCTCGCCATGTTTACAAAGTGTTAGTTTCATGGTCAGAGTCCGGGGAGAGG
Source organism: Conus canariensis (assembly GCA_033310375.1). Lineage (NCBI taxonomy): Eukaryota > Metazoa > Mollusca > Gastropoda > Neogastropoda > Conidae > Conus > Conus canariensis. Next base: position 52,660,264 of record CM065736.1, on the reverse strand, counting down.
AATGTCCAAACTTTGGGTCAGTGCGTGGGCTGGGATTTGCCTTGCCCACCCTGAAGAACTTCTTCAAGAGTGATCTGGGTAGAAAGACAAAGGTTCTGGAAGTGGTGTATTCTGTTAGCAACAGGTCAGTGGTGACACACTAACAATAGACGTGTCATCATTTTGTAACAGTCCAGCTGTATTTTGAAGTTAACAGGCATGCCACAAAGTGATCAAAGTATTCAATTTATACATGATTAAAAAGTTTATTAGGTTTACTTCTTAAAATGTTCAGATTTTTGATTTCTTGTAAATTTCAGCAGTGAAGAAAATGCTGTCAATTCTTTTTTTAATGCAGAAGGTGTGTGCATTTACCACAGAATGCTTTTACTGTTTATCCGTTGAAACACTGGGAAGAGTTGAGATTTTTATATGAAAGTAAGGCTCCATTATATCATATCAGTATATTTAGTTTTGGATACTTCCCCAGTCAAAATTTCAATCATCTCTTGGCATAAAGATTCCCTTTGTTCTACCATCTTGTAGGATGAAAGAATGACCCCTGACCTTTATCAAAACAGCACTGTCAGAGAGAGAACTGCATTGTTTTGGGTCTAAGGGAAAGATGTGCACATGGTGAAACGACAAAGCTAATGGCCAGTAGATTGGATTGAAGCTTGCTTTGAAGCTAAAATCTGCTTTAAGTGGACGACGGTTATAACTTTTATGTGTCAATTGGGCACGAAAGTTTAAGCTTGGGCACATGATCATGACGTTAATGAAAGAAATCCTGACAACTTTGAAATTATCTTATCATTATTGTAGAAAGCATCTTTGTTCAGATGAACTGTGAACAGGAGGGGAGGGAGCTGGGTTGAGAAGGAGAAGGGTGTCATTGGAGGCTGATTGACAGGCTTAGCTCTGCTAATACACATCCGGCTGTGCATCAGGCAGATCTGTTGGCAGAAAAGTTTTGCCATAGCTGGGATACCGCTTGTTATGCTTGTAACATTGATTGCGTATGAGATCTGTTGGCAGAAAAGTTTTGCCATAGCTGGGATACCGCTTGTTATGCTTGTAACATTGATTGCGTATGAGATCTGTTGGCAGAAAAGTTTTGCCATAGCTGGGATACCGCTTGTTATGCTTGTAACATTGATTGCGTATGAGGATTTTCAGTAAGTATTCCTGTGTCTCCCCTCCACTTGGTATCAGAACAGATTTGAGATGGACACTGATACAGAGTGGGGCATCTGTAGGAATTTCCAAGCTCTCAGCATTAAGAAATTACAAGGGTACTTGCATTAAGTAAAATTAGATATTCTTTTACAGATGTATTTGGGAACACACCTTTATGTATTCATTTGTGTGCATGTCGGGCTTTTGCCTTATTCTGTGATCTGTATTTTTCTTTTCAAACAAGTCTGTGTTCAAGTTGCAATGAATCAGAGATGGTTTCCATCAGATGTTTTGTGTGAGGTACCTGTTAAACACATCATGATGTTACAGATTACTTATTTCATCAGAACAGCTCTACAGGTGTGAATAGTGTTCTTGGATGTATGTCTAGCATCTGGATTCAGTGTGTCTACTTTTTACTTTACATAGAGCTATCCTTTTTACCTTTTTTTTTTTCAGTCTTCTCAGTTCGCAGTTTTTAATAATACCATATTTATGCTTGATTGCTCTGCCTTTTTTCATGTCAAATCACTGCAGTTTTTCCAAGTCCCCCATGACAGGGGTAACAGAAATGTTTTGGAGTTTGGAATGGCAGCCCTGCCACCAAGCTGTCCTGAAGAACCATTTCATCTTTTTCTCCCTTCTGTGTTGCTGCCTGCGTTCTGTGTTTATGCTCAGGTCAGCTCCTTGAGTGACGGAATTTGAAGAATCATTAAGGAAGACAAGCTGTCTCGTTAATAATTATGAATTGTGCAGTATATTTTGAAGGGTGGTTGGTGGTGGTGGTGGAGGTGTTAGGGAGGGTGGGGGGTGGACTTGTGTTTTTAAACTAAGTTTAGGGGAGAATCTTTATGACGGATTCACACTGTTAATAGTACTCACAGTTTAGTTCCTTCATTCATGGAATTTTAAATGGTTATTGGGAGAGACACGCCGTTTGTGTTGTAATTGGGAATTGTGCAATGCATTTGGAAATTGTAGCTTTTGGGTGATAGCCACCTGTTCATTGCAGATGTTGACCTAGTCATCGTGTTCATGTCACCAGACAAATTCTTGTCACTATCCCCATGATGTTTGGAGAGTTTTCAGGACAGTTCTGGAGCTCTGTTCTCTCTTCCTTGAAACCTTCAGGAGTAAAATTAATGGTATTGGTTTCCCACAAGGCAGAATTTAGTGGTTAGTTGGCCAGCAGTTCTTACAGATGAATTGTTCCCACGCTAGAGCCTGTGAATTGTCAGGACTTTCTGTGCTAAAGAAAATGCGCCATGGGTTTTACAGGGAGAGAGGTGTGTTAAGTAAAATGCCCCATGGGTTTTACAGGGATACAGGTGTGTTAAAAAAAAATGCCCCATGGGTTTTACAGGGAGACAGGTGTGTTAAGAAAAACGCCCCATTGGTTTTACAGGGAGACAGGTGTGTTAAGAAAAATGCCCCATGGGTTTTACAGGGAGACAGGTGTGTTAAGAAAAATGTCCCATGGGTTTTACAGGGAGAAATATCCAGGCCGAAGGGTCCCATATCCTTGAAGAGCTGATGAAATGGGAATCGATAGGCAAGACTGAAGAAGGCTCTCTGTACATAGTCCAGCCTTGGTTGTCAGAGACTGGCAGGAATGTGACCACCTGGATCTCCTGGGCACTGGAGTGTGGGATAGAAGAAGACAGTGGTGAAGACACAAAGCTGGTCTTCTCATGATGCTTGGCTGTGCTGGATTGTAGACTGCAACCAGGACAGAACTGTTTGTGTCTGCCATGCTCTTAGTCCCTCAGTGATTAAAGTCTCAAAACAAGTGTTGTTTTATGGGTGCAGTGCTTTGAGTGTGTGTGTGTGAGATTGTGTGTGTGTGTGGTGTGTGTGTGTGTTGTGTGTGTGTGTGTGTGTGTGTATGTGTGTGTGCTCGCATGTGTTACTCCAGATCAGCTGACAGACTTTCAAACAAAAATGTACATATTTTGTATCTCATGGCTCTTTCATTATAAATTGTGCCGCCGTCTTCTACAAATTCTGCGCTAGTGATTTCCTGTTTCCAGCCATGCTTGTTGATTCTGTCCTTTTAGTAATTTGTTTTCATTTATTTATTATCTTTGTATCTTGCTTCGCATTCACCCCCCACCCCCCCACCCCCACCCCACCCCCTACCTACACACACACACACACACACACACACACACACACACACACACACACCACGTCAGTTGTCCTCCAACCATCTGATTTCCTCCTTTCAGCTGGTCTCCATTTTTCTCTCCCAGCAGATCATTCCCCCCCCCCCCCCTTCTCCTTTCCCCCCACTTCTCTCCCTTGTTTCAGTAGATGATCTCTCCCCCCCCCCCCCCCCTTTTTTTTTTTCTTTTCTTCTTTTAGCTTAACTTACCTTGTTTCAATTGATCACCATTTTTTTTTAGCTGATCTCTTCTCAGCTGATTTCCTGTTTTCAGCTGCTCTCATTTAATTCTAGATATTTCTCTTTTTCCCCAGCTGATTTTGTTTCAGCTGATTTTCTCTTGTTTTTCAGCTGATCCCCCCCCCCCCCCCCCCCCCCCCCCCCAACTGATTCCTCTTTTTTTGTGGCTGTTGGAAATCGTATGAACACCGCCATCACAGCCTGCCTTTTTCCACCAACATTGTTATCATGATATCAGATCTGAATTGAAAATATGCTGAAAAATGTATTCAAAAGTACCTAATTTATTATATTGTGGTGTGAAACATGTGTCCAAAAGTGATTTTTTTCTCTTTTTTTGCTCCTTCCACCCCTTTCTAACGCAGTTGAAATGTTTCCTTTTTTTTACCTTCAAATTGTTATGCCCCTCTCTCCCTATCTGTCTGTCTGTCTGTCTGTCTCACACACACACACACACACACACAGACCGACACACACACCAACACACACACACACACACACACGGCCTCCCCCCATGCCCTCCCCCCACTCCTCGCACACACACACACACACACACACACACACAACGGCCTTCCACCCATGCCCCCCCCCCCCCCCCCCCATCCTCGACACACACACACACACACACACACACATGGTTGGCCATGGCCTCTGAACAAAGCACACTTTATCCATACGAGAATTGTCACACGAGAGTGACCCAGTCTTGGTCAGTGGAGGGTCCAGCACAGCCAGTTCACTTGCATGTAGCTGACCAGCGGCGGGAGGCGGGCAGCCAGCAGGGTCCACCTGTGGTGGGGGTTGTGGTGGCTGATCAGAATGGATCGGCACCAAGGAATGACGGAGCAGGATCTGTGGGATCGGGTAAGCTCTCTTCTATTGATCTGACAAGTTTCCCTTCCACTGACTCGAGTTGGTATGCTGTTAGCGATATCGTATCGAGACTGTCTTCTTGTTTGGGTCCGTGTGTGTGTGTGTGTGTGTGCGTGTGTGTGTGTGTGCACGCGCGTGTGCGTGCGTGCGTGCGTGTGTGTGTGAGAGAGAAAGAGAGAACGTCTCTATAAGTGTGTGTGTGCGCGTGCGCTCACGCATGTACGTGTGTGTGTGTGTCTGTGAGAGAGAGAAAGAGTGAGAACGTCTCTGTAAGTGTGTATGTGTGTGTGCGCGCGCGCTCGTGCAGTGAGAGAGAGAGTGTGTCTCTATAAGTGTGTGTGCGTCTATGCGTGCGTTTGTGTGTATCAGAGACAGACAGAGGCTGGGGAGGGATGTATTGTTGGTTGTAATTGCGTCTGGGTTTCACCCCCTCTCCCAATAACACATGCATGCAAATATATGAGGTTTGTCATTTTGATTTACGTGATATTGGTTAACTGTTATTGATTAATGAACCTTTGTCGTCCGTTCCCTAAGTGAGGTAAAAAGGATTGAGTAAACTTAGAGAAGGGAGGGGGGTAAACAGAGAGAGAGAGAGAGAGAGAGAGAGACTTAGGAGAGAGAGAGAGAGAGACTTACGGAGAGAGACAGACAGACATAGTGAGTGAAAGCGTGTTTGGCATAACAGAAAATAAAGAGGTTTTATTGCCACGAAACCTAAAGGCACGTAAAATACATGCCCACACAGCAGGGATCTATTGTAAATCTCGTCTGGTGACATACAATATGTCAACACTGCCGACCATCTGCTGTGCACGACATGTAATAAGAAACCGTCTGCGGGCATGGAGGAAATAACCTCCCGTAGGGAGCGCGTCTGTTGTAACAGCTCCTTACCAACGCTACAGTCTGGGAAAATAGCTGCTTTTTTTTGTTGGAAGACTAGTTTATCCAGCTACTGTTACATTAACACACATGCACGTACTTGTGTGTGTGTGTGTGTGTGCGCGCGCACACACACACACACACACACACACATGCACGCGCGCGCGCGCCCCGCGCACACACACACACACACACACACACACACACACACATTCACACACACCAAGCACGCATTCACACATACATACACACACAAACGTACATAGATACATACATAGACACACACACACACACACACACACACACACACACACACACACACACACACACACTCACACGCCACACACCACCACACACACACACACACACACACACACACACACACACACACCACCACCACCACCACCACCACCACCACCACCACCACCATATCAAACCACACCCCACCTATCACACACACACACACACTGACAAGCATCAACTCTTTGAATACTGTAGTAGCCAGAACGCTATGGCAGGACTGGGCTCCACCTGAACTTCTGAATTTCGCATTAACTTTAAGTACCGTTCCAAGGGACGTTACTGGAAGACAGATTCTTCTTAACATTTCGACAATTAGCAGTGTTATCACTGACAGACTCAGACAATTGCAGTGTTACCACTGGTCATCAGATAGTCTGTATATAACCACTGATACATTCAGACAATTGGCAGTGTTGCCACTGACAGCGTTAGGTAGGAGAGTTACCACTGATCCATTCAATCACCACTAATACATCTACACAATCAGCATGTTATCATTGACACATTCATGGAACTTCCAGACAATCAGTAGCGTTACTAGTGACGGATTCGACAATAATCAGTGTTAACATTGAAACTTCAAGACTATCAGCAATGTTACCAGTGACAGATTCAGACAATGAGCAGTGTTAACACCGGAACATTCAGAAAATCAGAAGCGTTATTACGACAGATTCAGACAATAAGCAGTGTTAACACTGGAACGTTTAGAAAATCAGTAGCCTTACCATTGACAGATTCAGACAATAAGCAGTGTTAACAATGGAACATTTAGAATATCAGTAGCGTTACCACTGACAGATTCAGACAATAAGCAGTGTTAACACTGGAACATTTAGAAAATAGTAGCCTTGCCACTGACACATTCAGACAATAAGCCATGTTAACACTGGAACATTTAGAAATCAGTAGCCTTACCACTGACGCATTCAGACAATAAGCAGTGTAAAATCAGTAGCCTACCACTGACAGATTCAGACGATTACCAGAGTTACCACTGAGGCATTCGGGCAGTCACCAGTGTTACCTCTGATACATTCAGCCAGTTCGCAATGTTACCTCTGACACATTTAGGCAATTCGCAATGTTACCTCTGACCCATTCAGACAATTACCAGAGTTACCACTGAGGCATTCGGGCAGCCACCAGTGTTACCTCTGACACATTTAGGCAATTCGCAATGTTACCTCTGACACATTCAGACAATTACCGAGTTATCACTGAGGCATTCGGGCAGTCACCAGTGTCAGCAGTGACACAGTCGGACCAGTAACACTGTCACTTCTGACACGTTTAAGCAATTCGTAACGTTACCACTGATATATGCGGGCAACATCACTGCTGCACCGACACATTCAGACAATTAGCAGTATTAGTTCTTCCGACCTGTTTCCACTAACCATCCGGGGCATTAACAGTGTTGCCACTGACACATTCAGACAATTAGCAGTATTAGTTCTTCCGACCTGTTGCCACTAACACATCCGGGGCATTAACAGTGTTGCCACTGACAAATTCAGACAATTTGCCGTGTTACCACTGACACATTCTGACAATTAGCAGTGTTAAGTTTCTGACCTGTTACCGCCAATATTTTCAGGGAATTAGTGGTGTTCCCATTGAAAATTTCAGTTTATTAGCTTGTTACCTCTGACACACTCTGGCGATTAGCAGTGTTACCACTGACGCATTCTGACAGTAGAAAGTATATCCCTGACATATTTAGGCAGTTAGTAGTGTTACCGCGGACACATTTAGGCAATGAACAGTGTTACTGCTGATAGGTTTAGATAATCAGCAGAATTTACACTAATACACTCAGATAATCAAGTGTTACAACTGACACATTCAAACAATCAGAGGTGTTACCCCTGACATGTTCAGACAACTAGCAGTGTTGCCAAGGACTCATTCAGATGACCAGCTTAGTTACAGATGACACACTCACACAATTAGCATTGCCACTGCTGACACAATCAGACAAATACCAGTCTTATCATTGACAGCGTCAGGCAGTTTGTAATGTTGCCACAGACATATTCAGAATATCAGCAGTGTTACCCATGACATATTTAGACAATCGGCAGTGTCATCCCTGAATCAGCAATGTTACACCTGACACATTCAGATAATTACACGCATTCAGACTATTAACAGGGTAATTACTGACACATTCAGACAATCAACTGGGTTACCCATGACACACTCAGACAATCAGCAGTGTTACCCATGACACATTCAGACAATCAGCAGTGTTACCACTGACACATTCAGACAATTAGCAGTGTTACCTATGACACATTCAGACAATTAACACTGTCACCCGTGACACATTCAGACAATTAACCGTGACACCAATGACACATTCAGACAATCAGCAGTGTTATCCATGACACATTCAAACAATTAGCAGTGTTACCCATGACACACTCAGACAATTATCCCTGTTACCCATGACACATTCAGACAATTAACTGTGTTACCAATGACACATTCAGACAATTAACTGTGTTACCAATGACACATTCAGACAATCAGCAGCATTATGCATGACACATTCAGACAAGTATCCCTGTTACCCATGACACATTCAGACAATTAACCGCGTTACCAATGGCACATTCAGACAATTAGCAGTGTTACTAATGACACATTCAGACAATTAGCACTGTTACCAAGGACTCGGGCAGACGACCAGCTGGGTCACAGCAGACACATTCACACAGTTAGCAATGCAACCACGATTTATGTAAGAGTTATCGATCTTACCAATGGCAGATTCAGGCAGTTTGTAATGCTACCACTGGCACATTCAGGAAATCAACATTCTTACCCCTGACCTATTCAAACAATTAGCAGTGTTATGAACGACCTATTCAGACAATTCGCAGTGTTATGAACGACCTATTCAGACAATTCGCAGTGTTGTGAATGACCTATTCAGACAATTCACAGTGTTATGAACGACCTATTCAGACAATTCGCAGTGTTATGAACGACCTATTCAGACAATTAGCAGTGGTATGAATGACCTATTCAGACAATTCGCAGTGTTATGAATGACCTATTCAGACAATTCGCAGTGTTACGAAAGACATATTTAGACAATTAGCAGTGGTATGAATGGCGGATTCTGACAATTAGCAGTATTACCCATGACACATTCAGACAATTAGCAGTGTTACTCATGATACATTCAGACAATTAGCAGCGTTATCACTGACACATTCAGGCAATTAGTAGTGTTACCCCTGACACATTCAGATAATTAACAGTGTTACCCCTGACACATTCAGACAATTAAACAGTGTTACCCATGACACATTCAGACAATTAACACTGTTACCAATGACACATTCAGACAATTTACAGGGTTACGCCTGACACGCTCAGGTAATTGAAAGTGTCACCCCTGACACATTCACACAATTAGTAGTGTTAACCATGACACATTCAGACAATTAACACAGTTACCCATGACACATTCAGAAAATTTACAGGGCTACCCCCGACACATTCAGACAATTAACACTGTTACCCATGACACATTCAGACAATTAACAGTGTTAACCCTAACACATTCGAGCAACTGGCGGCATAACCTTTGACACACTCAGGCAGTTAGCAGTAAACCTCTGACACACTCAGGCAATTAGTATTCCCTCTGACACATTCAGACAATTTGCAGTAAAACCTCTGACACATTCAGACAATTAGTATTCCCTCTGACACATTCAGACAATTTGCAGTAAAACCTCTGACACATTCAGACAATTAGTTTTTCCTCTGACACATTCAGACAATTTGCAGTAAAACCTCTGACACATTCAGACAATTAGTATCCCCTGTGACACATTCAGACAATTTGCAGTAAAACCTCTGACACATTCAGACAATTTTAGCAGTGTCACCCCTGACACATCCAGGCAGTTGACAGTATTTCTACTGACAAAATCAAGCAATGATTAGTGTTGCATCTGACACATTCAGACAATAAGCAGTGTAACCCCTGACACAATTAGGCAATTTATACTCTTACCACTGACACATTGAGACAATCAGCAGTGTCACTTCTTTCACTTTTAGACAATCATCAGTGTTACCACTGACGAATGCAGGCAGTTCGTAACGTAACCGCTGGCAGATTCAGAAAATTAGCAATGTCAACACCGACATGTTCAGTTTGTGTGTGAGTAAACACTTAGACAATCTGCAGCGTTTTTGCTGATAATCTTAGACAAACAGTGGTAAAGGGAAGGGAAAATGTTTTCGTTTGTTTGTTGATTTTATTCTTCTCAAGTCTATTATGAGAGGGATATCCGGTCATTGATCTTTTGTTCTCAGATGGATACTTTATCTAAATGACGAATCAAACCAAGTGGGAATAATTATATCTTATTGACGAAATATAACACATATCATGACACAGAACTGAATCTACCATGTATCAGGAATCGAAGGAATGGTCGGACTTGGTTCAATACCACCGAATGTTTGCATTGCGTTTGCCGTCAGTTGATTTCTTTTTTAAGTTAAATCACAGCAGAGTTCTTGATCGAAGAAGTAGTCTGCTAGACAATACAGTTCAAGTGTTCTTACTGGAACCAATGGCAACATGTTGTACATTCATGTCTGAATAAGAGCCAGATTTGAGACACAAACTCCGGCAATAAACACTTAACTATTATCAGCTATTACGGTATAGTTTATTGAGTTCAGATCCATTCGATGTCGGCACAAATGCCCATGCCTGTGAGGCAATCTCTGAATCATACAATAATCTGGTCATACTGAACGAGTAGCCAACATTCTGTCTGCCATATTTAACATGCTAGTACTATTCTTTGCTTGAGGAAATTTGTAGTGACAAGTTAGAGCTCTGTGCAGTTTTAATTCAGTTTAAACTTATCTTATTCCCAAAATCGGACTCACTGATTTCAGATCAGCTTATATCCTGGAGACTAATAAAGATAACTGAGATATCGTTCATTTGTATTTTCCTTAAAACTATCTCTATTTTCAAAAATAAAACGTTAACGTCATTTAGTTTTCAACTTTGATTAATATTCATGAATTTTGCATGTAGCACACATGAGGTGTCTGTGTCTCTCAGTCCTGGTCAACATACTGTACAATCATCTCTTGACCAGAATAGAACTCTGGCATCATCTCGATCATCCCCGTCCTCAATGATAACCAAAACTAAACTGTCTCAGGTCTTTCATGACCCGTTTTCGTGGCCATGTCACTTTTGTGTTTCCACTCCACGTTCTTGCCTCCGGTGAGTTCGTGGCAAAGTTTTTGGGTGTGATTCACCCCAAAGTTTTCAGGTATGAGTATGCCTCAACGTTTTCAGGGTGAGTTTGCCTCAAAGTTTTCAGGGGTGATTTCACCTCAAAGTTTTCAGGGGTGAGTTCACCTCAAAGTTTTCAGGGGTGAGTTCGCCTCATATGTTTTTTTTTTTTTTTTTTTTTTTGGGGGGGGGAGGGGGTTCACCTCAAAGTTTTCAGGGGAGAGTTA
>CM065736.1:52631621-52644121 GCA_033310375.1 Conus canariensis | reverse complement strand
CGTGCGTGTGTGTGTGTGTGTGTGTGCATGCGCGCGCGCGCGTGTGTGTGTGCGTGTATGTTGCGAGCGCATGCGTGCGTGTGTGCGCGCGCACGCGCGCGCGCGCGCGTGTGTGTGTGTGAGTGTTGCGAGCACGTGCGTGCGTGTGTGCGTGCGTGTGTGTGTGTGTGTGTGTGTGTGTGTGTGTGTGTGTGTGTGTGTGAGAGAGAGAGAGAGAGAGAGAGAGAGAGAGAGAGAGAGAGAGACTCGCCGATGTCTGTCAACTTCTTTAAGGGCGCCTGCAGCAGATCATTTCAGTGAGCGGACCAGGGCAGGACACAGGGCAGTGTGTATTCATGACCAGCTCATTCGCCCCCAGTTGACACTACGTTTCCCTGGCAAGACTAATCGTCTTTCCCAGTCAGCCCTGTACAGTCACCAGAAAGACAACAAAGCCATGGCCAGTTGTTTCACGCTTCGCTAGTGGACAAAAAACACTTGCTTGAGTGACACCGTGACGGTGCGGCCTGTCAAAACCAGCCTACATCAAATCTGCCCCTGGTTCTATCTTCTGACAGGTTCGACTAACAGGCAGACCAACAGACAAACAAACAGACAGAGAGAGACAAACATGTACATGCACAAGCACACACACACACACACACGCACCCACACCAAGCCACCCACCCACCCACCCACCCACCCACACGCGCGCTAGGCATATGAACGCATGTAGTTACACACCCATTCATGTACAAGAACACAGGCTATTTACACACATGGATATGAGTAGGCAATCTCTGTCTGTCTGTCTGTCTGTCTGTCTGTCTCTCTCTCTCTCTCTCACTCTCTCTCTCTAATTATCAGTCTTTGTTTCCCCACCCTCCCCTCTCCCCAGCCCTACCCCCCTGACCTTCACATTAAAAGAAGGCGGCGAAGAACTGACACAAAACCATTTTACGTGACTATTTTGTCCATCTTGACACGAACAAAACTTCCATTGTATTTACAGCTAGGAACGACAGAAATCTTGCTCCTCACAGGATTGCAGTATTGTTGTATGTATGTATGTTCATTCATTTCCATAATTGTATGTGATAAGATGTCCATGTTTCAAATGACGTAATGACTGCAAAGTGGATATCCATACGCGCAGCACTTTCAATACATTCTTCTTCGTTTTATAAGAACTTTACAGCAGCAGCAGCAACAGCAGCAATGACGACGACGACGACGAGGACGAGACGATGTTAATGATACTACTACTACTACTACTTATAACAATACTATTATCACCCGTCGTCGTCATCATCATCATCATCATCATCATTCATCATCATCATCATCAATCTTTTTTAGAAACAACAATATTTTGCTTTTGCGACTCAGTGCACTGTGTGTTTACTACGCACTCAAGTCAAATACACCCAACCACCACCACCACCACCACCCCGCCCACTGTCCACCTCCCTCCAAATCCATACAAACACTCAGATATTCCCCCTCCTGATCACCTATCTTCTTCTGTTCCCTCGCGCTCAAAACTTGCAACGTAGCTCCAGGGTATGCTTGGAGAGACGGGCTTATGTAATGCTGTTCTTAACATTGGGCAGACGTGACATGCTGTTCAATTTTGATGGCAGACAGTTCCAAACATGTGGTGCAAAGAAACTAAAACTTTTCCCGCCAATGGTCTTCGTATTTCATCTTTGTCGTCCATTGACAAAATATTGCTGTAAACGTCCTAAATCACCGACAGAAATGAGATGTAAATTGAAAGGAGGGCGAAAAGTAGGGAAATTAAATGGTATGTAATGTAACAGGGGAGCTAATAGGGGTGGGTATGTGGATGGGAATAAGTTTGGTTTCGAATGTGTAAAAAATAGACTCAACTTCGAAAGTAGCCTACAGTAATTGCAAGAAAAAACATTGACCGCGACCATCGAGGAAAGAATTTTAAGGTTTTTCTCTCTGTCAATCTATCTGTTTGACAGCTGCTCTAGTGGTATTCAATCATTCGTTTCTCCCATTTTTTTGTGTATCATTAAAAAAAAAAAAAAAAAAGATCGCAAAGGCTTTGAAAGGGGACCTATTTTACATGTCACCATAACCACAGCGCATTAATGTCCGCTAGCTATGATTTTTTGGGGCGTCAGGTTATACGAATTCCAAAACATGAATGCCACGTGAGAGAGAGAGAGAGAGAGAGAGAGAGAGGAGGGGGGGGGAGAGAGAGGGAGGGAAAGGAGGGAGTTAATGCTCATCTATCACACCAGTCTGGTTGTTCCCCTTTCGTGTCTATACATAGTTTTTACCACATCGCCGTTGTCGAGAGATTTAAACCATGGTGCCCCCTACCCTCCCCCCTTCCCCCCAGTCCCCCTCATACTCTCCAACCCCCCTACAGTCCTCCTCCTTCCCCTTTCATCCCTCCCCCATTCCCCTCCACCCCCCCCCCCCCCCCCAATCCCCTCGCTCCTTACCAAACTCACACGGGGGTTCCGAGGTAGGCCGATTTATATGCCAGGCCGTGGTTTACAGTCATGTTGCTGTTTTGTGAGTTGTTTCCCTTAATCCGATAAGTTGGCTGAGCGCCTCTGGAAGTCGGACGGCGGTTGGGGGTGGGGGTGGGGGTGAGGTGGGGGTGGGGGTGGGGGTAGGGGGTGGAGAACTGGGTGGGGTGGGAGGTAGGGGTGGGCGTGGGAGGACGGACAGTGGTAGATGGGTCGAGAGAGTGGCAAGTGAGAATGGAGGGGGAAGGAAGGGGAGAGGGGGGGGGGGGGCAGGAGGGGCCGCAGGGTGGGGGTGGGAGTGGGATGGGAAGGGAGGAGGTGGGGGTGATCTGGAGGGGGGGGGGGGGGGCTGAACACGGAGTGTGTGGCTGTGTTGTGGGCGCCAGGCTGAGTATTGAAGCGAGACTAGAGGAGTCACAGGAAGAGAAGAGGGAGGGGGGGGGGGGAGAGAGAGGGGGGTGGCGAGGACGTTGGGTTTTGGGGAAGAGAGAGAGAGAGAGAGAGAGAGTAGAAGATAGTAGTAGTAGTAGTAGTAGTAGTAGTACTCTGTAGAAGAAGAAGAGAGGGAAAGCACACACGCACGCAAGAGCATGTGTGCGTGTGTGTGTGTGTGTGTGTGGTGTGCGTGCGCGCGCGTGCGTGCGTGTGCGCGTGCGTGCGCGCGCGCATGTGTGTGTGTGTGTGTGTGTGTGTGTGTGTGTGTGTGTGTGTGTGTGTGTGTGTGTACATGCTCGTATGCTTCTGTATGTTTGCAAATGTTTGGCTGCGGGCGTGCGGATCGCTCTTGGGTGCGTGCACAGCATCGTGTTTGCTTGCGTGCGTGCGTGTAATATTTGTGCATAAGTGAGCAACGGTGCGTGCCGATGTCCGCTGACACCTACAGACTGAAATCCCCTCCACCCGCAGGGAGACTGAGGAAACAGACAGACAGACAGACAGACAGAAACAAACGTGCGAACAGACAGACAGACAAACAGACCGACAGGTAGTCGGATTTCTGAAAGTGTGAAGTTTTCTAAAAAATCTTATTCAACACATGTCTTCCTGAACTCCAGACCTTAGACACAGCCAGGTCTTTAAAAACCAACTAACCAACCAACCAACCAACCAAAGAACCAACCAACCAACCAACCAGCCCCAACAAACAAAACAAACATTTACGTTCTATTTTCTGCTCTGTGTGGGGAAAAAGAGTCGGCAGACATGTGCGACATCGTACGTCTCTCTTCTTTCTATCACTGCTTCACATTTGGGGGTCTGGGGGTTCAATTCCACATCCGGAGTCACACAATGCACCCAGCAGAGTGCTGTAAGTGATTTTATCGGAAGGGGGGGGGGGGGGGGGAGGGGATGGGGGAGCGGGAAACAGAGGAAAGGGGATGGGGAGTGAGGTGGGGTGGAGGGAGGATGTGGGAATGTGGGGATGGGGGGGAGGAACTGCGGGGAGGAGGGGGAGGGAGAGGGTAGGGATGATGCTGAAGATTCACTTTCATGTAACCTTCATGCCTTCCTTGAATGAAGAAGAAGAAGAAGAAGAGGGAGAAGAAGAAGAAGAAGAAGAAGAAGAAGAAGAAAGAAGAAGAAGAAGAAGAAGAAGAAGAAGAAGAAGAAGAAGAAGAAGAAGAAGAAGAAGAAGAAGAAGAAGAAGAAGAAGAGAAGAAGAAGAAGAAGAAGAAGAGAGAAGAAGAAGAAGAAGAAGAAGAAGAAGAGGGAAGAAGAAGAAGAAGAAGAAGAAGAAGAAGAAGAAGAAGAAGAAGAGAGGGGGGGGGGGGGGGGGGGACGAAGAAGAAACCGACTTTCCCTACCAAAAGGGGCCTTCTGTCTCCTCCCCTATTTGCCCTCTCCCGCCCCTCCCCCCCCCCCCTTCCCCCTCAGTCGCGTGTTCTCTGTCTCACCTATGCCTCTTATCTCTGTCTGTCAGTCGGTATGTCTACTTTGGGGGGGGGGGGGGGGGGGGAGGTGTGAAAGGGAGGGGGAAACGGTTAGCCGACGTAATGGTTTTGTCCTTGGGCTACTCTCCAGCTTTCCACCAAGTTTCCTTCAAATGCGTCCAGCAGTTTTTGCGTTAGTTTGCTGAAGGACAAACCCACCAACCAACCAAACAAATGTGTAAGCTGTACAACAGCCGCCAGTGAAAAACAACCTCCCCGGTGGAGGTGACCCAGTTAAGCTCAAATAAACATGATCTCAGAGAGAGAGAGACAAGACAAGACAAGACAAAGTTTTATTTGAACTAGGCCATCTGCCCATGTCAAGGGGGGGGGGGGGGGGGGGGTAACAAAGGGAAATCATATCATAATATTGTACATAAGATGAATAAAGTTAATTGGTACCGTCTTTAATCGCGAAAAGAGGGGGAAGGGATAGGACAGGTCGAGGGGCTGGGTAGGGATCGGGTGGGATGGGGTGGGGGTTGAAGCATGACAAAAACTAGCATGTTCATAAGTCTGCAAAAATTGATCATTAAACATCATATATACATTGATTTCTGAAAGTAAATGCTTTAGACAGATACAGGGCAAGGGGCATACACATTCTTGTATCAGAAACAAAAGGCTTAATTTAAACGCATTTGGGTGGGAACAATATTTGGGTGGGATATACATTTCTCGGATAGCTTTATAGTAAGTACAAACCAATATAAAATGTAATTCTGATTCTTCAGAATTAGGACAAAAAGGACAGCTAGTGTTTTCTTTCCTTTTAGAATATCTATATCGGTGGGGTTTCAACTGTGAGACACCGAGTCTGACTCTTGACAAATGTTTTCTGAGAGCAGGGTTTTTAACCGTGAATAGATATGTCGGGACATCACATAATTGCCTGAACGAAGAATAGAATCTGAATCTTTCTTTTGCCATAATTTTAGAATCAATATCCTGTAAATGGCAATCAAATAGTCTTTGCTTAAAGATGGACACAAAATATTTAACATTTTCAACTCCTTGGTTCTCCCAAACGAAACCAAAGCCGTATCTAAACAAAGTAAAGCATACGTTGGCTACCCAGTTCTTCTTACCGTTGCAAAACAGAGCATAAAGCATTTTGTAAGATTTCTTTGGAATACGGCTTTCGTCCATACGGGTTAGTTTTAACCAATACTTGATACATTTTATAGATGTCTGAATATAAAGTGGGTATCTCCCAGATTCACAGTACACTAGTGCGCTTGGTGTTTTTATACTCACATTCAACAGACGTTTAATGGCTAGTAGATGAACTCTTTCAATAACTGTATGATCTGCTGTCAGGCCCCACACCTCAGATCCATATGTTAAGATAGGCTGAATTTGGCAATCAAAAATTTTAAAGAAAAGTTTGGGATTATTTTCTCCAAGTGACCATAGAAATTTCAAAACACTAAAAACACACCTCTTCGCTTTCAGAGCCATATCCTCCAGTGAGTATGAAAACGTTAAACCTGTAGATACTATCACTCCGAGGTATTTATATTCATTTACAACTTCTAGCTGGACACCTTTATAGAACCATTTTTCTCGACAAGCAATATGACCCCCTTTTCTAAATATTACTATTTTAGATTTTTCTTCATTGACAGTTAGCTGGAGTCTGTCAACAGTGCTACTTAATACGTTCAGCTGGTGCTGAAGACCCACTATGGTGTGGGAAAGAAGAACGACGTCATCGGCAAATAACATGATAAGAATCTGTAACAAGTCAGGTGATAAGCTTATTCCGTGTTTACCATGTGTCACAATGTCATTAGCAAGTTCATTAATGAACAGAGAAAAAAGAATAGGGCTGCAGTTGTCCCCCTGTTTTAACCCACGGGGGCACATAAAAGTTTCAGTAAGATCATTATTTGCTCGGACTCTAGCTTTCACAACTTGATATATACTCCTAATAGCTCGATACATTTTGCCATGAATACCATTTTTACGAAGAATTAACCACAAATGATTTCGACTTACTAAGTCAAAGGCTTTTTTAAAATCAATAAACGCAGCATAAAGTTTCTTTCCAGAAGACAACTGTTTTTGCCCCAGACTTATTAAAGTAAATATGTGATCAACTGTACTATAGCCCTTTCTGAATCCGCCTTGTGATTCGTTTAACATATTATTTTCTTCCACCCATTGTGTCAAGCGTTTATTTATGATATAAGTATACAGTTTGCCGCAAATGTTTAGCAATGAAATACCTCTGTAGTTGTCAGGCGAATTAATATCGCCTTTTTTGTGTATTGGGTGTATAACTGATTCGGACCAGATAAGTGGAAAAGTCCCAGAATCATACAATTTGTTGAAAAATTTGGTGATGAATGAAATAATTAAAGGAGGAGCGTGTTTATAAAACTCGCCACTAAATCCATCTGGTCCGGCCGCTTTTCCATTCTTTAAAGCTCTGATTGCGTCTTTAATCTCTGATACTGTTATTTCTGAATTTAAAGTGGTGTTCTCTATAATTCTATTATTAGCAAACCACTGACTCTCGAAACACACATCTTCCTGAATGTTATTTCTCTGTAATATTTCATCTTGGATAGAATTATCATTGAAAACCTTATAGAAGTGATCATACCATTCATCTATTGTGATAGAAGTGTCTGGAATTTTAGTGAAAACTCTTGATTTTATAGTTCTCCAAAATGTCTTGGAATCGTTTGTATTTGCGTCTAGTGAATCTAGCGTGCGCGTTTTATCTTCGGCTTTTTTCTCATTTAAAAGCCATTTATAATCCCTTCGCTTATCAACGTATATGTGTCTGAGTTCTTCTCCTCGTTTTTCATTACTACAGTTTGTAAAGTTTCTCAGAGCGCGTTGTAACTCTGATTTCATTTTCCTGCATTCGGTATCAAACCAAGGACTGTTTTGTGTTTTTCTTAATACTATTTGTTTCTTCATGCACTGCCCAGCGAGAGCCAGGCCTTCATAGAATTTCCTCAACGCTGAGTTTACATCATTATCGATCAGTTCTGTAGCCTGATTAAAAATGTCTGTAAATATATGTGACATAAATGCTTGATGATATTCATTAATCTTTTCCGGGTTCCAGACAAACTTTTCTATCATAGTTTTCACTGGTTTCTTAGGGACATTAGCTAAAGACGTTGCAGGACTTAATATAAGTTCTACAGGTAAATGTTTACATTCAACAGTATGTAGAACTCGCAAGTTTAAGGTGTATTCAAAAATACATCTAGATATAAGAAAATAATCAATAACACTTGATCCGTTATGTGCAATATATGTAAATTCACATTCTTATCTCCTGGTAGAAGACCATTTAATATCACTAATGAAAATTGTTCACATAATTTAAGCAAGTAGCGGCCAAAATCATTTGTAGTATTATCTTTAGATTTTCTCCTGAATTGTTCCTCCAGTTCTGCACTGTCATCCTTCCATATGACGGTGTCTGGGAGGGAGAACTCTTTAGCGTTAGCACTGCCAGTTCTTGCATTAAAATCACCTATCACCACGAAAGGAAGATCTCCATACTGTTCATAAATATCAATCATACAATGTTCCAGCAAATAAATTCCATTATCAATTTCTGTTTCATTATAATAAGGGCTGTTATACGGAGGAATGTACATGCTTATGAGAATGCAATCAATACGTAAGCCTGTTAGTTCTTTTGAAAGTTTCAGGACAATACAGTTATCATATTCAATTGGGATATGTTCAACAAAATTAGAAAATACTTTTCTGACCATCAATGCAACCCCGCCAGACAAGCGAGACGCTACACAATCTGACAGATTTACACCAGGAGACACAAAAACATCAAAAGAAGGAAAGAGGTGAGCTGGAAAATCAGTGGCAAAAGTTTCTGCAAGAAAAACAACATCATAATTAGACAAAAGAGATTTAATATCAGGCTTGTACACAGTCCTTAAGCCTTCGATGTTATACGTTAGCAAGGATATATTCCGGTTGTTTACATTTTTAACACTGCCGGAACGCATGCTAGCACCAGTACTCATGACACAGGCAGGGCCGAGTCCCTAGGTATTCTGCAATTGGTCATTTACGTCAGGCCTGGATGAGCCAGTCCCAATACGGGGGAAACACTCAGTGACATGCTGTTGCCTGCATTTAGCTTTGCTGCGTGTCAGTCTGATATGGGATTTGGGGGTTTCAGTAGTCATGGAGTATTTCTGTTCATCTGGCCGAAAGGTTACATGGTGAGCTGGGCTATTGCCTTCTTGATCTTCAGATTCAGCTATAATGTTCACAGGGGACTGGCTTTCCATCATATCAGCATCAGTCCAGGGATCATTCAGCTGTTTGACCAGAGTCTGGCTGCTGGTTGCCGTGGTTTCTGGAAGGGTCGAGGTGTCCGGTGCTGAAGGTGGGGAAAGATGGGACACCGAGTTTGCACCAGGATCGCCAGACATTGCCTGTCCGGTGTGGAGATGGGTGTTGCTGAATGGTACACCACGCACTGCTGGCTCTGACATGTGGGCTGGAGGGTCTGCATCAGGATCACTAGAGGTTGTCTGTCTGGTGTGGAAAGGGGTACTGCTGAATGGCACACCGTGTAATGTTGGTTCAGGTTTGTCTTCTGGCGATGACCTGTGTTTGTTGGACACAGCCATGGCATCAGAAACTGACTTGTGTAATGTCCATGAATCCTGTATAGGTTCCAGCAGAGATTCGGGTGCTGTGGGTGAACTTGCCGCACCACTCCCAGCATAGGAGCTAGGAGGTTGACTTGCCTGCATGCGTTCCGGTGAAGACAAGAGTCGTGCGCCCCACTGATTGATGGTTAGTCTGTCTCTGGCACGAGGAGTGCGCTGAGGTCTTGAAGGGTTGGATGGCAGTGCTGCAGCTGGTGTTTTAGGTCTCTCTCCCGAGACTGTAGATTCCTTCAGCGTCGTTGGATGGTGCGCTGAGCGTGGAGTACGGCGTTGCTGATGAACTTTTCTATGATGTGAGTCATCTATCCAGTCTGAGGTCTGGGGACAATTCTTCATGTCCTCTGCGCGACGATCTGGAAGTGGCGGGAATGTAGTCATGTCGGCAGTCCAGGGGAGGTCATCAGTGGAATTCTGTGGATAAGGGATGTCTGCGAGGGTAAGATGTTTATCAACGTCACATTGTACCTCGTCATTTTGAACCACATCGTGCTGATTGACTGGTTCATGCATTTCACGAGAATGGTCTGAGTGACTTGACTTGCTGTGCATCTGTGGAGCAGCAGTGCCATAGCTTGGAGCGCCAGAGTGACTTTCAAGGTCTCTTTTACGAGAGTCGTGATTGTGTTCGTTTGAGAGTACGTCACTGCGTTTACAAGAGAGAGAGAGAGGAGAGTGAGACAGAGAGAGAGAAAAAAAATGGATGGGTCTGAGAGCCCCCAACCTGGATGTTCCTGGTGGGAGTCACCCCCAAGGCCTGGATCCTCAGAACCTGGATGTTCCCGGTGGGAGTCACCCCCAAGGCCTGGATCCTCAGAACCTGGATGTTCCCGGTGGGAGTCACCCCCAAGGCCTGGATCCTCAGAACCTGGATGTTCCTGGTGGGAGTCACCCCCAAGGCCTGGATCCTCAGGACCGAAAGGGGGCAGCGACACAGGTATGTGTGCTACACGTGCTAGCTGTTCGCCGGCGCGTGAGAGAAAAAAAGGCAGACCTTGGACACAGGCGAATGAAATAAGACTTGCTTGGCCTCTAAGATGGCCCACGACTGTGTTTATTGCAACTGTTCTTCTGACAGCATTCACGCTCTGTGAAAAAACAAACGAAGCAGGCGGCTGTGGAACCTGTGTCACCCTATACACTGACAGCAGTTGCGTGTGTTCTGTGAATGTCAACATGGCAAAACTCAATGATCTTTTCCTCATGTGGTCGGTGGCGATACGGTTTCAAACAGCCACAAAGTGGACGTCGAAACGTAAACAACGTTTCGTGTTGATCATCCACACGAAAGGTTTACTACTACAGCTGTTCTTTTTGAAATCCTCTGCTGTTTTCATTAGCTGGCTTCTTATGGCCTGTGGGGACATTGAATCAAACCCCGGACCAACACAGCAAAATATACAAGAACCATCACGAGATGTGTATTCAAACTACAGCCCAAGCTATGGTCATATACCTGTTTATCCCGGGAACGTTCCTGAACCAAATCCTGGACCAGATGGAACCCCAAATCACCGACTATTTTGTATGGCAGGCTATCAACATGATGAAGACCGGTATATCACGGGAAAACTTCAAGGTTGGTGGGAACTTCTTCAGAAAGACAACGAACATCTGAAACAGAAAATTGATCACTCACCAACAAGTGCCACTTCTTGAACAACAGTGCGAACCCTCTTCCAATGGAAGACTTGTTTCTAGAGGTGTCGCAAAAAATGGACAATCAAGTAGACAGAGTCGAGTCTTTTTCTCGCCGTAACAACCTGAGATTTTTTAACGTCTTTGAAAACCCAAATGAGACCAGCCTCCAGTGCACTCGTAAAGTGGTGCAGCTGATGAATCGTTTTTTCTCCTCCAAACAGTGGACGGTCGACGATGTGGAACGAGCCCATCGTGTTGGGCAAAGAAACAGCAACAACCGGTACCCTCGTCCCATCATTGCCTGCTTTTCCCACTGGCAGGATAAAATGTCCATTCTGAGAAGTCAGGAGTGCAGGAAGGAGATGGCTGATGCCCTGGGAATACGTGTGGCTGCAGATCTAACCAATCGCCAGAACCAGATCGTCAGAGAAGAGAGAAATGCCGGCAGACATGCCTACTTCTGGAGAGGTCGCTTGTTTTACAGCAAGAGAGAGAGAGAGAGAGAGAGAGAGAGAGAGAGAGAGAGAGAGAGAGAGAGAGAGAGAGAGGGAGGGAGGGAGGAGACTACAGTCATAACATGTTAGTCATAACATGTTTGGACCAGAAACCTTACCTCCCACGAACATATTTCAAAAACATGTATCACAGCAGACTGGATAGCCAGGCGTAAACAGCATCCAGCTGTCAGTGTAAACAGGTGCGGGGAGGGATGGGGGGGGGGGGGGGGGGGGGGGGGGGGGGGGAGGAGGGGATCATGAATGAAACAAAATAGAACAGAATAAAATAGAATGAAACGAAATGAAATAAGATAAAATAAAGTAAGACAAAATGAAATAAATGAAATGAAATAAAATGATATAAAATAAAATAAGATAAAATGAAATAAGATAAAAGAAAAACAATATAAAATGAAATGAAATGAAATAAAATGAGATCTAATGAAATGAAATGAAATGAAATAAAATAAAACAAAATAAATGAAATAGAAAATAAAACAGAATGAAATAAAATAAAACAAAACAAAATGAAATGAAATGAAATAAAATGAAATAAAATCAAATAAAAAGGGGACGACTGGAGACTTATTCAGCGTCTTGTTGGGATAGCGGGCTGAAGTTTTCTCTGTGTATGTCAGGCTTTTCCGCGTGGGTCTTTGACAGGGGTCTGTCTTTCTCTCAGTGTGTGTCAGGCTTTACCGGGTGGGTCTTTGACAGGGGTCTGTCTTTCTCTCAGTGTGTGTCAGGCTTTACCGGGTGGATCTTTGACAGGGGGTCTGTCACCCCGCGCCGTATTCATTCATTCACGCCGTCCCCGCGCCGCTACAACGCAAAAAGTCACAATGCGGTAATCTCCACGAAGAATGTCACATGGCAGTAGTCAGGAAGAAAAATATAACAAAAGTCAAATTTTTGTCCAAACTGCTGAATCGTTTGTGTGTGTGTGTGTGTGTGTGTGTGTGTGTGTGTGTGTGTGTGTGTGTGTGTGTGTGTGTGTGTGTGTGTGTGTTCGTTGTTGTTGTTGTTGTTTTTGTGTTCCATGGAGATTGTTGCATTATTGTATATAATGTCGAATGTTTAAACAGGATTTTTCGCCTACAGTGCTGCATCATTATGTTTTTCATGAATATTGGTGCATTATTATATTTTACGTTGCATGCACAAACAAAATTTTTCGTCCAGACTCGTGTATTGAGATGGTCTCTCTCTCTCTCTCTCTCCTCTCTCTCTCTCTCTCTCTCTCTCTCTGAACAGAGAGTGCTGCAT
>CM065736.1:52616621-52626621 GCA_033310375.1 Conus canariensis | reverse complement strand
ATAACCCTGTCTGACCTCTCATGATTGAAAAAACAAAACAAACAACAACCCCCAAAAAATGTTGATCTTGTTTGTTGTGATGATGAGCTAGGTTTCAAATGGGAAGAAAGTGAATAAGAGACTAGGATTTGTTTGTTTGTTTATCTTTGATTCTTTTCTGTAAAAAGACACAACAAAATACGGGTCTGGCTTCCGGTTTACCAGAATCAGTCAATTTCCTGCGGATTGAACCTATTGAATAGTGTGGCTAACCTTCTGGGTCAGGCACAGAAGCGTCACCCTGCTCGTGAAAAAAAAAGAAGTTATCATTGATGTCTGGCACAATATACAGTGGAAATGTCTGGAGCAAAGCAATGGTGCTCTCTCTCTCTCTCTCTCTCTCTCTCTCTCTCTCTCTCTCTCTCTCTGTGTGTGTGTGTGTGTGTGTGTGTGTGTGTGTGTGTGTGTGTGTGTGTGCGCGCGCGCGCGCGCGCGTGCGCGTGCGCGCGTGTGTGTGTGATACACGCAGAGAGAGAGAGAGAGAGAGAGAGAGAGAGAGAGGGGGGGGGGAGAGAGAGAGAGAGAGAGGGAAAAGAGAGAGAGGAGAGAGAGAGAGAGAGAGAATGTTGCTTATAACCCAGCCGACCGCAAAGGGCCTTATCAGGCCTGTCACCCGTTGTGGTGAACTGTAACCTTCGGAGGTCATCATCATTATCATCATCATTATCATCATTATTATCATCATCATCATCGTTGTTGTTATTATTATTATTATTGTCGTTATTATTATTGTTTCTTTTCCTTCTTCTTCTTCTTATTCTCATTCTTCTTCTTCTTCTTCTTCTTCTTTTCTTCTTCTTCTTCTTCTCTTCTTCTTCTTCTTTTCTTCTTCTTCTTCTTCTTCTAACAATAATTATTATTATTTTTTTCAACAGTGTGGGTTTCCGCTGGTGGAAGTATTAACAGTTTGTAACCATGGCAGAGAAGAAGGAGCCTGTCATGGAAGCTTTTCGATATTTGATGACATTTTCGTTTTGATGGCGGTTCCTGTAGTTAGTCTGACCGGAAAGGCAGCCATGTTGAATGTGGAGAGGAGGCGTAAGGGTTTAGTATTGAAAAAAAGAAGGTGATGCTTCATGTCAACAATGCCGAGCTGACCTCCACTTGTTCATTCGTCTGTGTTTTCTGTGTTGACGAGGTTAAAACTCTAAAAGCGAAGGCAGTCTAGAATCGATGTTCATATGTGTTTGTACATTTTTTTTCTTTCCGTGGTTGATATCTTGCATGTGACACGTCGCGGCACATGATGAAAAATTCTGTGTACCTCTTGTCTGTATTGGTGATAGGTGATGAGGTACCGCATGATTTTGGTGTTATGTTACTATAGGAGCAAACGTAACTTTCCTGGTTTATTTCACTGGTTATGTTAATTAGCTACAACGCTAATGAAGCGTTCCCTGATGTTGGTGACCACCATGTAACGGGTGTCTTCATTCAACAGTGTGGACAGGAACAGAGCTGAGTTGGTAGAGCGCCGAACTCGTGATCTAGGTGATTCTGGAGTTATGGGTTCGAATCTCTCCCGAACTGTTTCGATACAGTGGGATTTTATCCCTGGGACTAAACTGACACTGCTTTTGACTCCATTTCCCTAAACGTCCTTTAAATTAGACCGAGGTTTGTTGTGTATCGATATGCTTACCTTGCAACACGTAAAATCCAATCGTCGAAGAGAAGGTCAGTTTGGCCGTTGGTATAGATAACAGGTATACACACAGCATGCTCCCTACGTGAAAAATGAAAGAATGAGTGAATATACGAAGTGAGTGATACTCGACTGAATGACGTGGAAAACGACTGAATATAGCGCCAGTAGGCAGCTCTTCAGTCGCCGCCTTACAGACAGGTAGGCAGGCCGTTGTGTACGAGAGCGCGGTCTGTAAGGCGTGTAGAGCTTGGTCTCTAACTGAGGATAGGCGCTATATACGTACTCTGAATTATAATGATAACGTCTGCGGTACTTGATATGTACATAGACGATTCTTTTTTGCTTCCCAAAAAGCTGAGGTGATTGTCCTGTCCAAGCTAGTGCGCAGATACACTCACGTGCACGTGCATATGTGGACGCGAACACACAAACACTCACACACATACACACAACGCACACGCGTGCGCGCACGGGGCGCGCGCACACACACACACACATACACACATACACATACGCACACACACAGACACACACACACACACACACACACACACACACACACGTGCGCGCGCGCGCGCGCGTGCACACACACACACTTGCGCACGCATAACATACGAACCCATACACACATGCACACAACGCACACGCGCCTGCGAATACACACACACACACACACACACACACACACACACACACACACACACACACACACATGGACAAACACGTGCGCGCATGCGCGCTTGCACGCATACAGGCACATATATACACTGGCTGCAAGGACATACACACACACACACACACACTCTCTCTCTCTCTCTCTCTCTCTGTCTCTCTCTCTCTCTCTCTCTCTCTCTCTCTCTCTCTCTCTCTCTCTCTCTCTTTGTCTGAAAGGCTAACTATACCGTTCTCATCCGGTTAGCTACAAGAATACATACTCTTGCACGGATACATACATGCGTTCTTTAAGTAAACCATATGTGTTACGTGTCGGAAAGAAAATCCACAACACACTGTCGGCCACTTCAGTACAGTTCAGATCATTCAGCATGGTCGTCCACACGACTTGTAAAACCAGGTAATTACCAATACCAAAAAGGAGAGAGAGAGAGAGAGGGGGGGGGGGGGGCGGTCAGTATCGTATTAGATAGTAAACTTAGAGAGAGTTCAAGTGTATTGAATAGTCTACTTGTATCCTTTTTCTAACTTGCTGTGTTGGCACCACCTGCAGAGAGAGAGAGAGAGAGAGAGAGAGAGAGAGAGAGAGAGAGAGAGAGAGAGAGAGGCAGGGCGGGGGGTAGCGGGTGGGTTGTGGTGGAGTGAGGAGTGAGGAGGTAGAAGTAGCTGGAGGTTGGGAAAGAACGGTAACTGTCGTATGGAAGTTGAGCGGCGAGAGAAAGGCCGTAAGCTTGTCTCCCCTGACTGCGGATCACACACGCGTGTGGCCACATTCCACAGTTAGGATTTTGCACTAAAACACTATATTATAATCCATTGTAAGCGTTTTGAGGCGTCCTATAAATTTGAGCCAATATTTCAAGTTAAACTGATAACTGATCAAAAGAACAACTCCCCGCCAATTATTTCCCTTCTTTTGGGGGGGATTTTCACCGATGAAATCACAAACAGTCTTCAAATACATGATCTTACCCTTAGTTCACATCACATTTCAGGCCTTTGCACTCACCTGTGACCCTATCTTTGCGCCAGCTTGAAGTCCCCAAATAGTCCCATTCCTTTGATTTTGACCTGTCTGCTTGGAACCACCTGTCTTGTACCTTGATGACCATATGATTAAAAAAAAATGAGGAGAATCAACTTTCAGGCTCAAGGAAAATCATCAAAACGATCAAGTTCCGCCAGTCTATAAATACTCGACTTCTTAAGCAAGGTCTTGGCACATGAATCTTTGGTGTGCAACCTGTGTGTCAGCGCTCCTCCGCTTTATTTATCGCACGCCGGTGAAACACCAGTCGACAACAACAACGCCAGATTTCTCTCCCCTCTCTGTACACGTTTATACGGAGGCTGGCCGCTCGAAGGCCACGGGGTCACGGAGTCCCTGCCCGCTGTTGTTATGTTAGGCACTACTGTCACATCTGGGTTGCCTGGAGGCGTCAAACTTGCCCCAGTGTGACAGGGGCCCGGGGCAAACTGTGGAAGTGGATGGGCTCAGTGTAGCGGATTGGGGGGGCGTTCACCATTCGCCCTCTTTCGTTTCACTTTTTCCCCTTTCGCCCCACGTCGTTTCGCCCCGTCTGTGTTTTAGGTGTTGTTAATTCGCCCTCAAGCAGGCGTCCCAGTCAATTAACGCAATATCAGGTTGCCGTTTTGTGGAGTAAATTAATCCGTTTCATTGTGTAATACGTATAAGACACATGAATGAACACACGCCTGTATGCACGTACGCACACATATACACATTCTTGTATACGTGCCAGTACATACGCGTGGGCGCATACACATACGCACGCACGCACCCACGCACGCACCCACGCACGCACACACACACACACGCGCGCGCGCGCGCGCGCGCGCACTGATGATGACGCACGCTCACTTCTTCAACACAAAAAGCAGACATTGGACTGAAATTTAATAGCAACCGATCAAGCATGCCATGGCTATGGTTAGACTGATCAACGACTTCGTTTGTCTATTTGTTTGTTCGTTTGTTTTTGTTTTTTTTTTTTTTTTTTTTTTTTTTCGCGTTGTTCCTGTTTCACGCCAGACAGAAATGTTCAAGAAAGAAAGAAAGAAAAGTAAAGCGGAATGGGTTGGAGGTCGGTATGACACACTGTGATCTTTCGCTCCAGTACTGTCACAACGCCCTGGAAGAGCGACGCGAAAAAGAGCGAAACGGATCGCTCCTCCCCCCCCCCCTCCCCCTCCACCCTCACCCCCACTCACCCTCCCCCACCGCCACCGCTCCCGCCGCGGATTGCGGAGAATCGCCCAACACACTGAATTCGGCGTCCAGACAGACGACCGATGACGCACGTGATAAAGAAAAGAACACACACACACACACACACACACACACACACACACGCACACGCGCGCGCACGCACGCACGCACGCACGCACGCACGCACGCACGCACACACACACTGTGCGCATTTATCAGCTTGGGTTATGTGGGCAAACGCGAGGAACTTTTTGTTTTTAATGTGAAATTTTCTTGTGGATTTGGAGTGCATCTTCTCCGCATGTATGCTACATGAAGCTGTACCGCAAGCCGCAAAGCTTGGAGTGAGGTGCACGTACCTGTTTGACCTGAATTAGTATACATGTGTGTCCCTGTCTCATACGAAGTTTCCATTTTCACCACAATGTTTCCGTGTGTTTAAAGTCGTTGGTTCATCAGGTGATGATTATCTGTCCACAGCCCCCACAGTCGTTGGTTCACCAGGTGATGATTGTCTGTCCACAGCCCCCACAGTCGTTGGATCACCAGGTGATGATTGTCTGTCCACAGCCCCCACAGTCGTTGGTTCACATGATTGTCTGTCCACAGCCCCCACAGTCGTTGGTTCACCAGGTGCTGATTGTCTGTCCACAGCCCCCACAGTCGTTAGGTTCACCAGGTGATGATTGTCTGTCCACAGCCCCCACAGTCGTTAGGTTCACCAGTTGATGATTGTCTGTCCACAGCCCCCACAGTCGTTAGGTTCACCAGGTGATGATTGTCTGTCCACAGCTTCTACAGTCGTTAGGTTCACCAGGTGATGATTGTCTGTCCACAGCTTCTACAGTCGTTGGTTCACCAGGTGATGATTGTCTGTCCACAGCCCCCACAGTCGTTAGGTTCACCAGGTGATGATTGTCTGTCCACAGCCCCCACAGTCGTTAGGTTCACCAGGTGATGATTGTCTGTCCACAGCCCCACAGTCGTTAGGTTCACCAGGTGATGATTGTCTGTCCACAGCTTCTACAGTCGTTGGTTCACCAGGTGATGATTGTCTGTCCACAGCCCCCACAGTCGTTAGGTTCATCAGGTGATGATTGTCTGTCCACAGCCCCCACAGTCGTTGGTTCACCAGGTGATGATTGTCTGTCCACAGCCCCAACAGTCGTTGGTTCACATGATTGTCTGTCCTCAGCTTCTACAGTCGTTGGTTCATCAGGTGATGATTGTCTGTCCACAGCCCCCACAGTCGTTGGTTCAGCAGGTGATGATTGTCTGTCCACAGCCCCCACAGTCGTTGGTTCATATGATTGTCTGTCCACAGCTCCTACAGTCGTTAGGTTCACCAGGTGATGATTGTCTGTCCACAGCCCCCACAGTCGTTGGTTCATATGATTGTCTGTCCACAGCTCCTACAGTCGTTGGTTCACCAGGTGATGATTGTCTGTCAACAGCTCCTACAGTCGTTGGTTCATATGATTGTCTGTCCACAGCTCCTACAGTCGTTGGTTCACCAGGTGATGATTGTCTGTCCACAGCTCCTACAGTCGTTGGTTCATATGATTGTCTGTCCACAGCTCCTACAGTCGTTGGTTCACCAGGTGATGATTGTCTGTCAACAGCTCCTACAGTCGTTGGTTCACATGATTGTCTGTCCACAGCTCCTACAGTCGTTGGTTCACCAGGTGATGATTGTCTGTCCACAGCCCCCACAGCCGTTGGTTCACATGATTGTCTGTCTAAAACCCCCACAGTCGTTGGTTCACCAGGTGATGATTGTCTGTCCACAGCCCCCACAGTCGTTGGTTCACATGATTGTCTGTCCACAGCCCCCACAGTCGTTGGTTCATCAGGTGATGATTGTCTGTCCACAGCCCCCACAGTGGTTGGTTCATCAGGTGATGATTGTCTGTCCACAACCCCCACAGTCGTTGGTTCACATGATTGTCTGTCCACAGCTTCTACAGTCGTTAGGTTCACCAGGTGATGATTGTCTGTCCACAGCCCCCACAGTCGTTGGTTCACCAGGTGATGATTGTCTGTCCACAGCTTCTACAGTCGTTGGTTCACCAGGTGATGATTGTCTGTCCACAGCCCCCACAGTCGTTGGTTCACCAGGTGATGATTGTCCACAGCCCCCACAGTCGTTAGGTTCACCAGGTGATGATTGTCTGTCCACAGCCCCCACAGTCGTTAGGTTCACCAGGATGATGTCTGCACAGACATGTTAGTTCACCAGGTATGATGCTGCCCAGCTCTACAGTCGTTAGGTTCACCAGGTGATGATTGTCTGTCACAGCTTCTACAGTCGTTGGTTCACCAGGTGATGATTGTCTGTCCACAGCCCCCACAGTCGTTAGGTTCACCAGGTGATGATTGTCTATCCACAGCCCCCACAGTCGTTAGGTTCACCAGGTGATGATTGTCTGTCCACAGCCCCCACAGTCGTTAGGTTCACCAGGTGATGATTGTCTGTCCACAGCCCCCACTGTCGTTAGGTTCACCAGGTGATGATTGTCTGTCCACAGCCCCCACAGTCGTTAGGTTCATCAGTGATGATTGTCTGTCCACAGCCCCCACAGTCGTTGGTTCACATGATTGTCTGTCCTCAGCTTCTACAGTCGTTGGTTCATCAGGTGATGATTGTCTGTCCACAGCCCCCACAGTCGTTGGTTCACCAGGTGATGATTGTCTGTCCACAGCCCCCACAGTCGTTGGTTCACCAGGGGATGATTGTCTGTCCACAGCATCTACAGTCGTTAGGTTCACCAAGTGATGATTGTCTGTCCACAGCCCCCACAGTCGTTAGGTTCACCAGGTGATGATTGTCTGTCCACAGCCCCCACAGTCGTTGGTTCACCAGGTGATGATTGTCTGTCCACAGCCCCCACAGTCGTTAGGTTCACCAGGTGATGATTGTCTGTCCACAGCTTCTACAGTCGTTAGGTTCACCAGGTGATGATTGTCTGTCCACAGCCCCCACAGTCGTTAGGTTCACCAGGTGATGATTGTCTGTCCACAGCCCCCACAGTCGTTGGTTCACCAGGTGATGATTGTCTGTCCACAGCCCCCACAGTCGTTAGGTTCACCAGGTGATGATTGTCTGTCCACAGCTTCTACAGTCGTTAGGTTCACCAGGTGATGATTGTCTGTCCACAGCTTCACAGTCGTTAGGTTCACCAGGTGATGATTGTCCACAGCCCCCACAGTCGTTAGGTTCACCAGGTGATGATTGTCTGTCCACAGCTTCTACAGTCGTTGGTTCACCAGGTGATGATTGTCTGTCCACAGCCCCCACAGTCGTTAGGTTCACCATGTGATGATTGTCTGTCCACAGCTCCAGCACTGTGCCAGTGTCCAGACAGACGCAGCACCAGAGCCGCTCTCCGTCAGCTGCACCGTCACACGGACCATGACACCTCCACCCGAACCGACCCTCCTCCACGTCCCCTAGACCACACCCCTCCCTCCACCTCTTCACCGCCATCGTCGCTGGACATGTTGTCGCTGTCTCCGAACCCGTCCGTCTCCCTGGGGCTGGGGGCCCGGAGACGCGGCACTGTCGCCACGTTATCGTCCGTGGGTGTAGATGGCGCTGCGGGCCGGCCCTCCACCTCCCCTCTCCTCAGGGTGGCGCCGGACAGACCCGGGAGGAGAGGCAGCTCCCCTCTCGGGAACTCCAGCCTTTCCTTCAAAGACTACAGCTCTAGCAGAGAAGCAGGCTTGACGTCAGGCGCCTCCATGATAACATCTCCGGCCTCGCCCTGTCTCGCCGCGCTCCCTGCCCAACTTCCGCCCCAAGCGGCCCTCCCTGGCTGTCTCCAACAACCTGCTCCCTCTGGCGGAGGAGAGCGCGTCCGACGGTTTGTCCACCCCCTCACCCCCCACCCCCACCAACGTTACTCAGCGAATCAACATCCGGAGATCAACTCACGTGTTTCTGAGTGACGGGGGTGAGCAGAGCTCTCCTCCCCCTCCTTTGTCTCCGTGGAAGAAAAGCGATGACGACGTGTTTGTGTCAGATCCCTACAAAGGACCCCCCAGCGGAAGAACGGTCCCTGGGATAAACAGCCACAGCGTCATCAATCTGAATCGCAGCGACAGCAGCAAGATCAACACCGGCGCTGACTTCAACGCCAGAAGCACCAGCAGTTTCAGTTCTGGGATTGGAATTACCAGCAGGAGTAGCTGGGGAACTGGAAGCAGCAGCTCTGTGGGAGGAGAAAAGAGCAGCACGAACAGTGTGGGAATGAGAACAAACTATGGCAGCAGAATGGGAATCGGTGCCAACTCCAGCAGCGGTACTGGATCAGAAATCTACAGCAATAACATCAATGCACCTACGACCAGGAATACCCTGACCGACACTGGGATCAGAAGGAATCCTTTCATCGGGAATACAACTCTTACCACCGCCAACACGACACTGGCAGCAAGAACAGTATCTTCGGGTCTGGAAGCAACGCTGTTGGCTCGGGAACAGGCACGGGCACTGCAGCTGGCAGTAAACAGCTCAGTTCTGCATTTGGCAGTGGAAGCACAGCGCTATCAAGCCACAGAAGTACTGCACTGGGCTCCAACACAACACCTACCAGCTTTAGAAACGGAAGCACGAGCTACAGCACCCTCCGTGGAACCAGCAACAGCACGGGCATTGAAAGCAGCACCAGCAGCACGGTACCAGGGATCAGCAGACTGCGCCACACTGGCGTGGGAAGCAGCTTCGCTCACAGCACCGGAACAGCAAGTGACACCAGCAGCAGCGGCAGCAGCAGCCTGGAAAACTGGAAGAGTCTACAGAACCAGTATGGACATCAGGCACAGGAGCGGCACAATGGGGATAACCAACAGCCTGGACATGGGAAGTGCAGGCAACAGAACCACGGGGGTAGACAATGATGACACTCGCAACACAGGACTGGGTATCAGCAGCATTAAAGGAACCAGCAGTCGCCACACCGACCGCTGGGGAATGGAAACGGCTGGGAATACCACGGGGGAGAACCAAACCAACAGCCTGGACACCGAGAGGAACAAGGGGGGACTGGAACACCGTAGCTCTGTGGAGGCAGGACGCAGCGGCGGCAGTCTCCCCTTCGGGAGAGACAGAGACAGACCGGGTATACAAGGAAGGACGGAGACTGCCGTGACCGCTGGCAAGGGAGACCACTCCAATATTGACGAATGTGACGATGAAGATGAGCTGCTTGACCGGGTAAGTGGGCAGAGAGAGAGAGAGAGAGAGAGAGAGAAGGAGAGAGAGGAGAGAGAGAGAGAGAGAGAGAGAGAGAGAGAGAGAGAGAGAACGTGCGTATGTGCATGTGTGCGTGCGTGCGTGTGTTTGTGCTTGCATGCGTGTATGCGTGCACACGTGTGTGTGTGTGTGTGTGTGTGTGTGTGTGTGTGTG
>CM065736.1:52581621-52609121 GCA_033310375.1 Conus canariensis | reverse complement strand
AGACCCGCACCAAACCTTGCGCTTTTATGGTCACAGTACATCAATAGGAGCCTTGTTCATCGAGACCCGCACCAAACCTTGCGCTTTTATGGTCACAGTACATCATAGGAGCCTTGTCATCAAGACCCGCACCAAACCTTGCGCTTTTATGGTCACAGTACATCAATAGGAGCCTTGTCATCATAGACCCGCACCAAACCTTGCGCTTTTATGGTCACAGTACATCAATAGGAGCCTTGTTGTCATTAAGACCCGCACCAAACCTTGCGCTTTTTATGGTCACAGTACATCTATAGGAGCCTTGTTGTCATTAAACCGCACCAACTCGCTTTTATGTCATGTACTCTATAGACCTTTGTTGTCATAAGACCGCTACCAAACCTTGCGTTTAGGTCACAGTACTCAAAGGGCCTTGTCATCGAGAACCCGCACCAAACCTTGCGTTTTTATGGTCACAGTAATCTAATCAGCCGTTTTTCAAATCGTTGATATTCATGCTTTCTTTCTTGAGAAATGTTACCAAAATGTTGGAAATGAAATGTTGAGGAAACCGAGAAAAAAAAAATCCATATTGCATTGTCTGAACCAGATCTACATGAAAATCACTCACACACACACACACACATTCGTTCTTGGGGCGATATCACACAGACATCACATTACAGTATTTCCAGTCGAAACATGCTTACAACAAAGCGCTCCCTGTGATTCCGTCCGTTCAACTTCGGTGAGAAACGGCTGTTGAAACTGTTCCACGGTTGTACTCATTCCACCACCAGCACCAGCCTGACAAAATGCCGTTCTGGTGTTTCGCACGGTCCCATCCAATGAACGGCGCTGCTGGCCCGTCACGTGACTATGCCTCGCTTGACAGTCAAATAGCGGACGGAAACTGACGAGCCTGTGTCAAAAAGTTGATTTGATAGTCTTTGCTCCGGACTGTCTTATTCCATTGCAGCTGACCCTGGGGGAGTGATATTGAAGACTGGAAGAAACAGGCACCCCACACTAAGCAGGCCGTTTTGGTGCTCTTTTGGTTTGTGCTGTTTCTCCCCCACCAGTGGAGTTGTTGGTGGTGCTGTGCAATGACTCTCATGTGTAGCGTCTTGCCATGGAGATTTCGTTGCCGTATATGCCTGATTTAAAAAGAAAAACAAAAGGAGGCTTCGAAATACTCACTGCTGTAAATTTTGCGAGACTCTTTGCGAGGAATGGGCGTTGCACTTGGCATGTCGTGTCGTGTGACATAAGCTTTAGGACCCATTCCTTTTTGTCCACCAAGTTTCGTTAGAACTGGCTCAGCGGTTGGGTTTTTTTTTTCTTTAGCGTCATTTTCCTAACAGACAGACAAAGCAACGAACACACACGGGTCCTTCGTGCACGTAATTTTAAGAGCAGGTCAGAGACACCTGAAGAAAGGAACTGTTCAAGTTCACAGTTTGCACAGTAAACTTCTGCTCGCTGCTACTCTCTGTTTCCTTCTTTTTTCTTTCTTTCTTTCTTGGAATACGTCATTGGAAAGGAAATACGTTTACACCAAAGGTTAGCAGTGTAGCAGTAGTGGACCATTTGGATTCTCGGCATTGCTGGCAGAGAAAGGGTTAAGGGACTGGCGGGTCATTTGTTACGTCCCCTGCATTCTGAAGCAGAGAGGCCGCGGCTTGAATAAACAGCAAACCACAGTTTAAAACACTTACTCATACACGCGTACGAACACGTGCACACACACACACACACACACGCGCGCGCGCGCGCGCGCGCGCGCGCGCGGACGCAGGCGCAGTGGCACGCAGAGAGAGAGAGAGGAGAGAGGAGAGAGAGAGAGAGAGAGAGAGAGAGAGAGAGAGAGAGAGCATTTGTACGTATATGCATACATGCATAGCGTGTGTGTGTGTGTATGTGTGTTGTGTGTGTGTGTGTGTGTGTGTGTGTGTGTGTGTGTGTGTGTGTGTGTGTGTGTGTGTGTAACTACGCATGTGTTTGCATGCATGTGTGATTGAGTATATGGGAGGGAAGAGAGAGAGAGAGAGAGAGAGAGAGAGAGAGAGAGAGAGAGAGAAGAAGACAGACAGACAGACAGACAGACAGACAGACAGACAGACAGACAGAGACAGAGAGACAGAGAAAGAAAGAGAACTTATATTCTTTCAATGATATTGAGGCGTAGCCTGTTCAAGTGTATCCTTGCCGAAACTAACTCATGCAAATGGGATATCAAAAAATAAGAAGAAGAAAAAAAAAAAAAAGAGAAAAAAGAACATAGGGTTATGGATTACATGTCTCTCCCCCCCCCCCCCCCCCCCCCCCCCCCCCCCCCCCCCCCCCGACCTCCAATTCATTTGCCTGACAACATGAAGGCACCAACGCTGACAAAGAGACCAAAGGCTGGGAGGGGTGGGTGGGCGGCAGTCGGTTGAGACTAGGGGAAGGGGAGAGGGGCGGAGTGGAGGTGCAGGGTGACAAAAGATGGCAATGTGGGATAATATAACGGGTAAAAAAAAACACACACACACACATTTGTAACACACACACACGCACGCACGCACGCACGCACGCACACAGCACGCACGCACCACGCACGCACGCACGCACGCACGCACACACACTCACACACACACACACACACACACACACACACACACACACACACCACACACACACACACACACACACACTTCCAAGTTGGTTAGATCACTGGCAATGATACGATGATGTGTGCGATCAGTGTTGTGCTCATGACGAGGATGACGATGACGATGTTCATGGCAATAAGTTAACCTGCACTGGAAAAGGCGCAACACATCCCCGCTGGGTAGTATAGTTCACCTTCACTACCAATGCAGTGAATACCACGACATCTCTTACTGCTGGTGATCCAGTCACTGCGATGTAGGATGATGACCTCCGCAGGTGCTTCAAAGGAACGGTGTAGTCTGTGCGACGTTTTCAGAGGTCTTTAATGACAGTGGAGAGAGAGAGAGAGAGAGAGAGAGAGAGAGAGAGAGAGAGAGAGAGAGAGAGAGAGAGAGAAGGGCCAAGTTTTACATCTGGGACAAAAGAGTTCCACAACGATATATCTGAACGTGTAAAACTAGTTTTGAACATAATTATCTGTCCGAATGCATGGTGGATGTATAATTGTTAGAGCCTCATCATCTTCTTCTGCGTAGGCAGGCTGATACTCCTGCGGACACTCCCTGTATGGACAGACAAATATTAATCCCATGTACCCAACAAAGAGAGTGGAGTTTTGTGTGTATGACCGTTTTCTATCCTGCCATTAAGGCAGCCATACTCCATCTTCGGGGAAGGTGCATGCTATGTGTAACGTGTCATCCATACCAACGGCCAAACTGGCCTTCCCTTCCGAAAGTTGGTGATAGGATTTTACGTGTGTGCAAGATGTTATGCGTGCGTTCACACACGGAACCTCGGTTTATAGTCTCATTCGAAGGACTGTATGGGAAATGGAGTCAGAACTAATGGAAAATCCCCCTGTACCGAAACGGCCCGGCGGAGATTCGAACCCGCAACCCTTGGATTACGAGTCCGGCGCTCTACCAACTGAGCTATTCTGGGCCCCTAGAGCCACATCAACATGAGGCCCGAGTGAGCACATCTGTGAGGTCAGATCACTGTGTACGTTGTACAGTAGTACAACTCTGTTGAAGTCTAGTATCTGCTGCTGCAGTCAGCAGCAGCAGCAGCAGCAGCAGCAGCAGCAGTGCGTGTGATTCAGCTTGCTTCTGTGAGGCTGATAAGCAAGAGTCTGGTAGGATTCCCTTTGGTGCTCTCCTGAATGTAGATTTCTGGAACAAACTTCTTTACAGCACATTCCCAGACTGAGGGCGCTTAAACTGATGTGAAACAGGCATGGCAAAGAGCCCGACAGAACGTTCTCCGAATGTCTGTGCCCGTGTAAGCCTTCAGTCGCTTGGAGCAGGAGGAAACTGCCAGCTGGTGTGGTGACTGAGAAGGGTTTCTATATGAGACTGCCACCTCACTTCCTCCTCCGCTGTCGTCACTCCCAGCACTCGGTGCTCAGGCACTTGTTCGTAGTGGGCCGTCTGTAATCAGATCGACACAAGAGTATTTGCTTGGTGGAGAGAGAGAGAGAGAGAGAGAGAGAGAGAGAGAGGGGGGGGGGGGGGAGCAAGTCGACATCGCTTGCAATTAAGATATTCCATGAAAGTCCATAACATTTCGGATTTATTCCACATTTTGTTCAAGACCAAAAGCCCACACCAGTCTGGAACAAATGTTAATGTGTGTTTGTTGATGTCTTCAGCTGCTGCCATGTCACCTGTGTCAGGTGCAGGATATGTGGGCAAGCTTGGAACCATCCTTTTTTTTTTCCTTTCATATTGTCTCCTTGTTCGTCCTGTGTACTGGGAGTCGTCATTGGAGCGAGGCGAACTGGTGCTGGAAACAGCATGGTCTGGAATCCTGTGGCTGTCCTTCCGCGGAATCAATAATGACCCTTCGTGTTGGTCGTCTGCTGTGTAGTTCTTTGCCTTCTTTCAGTTATAATTTTCGAAAGAAACGACAATTATTATTATTATCATTTGTCTTGTTGTTGTTGTCGTCGTTGTTGTTAGTACTGTTATTATTGTTGTTGTTATCCGTTGCTGTTTTTATCTTTTTATTATATATTATTATGTATTATATACATTATTGTTCATTTTGTTATTACTGTTATTATTATCATTTTACTAATATAGCTAATGATCACTTCATTGTTGTGTTGTTGAATTACAGCCGCACACACGTCAAATATTCTCTCGAAAGATCCGGGCAAATCATCACTTCACTCTCTGTGCTGCAAGAAATCAACTGTACTGACCCCCCCCCCCCTCCCCCCCCCCGTACCCCAACCCATGCCCCGGCCCCTCCCCTCCCACCCCCACCCCCACCTCCACCTGCATCGTCCACCAAAACCCCCCTCCGCTTTCGCCTCCCCCCCCCCCCCCCCCCCCCCCCCCCCCTGTGTTGAACTCTCGATCGCACTCTCCGTCAACACCGATTCCCCCCCCCCCCCCCCCTCCCCCCCCCCCCCCCCCCCCCCCGGTAGCCAAGCGAACTGACACGCCTTATGAAGATTGACAGCCTCTGTCTCCGCGCAAGACAGTGTGATAGAAACTGACAAAGAGGACCGTGCTTCTGTTTTTGTTGAGATATTCGGTGATACCGTCACTGATCCTATCTCGACTCCCGTTTCGCTGCACACGTTTAGCGGCAGGTTGACTCCCTGTACATCTGTCTCAATGCACGGGGCCTTTTTTCTGTTGGATTGATTGCACACACGACTGAGCAAGTGTGGGCCCACCCCCCATAGAATGAAACGGTCATTTCCATACAGTAACCAATTTTTTTCTTCTTCTGCCACTGATCGTTGTGGCGTAACACGGCACAAGGAGTAAACGATGAATCAAAACCTGTCGTTCAACATTCTTTCTGATTTCCTTCTTTTTTCTTTTTTTTTTTTTTTCTTAAAAGAAATCGAAATTCCCTTTATGAGAGTCTTTACGCAAGGCTGCTGTCTGTATGATTAGTAGAACAGTATGTTCACCTATGACGATGTGAGTGACGGTCTGGAGTGAAATTGACATTTTGCTGCCGCCTCTGTGGGAAAGTAATGATTTAGGCCTACTCTGTGCGCGCGCGCGCGCGCGTGTGTGTGTGTGTGTGTGTGGCGTATGTGTGTATGTGTAGCTGTGCTGCGCGCGCGGCGAGCGGTATAAGGGGGGGGGGACCACGTAGCAAATGATAATAATGCATGTAAAGCTGTGCAAAAAAATCAGACGACAGGACACTTTGTACTCTGTTGGTATCAGACACAACTCATGTGCTTAAGGATAACCATTATCTGGGACAGAGAACAAATGAGCAGGAAGGAGAGGAGAGAGAGAGAGGAGAGAGAGAGGAGAGAGAGAGAGAGAGAGAAGGAGAGAGAGAGAGAGAGAGAAGGGGGGGGCTGGGGGGGGGGGGGAATTGTGCTCAAAGCGGACTTAAAATCCAATGGAACTTCTTCGGTTTGTGTGTGTGGTGTGTGTGTTGTGTGTGTGTGTGTGTGTGTGTGTGTGTGTGTGTGTGTGTGTGTGTGTGTTGTGTGTATAATCATAAGTCAAATCGAAAAACGAGAAATTTCTTTAGTGTCAGAATTTTCAAAGGAAAGACTACAGAGGACATAGTAAGGATATATTTAGATACAAAAGATAGAAATTCATTTTAAAAAATTGTATTTAAAGAAATTGTTTAAATCTATTCGTCTGTGTGTGTGTGTGTGTGTGTGTGTGTGTGTGTGTGTGTGTGTGTGTGTGTGTGTGTGTGTGCAGTAGTATTCCCAGTCAATTTAACCGGCTTGCTTGCTGAACTGATTTAATCAGTTTTGAAAAAAATAATTCAAAAGACTATTTCACACACACACACACACACACACACACACACACACACACACACACACACACCCACGCGCGCGCGCGCGCGCGCACACCACACACACACACACACACACACACACACAACTTTGATTGACAGACCAACACACACACACACACACACACACACACACACACACACACACACACACATTATATCAATATCTTGTCCCTTATCCCATGACTGTTTTAAACCAATATTCCAAATTAAAACATGTATGTAAAGTCAAGAAAAATTGATGGCACAGAATTTGTCTTGTCAGGCTGAGATTAAGGACAATTGGTTGCGTTGGAAACAGAATTTGATTTGGTAATATTGCATCTAAGGGTTCTCCTGTCCTGTTTAAGATTAATGACTGACTGTTGGTTGCGTTGGAAACAGTATTTGATCTGGTAACAGTGCATCTAAGGGGTCTCCTGTCCTGTGTGTAAGCATGGTCTGACAGGCGGAGCCTTTTATCCTCAGAGAGAAAATTTGCGAAGAACGGCGGGGAAAAAATTACAGACCTACATTTTTTTTCACACAAAATCAACCAAACCAAACCAAATCAAACCAGACCAGACCAAACCAAACCAGACCAGACAAACCAAACCAGACCAGACCAGACCAAACCAAACCAGATCAGACCAAACCAAAGCAAACTAAACCAAATCAAACCAGACCAAACCAAATCAAACCAGACCAAATCAAAGCAAACCAAACCAAATCAAGTCAAACCAGACCAAACCAAATCAAACCAAACCAAACCAAACCAAACCAAACCAAGCCAGACCAGACTAAACCAAACGAAACGAAACGAAACCAGACGAAACCAGACCAAACCAAACGAAACCAAATCAAACCAGACCAAACGAAACGAAACGAGAAACGAAACCAGACCAAACCAAACGAAATCAAACGAAACGAAACGAAACCAAACCAGACCAGACCAGGCCAGACCCGACCAACGAAACGAAACCAAACCAAACCAAACCAAATCA
The DNA here is from genome assembly GCA_033310375.1 of Conus canariensis. Classification (NCBI taxonomy): domain Eukaryota; kingdom Metazoa; phylum Mollusca; class Gastropoda; order Neogastropoda; family Conidae; genus Conus; species Conus canariensis. The sequence continues at coordinate 52,601,703 of CM065736.1, read as the reverse complement.
AACCAAACCAAACCAGACCAAACGAAACCAGAGACAGGATCTGATCAACATGTTAATGTCAGAGAACACAGAGATGATTGTGACTCTTTCAAAACGTACATCAAAGGTATGAATGACGCGGACATATAGAACTTTAAGCCATCCTCAGGTGGTCAAGGAATGATGTTTGTGTTTACCTAGGAGTTGATGAACCTTCAGCGATCACGTGGAGACCGAAACAGAAACACTGATGGCGGAAATAATAAAATCATTGTTTATGTTGTATGGTTGTCGTGCATTTCATGTTTTTTTTATTTTTATTTTTTTTTCTATTTTATATTATACTTCTAGCTGACATCAAAACTTCTTTTTACCGTATTCTACACAAGAGGTGTTTAGGAAGAACATAGAAGTATCCAAATGCCGAACTGTCACTTCGGCGCAAGCGATGCGTGTGCCGTGACAGATTTGGTCAGCAAAGAATCTCTCTCTCTCTCTCTCTCTCTCTCTCTCTCTTCTCTCTCTCTCTCTTCTCTGTAAGACTCTTCTAAAAACCACTTTGTTTCAGCTGTAACTCTCTCTCTCCATCCCTCACATACACACATGCAAGCACGCGCGCGCGCGCGCGCGCACACACACACACACACACACACACACACACACACACACACACATTGACTGACTGACTGACACCATTTACTGTCATATTAACATATTGTTGTACACACACACACACACACACACACACACACACACACACACACACACAATCCCCCCCCCCCCCCCCCCCCCCCACACAACACACGCACGCCCGCACGCACACACACATACACAGAGGTACGCACGCACGCACGCACACACACAGACATACAAGCACACACACACACACACACACACACACACACACACACACACCCATGAACACAGTGCCAGTTCTTGCAGATATACACAGAGGGGTGGGGGGGGGGGGGTGGTAGGGTAAGGGGAAGCAACCTCTTGTATGTTTATAGCAGGGAGGCACTGGGCAGCGGGGGTGCTGTCCGCATGTCCGCTTCAATCAGCTGCCCCCCCCCCCCCCTCCACCCCCCCTCACCCCCTCCAACACAGCTCTACAGGCCTGTCAGTCAGCCCGGAACACTGCCCCCCCCCCCCCACCCCCCTCCACCTCCCGCCAGTCATGGCTCTGAATAACAGGCGCGGCTGATGGAGTTGGCCCTGCCTTGATAATGACGTCATTTCCCATCGCCAGGCCCTAGCTAGACATCAAAGACCCAATCACCAGAGAGAGAGAGAGAGAGAGAGAGCGAGAGAGAGAGGGAGAGAGAATGTGTAGATTATACCATTTTATACATCATATCATATCAGTAGAAAGAAACTCGTGGAGAGCGTGGCAGCAGAGAGTCCTCAGAAGAGAAGCCCCCTTCAAGCAAGTGTTTCGGCCCTTATCTCCTGACACTCTAGGGGGGTTGGGCCACACCCGGTTCATGACTCCGGATGTCCCTCTGCTGCCCCTTTTTTTTCCCATCTTGGGACGAGCCATGGCTGGGATTCGAACCCATGACCCTCTGGACATGCTCATTTTCCACTTAATGACTCGCGCTTTAACCACTGAGCCACAGGGACACCTGATCTTTGTAGGGAAATTAAGCCTTATGAAGTTCACTTTTGTTCCTCCTTGACCAGATCCAGCTTGAACACCTCTCTGCCGCTTCTGCCATTGCTTTCAGGGCTCTGTTTTTTTCCTTCCCTGCAACTGAGAGCTGTTTCATGAGGCTGTATGCAGACGTTCCTACAAACCCCCTAGCTCCAATTTCTGCAGTGAGGACTTTGACCTGATAGCCTTCTCTCCTCAGGCTGTTTGCCAGATCAGCATACTTTTCAGTCTTGTAGATTTGAGCTGCCTCCATTCTGTTCTCATATGGCACCGTGAGCTCGATCATGATCAGCTGCTTGGTTGACTGAGAGTGGACTACTATGTCTGGTCTCATGCCACTCTTGCTGATGATCTCTGGGTGACTCTTCCATTCTGGGAGGTCTGCAGTGCACTCCCAGTCATCTGCCCCATCCAGCAGACTCTGCCTGCATGTTTCGAGTGGCACTGTTGTTCTTGGCCATGATTTGCTGCCTCCTGCCGTGAAGAATGTTGCGGGTGCTTTTGGAGTCCTGATTTTCCCTTTTGTGGTGTTGGTACTAGCCCAGACTACTTGTACAATCTCTTTGAGCACTTGGTTGTGCCTCCATGTGTACCTTCCTTGAGCCAGGGCTACTTTACATGAGCTTAGGACATGCTCCACTGTTTGTTTTTCATGGCAGAGGGGGCATGCAGGATCGTCTGTTTTCCCCCACTTCACCAGGTTTGCATTTGAGGGCAGAAGGTCATATGCAGATCTGAGAATGAAGCTGATCCTGAGAGGGGCCATGTGCCAAATGTCATTCCAAGTGAGACTTCTTTGGAGTGCATTCTCCCACGTTGTCCATTGCCCTTGCTGGCTCTGCTGGACTGCTTTTTGGAGTCTTTTTTGGTCTTCTTCTTTTCTCATCTCCTGAATCATCATGTCTCTTTTGGCTTTTCCTTTGGCCTTTGACCACCATTCAGTTTTGGTCACCCCCAGTCCTTGTCTGTTGGTCTGTGTGTGTCCTGTTATTTCTCTGATCTTGAGACTTTCTTTTGCAGAATCCATCGCCTCTTGAACTTTCCATTTTCTGCCTGTCTTCAGCTGGGGCTTGATTGCTTCTACCACCTTGTCTCCTGAGTCCTCCAGCATGCTTTGAAGTCTGATCTTCCCTGCTTGTATTCCTCCAGGATGGATTTCAGTGGTAGTTTCAGCTTTGCTTGGCGACAGTACAGCGCTATGTCAGTCAGACAGGGTGGGACACCAAGCCATTTCCTTGTGAACTTGTTGATTTTGGCTTCCATTGCCTCCACTATGCTGGTGCAGATGTCGTATATCATCAGAGGCCATAGCAGCTTTGGTATCAGCATGAACTGCAGACACCAGACCTTGTATTTGCCAGGGAGCCCACACTGGTCAATGGTCTCCAAGCCTTCCTCCGCCATCTGCTTGGTTTCTTTTGCTCTTTGTGTGTCTTTCAGCGTATCATCATACCATCTTCCAAGGCTCTTGACTGGTTCTTCTGTGACTGTTGGAATGGCCTGGTTGGCAACACTGAAGACCACAGATCCGGCCACTTTTCCTTTCCTCAGTGAGAGACTCCGTGATTTCTTTGGCTTGAACTTCATTCTGGATGAGGCAACTATGTCGTCCAGCCTCTCCAGTACATGACGTGTCTCGTCTTCTCTGGATGAAATCACTGTAGTTCATCCATGAAGGCCTTGAGAGGAGGCATCTTGTATCCATCGCCAAGGTCTGTTTGTCTCGCGTTGTTTGTTGCTGCTTTCAAGATGAGTTCCATTGCCAGCACGAACAGTATTGGGGAAATTGCACAGCCCATTGCAATACCCACTTCCAAGTTGATCCAGTCTGTTGTGTACTCCTTGGTAGAGAACCGCATTGAGAAGCCATTGAAGTACTTCTTGAGCATGTCGCGGATGTTCTTTGGCACATGGTACATCTCAAGAGCCAACTGTATCATCTCATGGGGCACAGATCCATATGCGTTTGCCAGATCAAGCCACACTACGTCCAGTCTCTCTTTTCTGTTTTTGCTTTTTGGATTGCGTCCCAGATCATTGTGGCGTGTTCTACACAGCCAGCCACGCCTGGGATGCCACCTTTCTGGACTGACACATCCAAGTACTTGTTTTCCATCAGGTACTTGGTCAGCCTTGCTGCCATGACAGAGAAGAAGATTTTCCCTTCGACGTTCAGTAGTGATATTGGCCTGAACTGGCTGATGTCACTTGAGTTTTGCTCTTTGGGGATGTACACAACCATCTGCCGTCATCCACTGGCCGCTGATCTTCTGGTTTCTCCAAGCCGATCGCAGCAGCTTGTGGAGCCACTCCAGCACTTTGGGACATTTCTTGTAAAGCTGGTAAGGTATTCCGTTTGGCCCTGGTGATGATTTGGCTCTGGCTTTGTCGACCACCTTCTTGATTTCCGCCAACGTTGGAGGCTTGCCATTGAACTGTTCCTCAGGGTTGGTTGGCCACACCAGACCTTGAATGTCGAGTGGTGCTTTGCTCTGTGGGTCAGAGTATGTTTTCCTCAGATGCTGCTCAAGAACTCCTTTGTCCACACTTAGGGTCCCAGATTTTGGCTGCTCAAACAGTGTTCTGGCAAACTGGAAGGGGTCTCTGAAGAAGCGCTCTTGTGTCTTCTTCTTTTTGCTCTTCCTCTTCCTCGCAGATTCCGCTTTGCTGAGGGCGCTGTGTTTTTCTTTCAGGTCTTTCCACAGTTTTTCCAAGCCTTGTTTTTCAGCTGGCAGTGCGGTCTTCATTTGCATCTTGAGGTTTTTCTTTTGGACCCTGATCTTGTCCATCTTTTCTTGGCGTCTGGATTTCTTTGGAGGTGTTTTCTCTTTGGGTAGTTTTGCTCCATAGGCGTCTCTACATGTGGCATACACAATGTCCCCATATGTGGCTAGTTTGTGTTCCAGGGTGCTTTTCCCTATCAGTGCATCGAGTCTTTGGACGATTTTTGCATCCAGTTTCTCCCAATCTTCAGTTTCGTTTGCTCGTGGCAGGTTGAGTTTCAGGCGCCTGGCATCGAGGGCCTGTGCAAATTCCTCATCCGAACCAACAGCGTGGATGTCCTTGGCACTGTGGTTTAAATCCTGGCCTTGGTCTTCCGACGTCTTATCTGCTGATGCAGTGCGCTGCTGCTCATTCAGATGAGTCTTCACACATCCCATCTTTGTTCTGTGGATCTTCATGCCACGGGTGGTAGCGAAACGCTTTCCACAGACACATGGATATTCCATTTGGTCCATGTTCATAGTCCGTTTGGGATTTGCAGTCATGATTGGTTGAGCACCGATGGATTCATCATTCTCTCCCCCTTTCGGTGAATCCTGGGAGCATCTTTTCCTTTTATTCTTAGTAGCCACATGTTAAGGCAAAGTGGGGAGCCAGCCCACAGAGCCCTCGGTTCTGGTCTTTCCCAGTGTCCTCCGGTCTTTCCCGGACGTCCTCCGGCCTATTCCCGGAAGTCAATGGTTTACCCATGCATCAGTAGAAAGAAACTCGTGGAGAGCGTGGCAGCAGAGAGTCCTCAGAAGAGAAGCCCCCTTCAAGCAAGTTATTATATTATATCATTATATATTTTATTTCAATTCGTTTTTTTTTTTTTTTTTTTTTTTTTGGGGGGGGGGGGGAGGGAGGGGGAGGGGGGAGGGAAGGGCAGTATGAAAAAAAAACAAAAAACGGACAGCTTAAAAAAACAAAAAAATGATGCGACACTAAACGTCCGTAGAAGCAAACCAACACTACAAAAGGAAAACAAAAGAGGTGACAATTGAGAGAGAGAGAGAGAGAGAGAGAGAGAGAGAGAGAGAGACAGAGTCAAGGCCGCGGAGGAGAGAGGGAAGTGAGAGCACTGACCTCACAACGCGGGACGCTCTGTGACTGGATTCTACCGACGAGTTCACTCCCGTCTGCTCTTGATGTGCCTACTCGCGTTGATACCCCCCTTTCTTTGACCCGTGCGATTTGTGTCGTGGTTCTCGGGGTCTGCATGTCAGGCGGGGTTGTAGCGGCATTGCTAGATCCAATGGCGGGACACACTGGAGAATGTACCGGTAGGAGACTTTCAGACAGCCGCACCAGACCTTCGGAGAATGGAGTCATTTAGTACAACTGACGCTTTAACTCAGCGAAATAAATGACTGTCTGGGGCATGACGCTTTAATTCATGCGAAAACTAAATGACTGTCGGGGCATGACGCTTTCATTCAGCGAAATAAATGACTGTCTGGGGCATGACGCTTTGCATTCAACGAAAATAAATGACTGTCTGGGGCATGACGCTTTACATTCAACGAAAATAAATGACTGTCTGGGGCATGACGCTTTACATTCAACGAAAATAAATAACTGTCTGGGGCATGACGTTTACATTCAACGAAAATAAATGACTGTCTGGGGCATGACGCTTTGCATTCATGAAAATAAATGACTGTCTGGGGCATGACGCTTTGCATTTACGAAAATAAATACTATCTGGCACACATGACGCTTTTACATATAGCGAAAATAAATGACTTCTGGCAACATGACGCTTTCATATAGCGAAAATAAATGACTATCTGGGACACATGACGCTTTCATTTAGCGAAAATAAATGACTATCTGGCACACATGACGCTTTACATATAGCGAAAATAAATGACTATCTGGCACACATGACGCTTTACATATAGCGAAAATAAATGACTGTCTGGCACATGACGTTTTACATTTAGCGAAAATAAATGACTGTCTGGCACATGACGTTTTACATTCAGCGAAAATAAATGACTGTCTGGCGCATGACGCTTCTCAGTCACCACAAGTAAATACTTATCCAGCATCTCACGTTCTACAGTCACCCAAAATAAATAATCACCTGTCCCATAATGCCTTACGATCACCGAAAATAGGTAATCACCTGTCCCATAATGCCTTACAATCACCGAAAACAAATAATTACCTGTCCCATGATGCCTTACCGAAAATAAATAAGCATTCGGCGCGTGATGCTCTGCAATCACCGAAAATAATCATCTGGTGCATAATGCTTTACAGTCACTGAAAACAGACAATTATCTGGCGCACGACGCTTTACGTTCGCCGAAAATCAAATTGATAATTGTCTGGCGCATGATCTTTATGATTATCGAAAATAGATCATCATCCGGCACATGAAACAATAAGGAACAATGTCAACGCACGTAAACAGCTAAATACATGTAGGTTTAAAACAATCATATAAAAACATTTAGATTGACGTAAACATGCATACAAAGAGCGCTTTTCGCTAAACACCACAATAACTGCGGGTTTCAACCGTATCTTACCAACGTACACACATACACTGTCAATTATTGGACAGTTGCAAATAATATGTCAATCAGGGCATGTCAAAAAAAAAGGCAGATTACCGGTTTGAATAGTTGCTGAGTACTGAGTTGTGAGCACAGCAATGTTTCTATGTGACGAATGTCAGAGAGCAGTGAATTCCAGAGTTGAGTCATAGCAAGAAAAGGAGCGGGATCGACATACACAGGCCACGCCACGGCATGGCACCGCGCTGACACACTGTCCACAGACTACATCGGCGTTTACTTTGTGTTTATCTCCTTGACAAGTCCAAAACATACCCCCATCGACTCTGGAATTCAAGGGACTGGAATAGTTATTACGTTCGGAACAATCCTCTCTTCCACTATTTTCAAGATTTCTTTTCTGTAGCTTGTTTTTGTTTCCTCTCTCTCTCTCCTCTCTCTCCTCTCTCCTCCTCTCCTCTCTTTTTGTAATCCTCAAGACTTTTCTGTGGTTCCACGCCCCTCAGACTTTCTTCCCCAAATATAGTCACATCCAATGCCATCCTGTCTCAGCCCCAGTCACAGAGAACGATCAACATCAGCTTGTCATGAGGCAACCCACCAGAGGAGACACTGCACTGCCGCTCAGCCACTTCGTTTAGTGCTGCCTCTTGTGACCTAACACACGCAGGACAAGCCCGCTAAGTCCCACTCTGACCACAATGTCTGCTCAGTCGTGGAGCTCAGTCCCATTCTGACCACAGTGTCTGCTCAGTCGTGGAGCTAAGTCCCATTCTGACCACAATGTCTGCTCAGTCGTGGAGCTCAGTCCCATTCTGACCACAAGTCGTCTGCTTCAGTCTCGTTGGAGCTCAGTCCCATTCTGACCACATGTCTGTCAGTCGTGGAGCTAGTCCATTCTGACCACATGTCTGCTCAGTCGTGGAGCTAAGTCTCATTTGACCACAATGTCTGCTCAGTCGTGGAGCTAAGTCCCACTGTGACCGCAATCAGTCGTGGAATCAACCTGATTGGACGTCTCCTTCCAGAGGGCGCCACCCGTCCATCCAACGACATCCTCCATGGACACTGACGTTGACACAACTCACCACACAGGCATGATATGGATAGGACGTCATTACGGTATTGGAACCTGAAAGATCGGAGAAATCGGAGATTTGGCTTCGGGAATGACCAGTGAAGATGATGGAAATGAACATAACGCTAGGTAGACCCATTCTAGTCTGAGACCGCATGACATGGGCAGCGCTCTGCATTTATTTTCAGAACGTATCACGGCATCAACCAGACCCAAAAGATACAAAAGCCAATGTTGATCAGTTTCTTTGAGTAAGACTTGAGACACTCAGCTGTGAACAGATGTTCTTTTGATCAATATGTGATTTGGGCACTGCTTTTAAACGGATCTTACTCACCAGCGGAAAGAAATATCGTCGGCTTTTTTTTCCCCCCTGAAGAAAGAGCGAGTTATCTAGTAAAACGGGACATAATTAGGACATTTGTCCGTCCGGGGATCAACCTCGAGCGGGTAGCTGCAGTGCGGGATCACCGGTGCAGCTGCTGCTCCTGTACAATAAAGAGGAATGTTGGTCGTCCACTCGTCACCCACTGGCTGGTCAGACAGCGGCTCTCCGCAGTGTGGGCATGTGGGCATCTGTGCGTACCGTGTGTTGATCTGAGGGTGGGGGACACTACAGCACCCGCCCTGTGTCTTGAGTTAGTAGCTGTGAGGGAAATATTCCGGTCTGCTCTCTCAGCATGGAACTGGATGTAAGTAGCCCTCGTTGCCGCGTTCTGAGAGAGAGAGAGAGAGAGAGAGAGAGAGTGCCTGTGATCTGTGAGCTTGTGTGAGTAAGCTCCTGCATGAACGCATGAGTGTGTGTGTGTGTGTGTGTGTGCGCGCGCGCGCGCGCGCGCGCGCGCGCGCGCGTGCGTGCGTGCGTGTGTACAAATGTGTACGCACAGTTTAATTCAAATAATTTTTGCAATATACTTAACATCGCATGTTTCGCTCTGCTGGCAAGATTTTTGACACGACACAGTAAAACTCAATCTTGTTGAAAAGAATGAATACCTAAATACTTATAAGCAGTAACAACGGGTATGAGAGAGAGAGAGAGAGAGAGAGAGAGAGAGAGAGAGAGAGAGAGAGAGAGAGAGAGGAGGGGAGAAAGCACCATGGGAGTAGATAGGCTTAACTTAAAGCACTGAAACTTAAGAATCTGAATCAAGCCGCTTTGTCATATACAAAATCCTCCGCCCGTTATTCACTTTTGACACTGTAGTATGATAACGGGGAAAAAAAAAAAAAATTGAGTCGAACTTAACCTATAATCAGTTTATGACAATGACAATGGTGTATTTGATATTAAGCGGGCTATAAGCAACATTACCTTACCTTACCATTTGTTATTTAAAAAAAAAAACAACCAGTAAAATCTACCTTCATCACCAACCTAGTGAGATAATCTCTACTGGGTACATACAGAAGGAATATGATAGCATAAAGAAAGGGGATAAAAGCCGCTCGAGTAATATCCCAAACCCCGTGATGAAATTCACTTCCTGTACAACAACAACAACAACAACAACAACAAAGAAAAGAAGAAGAAGAAGAAGAAGAAGAAGAAGAAGAAAAGACATGAAACTCAGAACCCAAACAAACAAATCTGAAATAAATGTTAGCGAACCGCCAAGAGAAACGTGGACAAACGAGTCACAAGACAAAACACGACGCGTTTCGACCTCTTAGGTCTTCTTCAGGCAAGACAGAAATAATAAAAATGAACGAATTTGGTACTCAGCTTCGATCTCTTTACTCTTCAGCGCAAGGTAGGGAGGCGTTGAAATGCCAAATTCGTTCATTTTTATTATTTGTTTGTGTCTTGTCTGAAGACCTAAGAGGTCGAAACGCGTCGTGTTTTGTCTTGTGACTCGTTTGTCCACGTTTCTCTTGGCGGTTCGCTAACATTTATTTCAGATTTGTTAAGATTTCCGCCTGCAGTCGTCTCACTTTGCAACCAAAACAAACAAGACAAGAAATTCGGAACCAAACCAACCAACCAAACAAAAACACGCGGGGAAACCGAAAGAAAAGAAGAGTAACAGACATAAAAAGGATTTGTCAATTTTTTTCAAATTCACATCAATGTTTTGTGATCTTTTCAAAACCACAATGTTTTATTTAAAATTTGTTTTTGGTTATTGGGGCTAAGCTTTCATTTCGAACATGATGAAATTCATTTTGTTAGATGATATAAAAAGAAATACAAAACAGCTGACAGCACAAACAAAAACACAAACACAAAAGAACATTATGACACATATATGATGGTTAATATGTTAGTAAGAGCGCGCGCGTGCGTTATTCTGTGTGTGTGTGTGTGTGTGTGTGTGTGTGTGTGTGTGTGTGCCCCCCCCCCCCCCCCCCCCACACACACACACACACACACACAAGGACCTTGGTTCAAGCACACTCTCTGGACATTCTGTACCAGGAATTTCTTCTTTTCTTTTTTCTGTCTCTGTCTCTGCAGCGATTTGTTGTCCTGTTATAGATAGAATGTCGATGATCTGCAAATAGCCGTGTGTATTGATGTCAATGTGTTGTTTGATTTGCACTGTTTGTTTGTGGCTTTTGTTTGTTTGTTTGTTTTGTTTTTGTGTGAAGGTGGTTTCTTCCGCCATTGTGGCGACAGCCCTGAAAAGGCCCTTTGTGGTCGACAGGGCTTTAAATATAAAACTGTAATTATGATTTGTAATTAACTTCGTTCTGAAGCGGTCCCAGCACACACACACACACACACACACACACACACACACACACACACACACACACACAAAACAAGAAACAAGAAAAGAAAAAAAAAAGAAAAGAACCAAAAAGTCAAAAGCAGACAAGACGTGTGACTGAATTCTGATTGGTTGGTTTGGGATCTGGTTCGTGTGACTCAATTCTGATTGGTTGGTTTGGGATCTGGTTCGTGTGACTGAATTCTGATTGGTTGGTTTGGGATCTGGTTCTGAATTCTGATTGGTTGGTTTGGGATCTGGTTCGTGTGACTCAATTCTGATTGGTTGGTTTGGGATCTGGTTCGTGTGACTGAATTCTGATTGGTTGGTTTGGGATCTGGTTCCAGTTATGCAGCGCCGAGGACATCCAGGAGAGGCTGAGGATTCGAACCCGTCTGAGGAAGCTGAAGGAGGCACGGGAGGCATGGGACGGTAGGTCATGAATACAGACACAGCCCTTACCTCACCCCCACTATCGTTCCTCACTTCTCTCTTCCCCATCATGTCAGCTTCTTTATCTTTCCTTGTAGAAACCATGCACAACACAACACACACACACACACACACACACACACACACACACACACACACACACACACACGGCGACACATTGGTATCTGGTTATGTGAACACTCTGTCTATCTGTCTGTTTGTTTGTTTGTGTGTGTTTGTCTGTCCATCTGTTTGTTTTTCTCTCTTCTCCTTCTTCTTGTTCTTGTTCTTCACACACACACACACACACACACACACACGCGCGCGCACACACACACACACTCTCTCTCTCTCTCGCTCTTATATACACTCAGATGTAAAGTGAAATGTAATTTATTCTGTCCCCCCCCCCCCCCCTCACATCTCTCTCTCCCTCTCTTTCATATACACATATACACTCAGATGTAAAGTGAAATGTAATCTCTCTCTGTCTCTGTCTCTGTCTGTCTGTCTGTCTGTCTGTCTGTCTGTCTGTCTCTCTCTCTCCGCAAACATTCAAACCTTGCACAAGAAAGATGCATGAAGATGACGAGGGGAGAGAGAGAGAGAGAGAGAGAGAGAGAGAGAGAGAGAGAGAGAGAGAGAAGAGAGAGAGAGAGAAGATCAATGAAGACTGAAATGCGGAGTATGCTGCATATGGGTACAATTCTTACAGCAACTATAACTGCAACGGTATCTTCCTTGCACGTTTAAAACTGTCGTTTTTGGATATAGCTACATTCAAAACAGCCACCTAAAGGAATTTTTCAGCAGTAAAACTTATTTAGAAAATGAAACGTTCTCAACAACACGTCGAAAGTGAAAACTACTGAAAACAAACGAAACTGAACATAAATCGTTTTGGGAGGCTGACACCAAGATGATTGAATATCACTATGACCATGGGTTTTGTGCAGCATAACGCTAAAAGTTAAAGAAAGTAAGTGCACCTCAATGATTTAGACCACGCTAAGGACTAGGTTCACTCTAGACAGTTAGTTCACTTACAGTTACTGTCCAGGACAAACCAGAAACAGACGCCTTTTTGATGTTAAAGCCTACGTAATGCGTGAGACACAGAACAAGCCAATGCCAGACCCTCTGCTATTTGGACCCACTCTTAAACAAAATTTAGAAAGAGAAGGGGTTAGTTACCGCCAAGGACATAGACAAACAAGCTACAGGACAAGACACTATGCACTTCGACCTCTTGGGTCTTCTTCAGGCAAAAACAGGTAACAAAAACAGAGAACGAGAAACCACTTATCTGTTTTTGTTACCTGTTTTTGCCTGAAGAAGAACCAAGAGGTCGAAATGCAGTGTCTTGTCCTGCATCTTGTTTGTCTATGTCCTTGGCGGTAACTAACCCCTTCTCTTTCTAAATTTTGCTTCGTTTTCCGCCCTCGAGTCACTCTGTTTTGGAACCACTATTAAACAACTGATTTCGTCAATACTTACGTCAATTTGATAACTGAATTTTTGTTTAATTTCAGAGAGCAGCACAGAACTCATCGAACTAACCCCCCCCCCCCCCCCCCCCCCCCAACAAAACAACACAAAAACAAAAAACAAACAAACGAACGAACAAACAAACAAAAAACTTATCTGCATTCGTTTCTGTTCGCCTGTGCGTTCTGTTGAACTATATTCAAGATCAAAAAGGTCGTGCCAGTCTTGAATGAATAGTTACCTGTGTTTGTTTATTTCTGCAGTTGGTGTCGCTGTATTCAGGTGTCAGGTACGGGGTATCTGGGCAAGCTTGGAACATCATTTGGGGCAAGGGTGGATGTGGGGGTATCTTCTTGTTTGCTCTGTGTGCTCTGAGTTGGCATTTGTGCTAGGTGATCTTGTGTCGCGAGAAGCAGTCATGTGGAGTTATGGGCGTATAATTATCTCATCTTGGGAGCAGGAGCTACACTACTTGTTCCTTAATCTTAGTTGGTGACTAGCTTGTTTGTTTTTTTATACAGTAGAAACATTCACACTTACGGGATTTGACCATCGATTGAAAAAAAGAATTTCAGGTGGATCTGCAGTTTAAAGTCATATGATCAGCTTCTTTCTAGATGACACGGGCTACTCAGCGCTTTACACATCATCTGATAAATTCTCGATCAATACAATAATACTAGCAATACAATAATACTAGCAATAAAGTTTCTCTGTCCACGCATGATAGTAGGCCTACTGTCTCTGATGATTCACTGTAGAATGCCAAGTCAAAGAAATTTTTCGAAGTTCATTCTACTTAATGACGTGTCAATACGTCATAATCAGCCTGATACGTCAGTGACATGTCCTCCATCAGAAACTTCTAGCAACTTCGCTTGTTAATCAGTTGTGTTCCGCTTTTTTTTTTTTTTTCCTTTTCCGCGTTCGAAAGATCCTTTCCAGTAGATCCAGTCATGTTTCACCGCAAGACCACCAACATCAGCGCCTGAAACCATGGCTGAGCATCTCGTATTGCGCCGTCTGTCACCGCTTTGTCAGAGGTAACACAGACATCACCCTAACCCAGCATTACAGATGGCAAACACAATTTATACATCACAGTTGAGGAGCCACGTTTGTCTGTACTTTCACCTTTGAGCGTGTTTTTACTCCGTCAAATATCGAAGTGAGTTCCATTAGGGACATTCTACTAAAAGTTCAACAAGATCCAATAGACACACGTATTGCACATTTAAACGATGTGGGCCATAGTATTTCGCGGAAAGAAGCCCTCGTTCAAAGTTGTCCGCTAGGGGTTGGGGGTAAACCTGGCGTTCTTTTTGATGAAGAGTGATTGGAAGGAAGCCGCACTGAAGAACAGTTCATCAGGTTCCTCCAGGCCTGTCGGCTGTGTGCCTGGACCCGGTCACTACAAATGGTGTCCCTGTCCACTCGGCGATGACAAGCCATCGCTTTCTTCTTATTATTCTTGTTCTTGTTCTTGTTCTTCTTGTTCTTCTTCTTGTCCTTCTTCTTCTTCCGTTGAGTGGCCGCCGTCAATTGGTTGACGATTCTGCCAATATTTCGGGGTCTGCTTGTGGATGGTAGAGGTGAAAAATAAAATAAAGTAAAAATAAAAAAGATCCTACGGCCTTCATGACCCAGCAGGCGATGTTTTTCTCCCTTTCCCACCCGTCCCCCCCCCCCCCCCCTCACCCCACACCCATCCTGGACGATTGTTTTTAGCATGGCAAATGGATTTTGTTACGTCGCCGCACTGACATAGGTTAGCATTGCTATCTGAACTGATGTCGGCAGAACTTAACAGGGTCCTGTGTGCCGCTTGATGGCTTGCCGCACTGTTCCTTGGTGATGTGGTCAGTGTACCTGGTGTTCAGCGTCTTCATACGGCGACAACACCTCGTTCCCATGGCTTGGGTCGATCAGTCCATTTCAGCTGTGAGGGTCCGTGTCTGGCATACAGACAGGAAGATGGAACGGAGCAGTGGAGGCAGGGGCCTGATCCTGTGTGCCAGGACACATTGTTGACCCTGTGTGCCAGGACACATTGTTGACCCTGTGTGTCAGTGCACATTGTTGGTCCTGTGTGTCAGGACACATTGTTGACCCTGTGTGCCAGGACACATTGTTGACCCTGTGTGTCAGGACACATTGTTGACCCTGTGTGCCAGGACACATTGTTGACCCTGTGTGCCAGGACACATTGTTGACCCTGTGTGTCAGGACACATTGTTGACCCTGTGTGTCAGTGCACATTGTTGGTCCTGTGTGTCAGGAGACATTGTTGACCCTGTGTGTCAGGAGGCATTGTTGGCCCTGTGTGTCAGGAGACATTGTTGACCCTGTGTGTCAGTGCACATTGTTGGTCCTGTGTGTCAGGACACATTGTTGGCCCTGTGTGTCAGGAGACATTGTTGGCCCTGTGTGTCAGGAGACATTGTTGACCCTGTGTGTCAGGAGACATTGTTGACCCTGTGTGTCATGACACATTGTTGACCCTGTGTGTCAGGACACATTGTTGACCCTGTGTGTCATGACACATTGTTGACCCTGTTGACCCTGTGTGTCAGGAGACATTGTTGACCCTGTGTGTCAGGAGACATTGTTGGCCCTGTGTGTCAGGACACATTGTTGGCCCTGTGTGTCAGGAGACATTGTTGGCCCTGTGTGTCAGGAGACATTGTTGACCCTCCCTGCAGGTGTCGGTCAGCACAGGTAGAGTGAACCTTGTGAGTGAACAGAGGGTGGGGTCAGTGGGAGGGGGAAAGGAGGTCGGCCTGTGTGGTGGTGGTGTACTCTGGTTTATACAGCTCCCGGCCAGTGAATTTATTCCTTTCGAAATCTCTATGACAATGAACCCGAACAAAGAAAAAACAAAACGGCGGGCCCTAGACCATCCATTTCACGGAGTGGGGGTTCCAAACCAGGCAGCGCATGATGAAGTGGTGGTAGGAACATCCCCCCCCCACCCGTCTGTTCTCCCCCCCCCCCCCCCCCCCTCCTCTTCCCACGATTTCCAGCGTCCATAAGACGCACTTCGATCCTTCTTCATGCCACCTTCGCCCCCTTCTTCACCTTCCTGCCCCAACCCCTTCTCCACCCCGTCCCTGTTCCAATCTTAAGGCCGAGGACTGCGCGCGCGCGCGCGTACACACACACACATACATACACACACACACACACACACACACACACACACCACACACACACCACACACACACACACACACACACACACACACATTTTGCCCCGCCATAAAACAGTCCCTGCCTGGTTAGGCAGGTCAGCCGTTTTGCGGTCCATTAGTCGTTCGTTCAACAAGGTACAACAACATCTTCAGAGGCTTGTCCAATCAGCTTTGTGCTCTGTCTGTCATACTGAATGCACGGGCCTGTCACAGCGTGAGTAACGTGCTGAATGTGGGAGCACTGCTCTTCTGCCCCTTTGTCACTCTACAAATGGATACTCTCCAGACCCAGGGATTTGGAGTTGGCGAAGGGGGTCGGAGTGAGGGTGAGAATGGGGGTGGGGGGCGCCGGGGGGTGGGGGGTGGGGGGTAGGGTGAGGAGGAGTGAAGAGGTGGGAGACACAGACAGGACAAAAAGAGCAGACGACAGAGGATGCTGCTGTTGTTGTTGATGTTTATGCTCTGTGTGTGTGTGTGTGTGTGTGTGTGTGTGTGTGTGTGTTAGAGAGAGAGAGAGAGAGAGAGAGGGGGGGGGGGGTAAAACGCATAAGGTCTACGTGGTCTACAAAGAAACTGAAAACGCTTTGCAGATTAAGTAGCAACATGGGTATGTGATACACAGTTACGTCTTAGTCTTCCTCAGCAACTGTACACTG
This sequence comes from Conus canariensis, assembly GCA_033310375.1. Lineage (NCBI taxonomy): Eukaryota > Metazoa > Mollusca > Gastropoda > Neogastropoda > Conidae > Conus > Conus canariensis. The sequence continues at coordinate 52,585,221 of CM065736.1, read as the reverse complement.
TACATAACCTTACTTCGTTTAACAATAGATCCACTTCTTCACCTCACGTCATCAGCTTTGTGCGTTTTATAAATATATATATATATATATATATATATATAGAGAGAGAGAGAGAGAGAGAGAGAGAGAGAGAGAGAGAGAGAGAGACAATTGAAGTAAAAAGGTAAACAAGCAATGTAAACAAATGTAATCCAATATTTCGAGCGGCTGCTCTTTTTCAAGGACGACAGACTGTGTAATCACGTCAAAAGTGGAGTGACATCATCAGGTCGATGCTAAAAGAAAACTTGCGTCATGACAGTAATGTCATCACCAAGTGATGCAAAGTGTAACACACCACCATCCTGTTATTATTTTGTCACTCCCCACCCCCACCAATATACTAACAGCTCCCCCCCTCCCCTCTTTTTCTTCTCACTCTCTCTTTCTCTCTATCTTTCTCTCTCTGTCTGTCTGTCTGTCTGTCTGTCTCTCTCTCTCTCTCTCTCTCTCTCTCTCTCTCTCTTCTCTCTCAGGTTTTCATTTTGTTAGTTGTACCAGAGGGAACAACTGAGTCACTATTAAATGCAAGGGAACTCAGTACGTGTAACTAATAGTTAGTCATGTGTGTTCAGGCCTTGTGGGTGCTTTGTAGTTTACGAATCCATATGTGTGTGTGTGTGTGTGTGTGTGTGTGTGTGTGTGTGTGTGTGTGTGTGTGAGAGAGAGAGAGAGAGAGAGAGAGAGGATTTAAAAAAATAAGACTTTCATGACATGTAAAGGCTTAAGGAGCATCAGCGAGAAGTGGTTCAGTGGTCCGCGGTTCGTGTCTTGAATGGGATGTGCAAATTAAACAGTCCACGACATTCAAACTGACCATTCCTGAAATCGACAGTCAGTCTGTCCGTGCCCGTTTTAAACAACTTGTAACCGAATTTATTTTGTGCGTTCCATTGTTTTCCAGAACAATGCAGATCCATAACCATACCTACACTGGAACGACGTTTATACGACCAGGGAAAATCATTTAAATATATTTTTTGCCTGATAGAAAGCTACACATTTCGTAAACAGTAATTCCTCAGTGCTCGTGTTCAGTAATGCAGCTTTGATGATATTACAGAACGGATCCTGGAATCGTTCTTTGATCCGAATCGGCACCCAAATTGAATTGAATTCGCCCCTGGGCCGCATTCGATCTTTCCACCAAGTTTCGTTGAAAATCTGTCCAGTACCTTTGCTAAATTTTGCTGACAGACAAGCAACCCTAATAACAAACGAGACAGACGAGCAGAGAAGTAAACGGATGCGACTAAAAAACATAACTAATGCGTTGGCGGAGTAAGAAAGTCATTGTTGTGGAAGGCAGGTTTTGTTCCCCTTTTAACAGAACTATTGCGTTGGCGGAGTGAGAAAGTTGCCCGTTGTTGTGGAAGGCCGGTTCTGTTCCCCTTTTTAACATAACTATTGCGTTGGCGGAGTGAGAAAGTTGCCCGTTGTTGTGGAAGGCAGTTTTTGTTCCCCTTTTCACCGAGACGATCTCTGAAGTTACGTGCCTGTAGAGGTAACGATCATCATTCATCTTCAGTAGTGTTAATCGTGATGTAATATACGTTTGTTTTTCTTTTTAAATGGACATACATAGCGTTGTACATCTTCCGGATACTCCAGAAAGAGAGAGAGAGAGAGAGAGAGAGAGAGAGAGAGAGAGAGAGAGAGAGAGAGAGCAGGGAAGAGGGGAGGAAGGGGAGAACACACACACACACACACACACACACACACACACACACACACACACACTTCAGTCACAAATAGCGTCCATGTTCTCAACAAATCTCCTGGATAACATACTTACATGAATGCTACTTTGCATGCAAACGTGAATACAACACTCATCACCTTCATCATCATTGTCTTTGACGATCATTCAAAAAAAAAAAAAAAAATCTTCATAGTTTCACACGTTAGACAAACATATATGCACGGTCAAATTCATAGAAAAATATAAGAGAGAGAGAGAGAGAGAGAGAGAGAGAGAGAGAGAGAGAGAGAGAGAGAGACGATTGATTTGTTTCAAACACGAGAATGATGAAATTGAATAATCTTAACTGTAATTCACACATCCCCGCAAAAAATGCTCAGTTTCTAGGCCCCTCTGTCAGGCGTGGTCGCTCTGATGTCCGGAAGCTTCTGTTGATCGAAATTTCCCAAAGCAGCTATATCAGAATCGCTTCAGACTCTAATGTCGTGGTGTCTGCCCCTTTCCGACCCATGACCCGCCGTTTTGGAACTCTCTCCCTTTTCGTATCAGGCATTCTGCTCTGTTCCCTCCTGTAACTTTAAAGTCAGCCTATTTGTTTCGACAGCGAAATTTAGAACACCAGTTGTATACAAAAAAATATAAATAAATGAATACCTCCTCTCTCCAATTCATCAGTCCTCTCCCTTCTCGCTGTAGCATTAATACACTACCAGAAATGTTGGAAAGTTCTCTCTCTCTCTCTCTCTCTCTCTCTCTCTCTCTCTCCCCCCCTTCCCTCCCTCCCTCCCTCCTCCCCCCTCTCTCTCTCCTTCCCTCTCTTCTCTCTTATTTTTCTATGAATCTCTCTCTCTCTCCGTCACATACACACACAGCACACAACGAACGCGTAAAGTACAGCCCACATCATGACGAGGGCTGACTGCCAGAACCCAGTATCTCCCTTATATATTTATTGTAGTCTCTGAATAGAATGAAACGCCATAGCATCATCTGTAGCATCCTCATGGACCGTCACACAAAAGTCTGGAATTCATCATGCCCTGCTCCAGGGGTCTCCTCATCAACTTTATGCCCGTGGTGAGTTCTTGTCAAAGTCGCCGATATGGGCAGGGTCTTGGGGGACTGTAGTTAGATGACAGTAATGTCCCCTTCGGAGGGAGACACTCACGCACGCAGGCTCCGCGACTAAGCCGTTGTTGTCGTCGATCAGCAGGGGGCTCGGCAGGTGGTGTCCTTCGCCTGTTGAATCAGAGCAGGCACCACTGAACTCCACCGATCGAAGTGACTCGGCTGTGGTGGCGGCTGGCCTGCCTCATGACGAGTCGGTGTGGACTGCTCCCTGCTGACTGCCGGTGCAGGGGTTCCATCAGTCCAGACACGGGTGTGGCTGTGGACGGAAAGCAGAAACGAGCGGAGCGAGAGAAATACTTCGGGGGGACGAACACGGAAGATTAACCGGAATAAAAACCCACTCCCCCCAAAAAAGAAACTCGACAACAAAATTTTTCAGATTTCTCCAAACCGACACGCAATTATACACCCCCCCCACCCCCCCCTCCCCCCATCCCACCCGTCTGCATCAGTCCAGGGGCAGTAAGCGTGAAGGAATGTTTGAAAAGACGCAGGCCGGCCCAGGCCAAGGGCCGGAGGGAGTGGGAGGCCATTGTTGGCCAGATGATCAGATGTTTCAGGTCGGCTGGCTGTGCGGTAACCCGGGGATGGACGGGTATGGCACTGCTGCACTGATCGGTGGGGATGGAAGGGGGGGGGGGGGGGGGGGGGGAATATGACAGCATGAAGCAGGGGTTGGAGAATTCAAAGAATGAACGGTGAAAAACAGGCACAAAAAAAAAGAAGAA
>CM065736.1:52569121-52579121 GCA_033310375.1 Conus canariensis | reverse complement strand
CCTTCATCATGGCCTCAATTAACACCCTTCATCATGGCCTCAATTAACACCCATCATCATGGCCTCAATTAACACCCATCATCATGGCCTCAATTAACACCCATCATCATGGCCTCAATGAACACCCATCATCATTGCCTCAATTAACACCCTTCGTCATTGCCTCAATTAACACCCATCATCATGGCCTCAATTAACACCCATCATCATGGCCTCAATTAACACCCTTCATCATGGCCTCAATTAATACCCATCATCATGGCCTCAATTAACACCGATCATCGTGGCCTCAATTAACACCCATCATCATGGCCTCAATTAACACCCATCATCATGGCCTCAATTAACACCCATCATCATGGCCTCAATTAACACCCATCATCATTGCCTCAATGAACACCCAGGCTGGATTACAGCGACCCAGTTTTTCGTGGCCTTCCGACACAACAAATTAACTGTCTGCAAAGAATTCAAAATAGTGTCGCAAGACTCGTATTAAAAAAAAGAACAAAAATCGAGAGCGCATGAAACTGCCGTCAAAAGAACTCCACTGGCTGCGTGTAGAGTTCAGAAGCCAGCACAAAGACAGCATTTGTGGCTTTCCGCCATGTTGACGGGGTCACTTCCGCCATGTTCGTCTGCCTCGCTCGGCGCGTTGCATTGTTCCCGTACACTTCGTTCTCCCGGCGGAAAGCTCTGGAGACCTCCAAGGTGCCAAACAAAGAGCACTGGGGAAGGCAGTCTGAGTTTGTCGGCACCAGGAGTCCGGAACTCGCTGCCATGGAGTCTGCGCGACCCCTCGTCTTTGCCTGAATTTCAGAACTAGTTTTCCGATATATCTGTTTGGACTAGCATTCCCCCGATCTATGTTGCCAGCTTGCGTGTGGCTGCGAGGCCAGGGTGGGGGTGGGGGTGAGGGGAGGGGGGGTGAGGAGTGAGGAAGTGGTCCTGAATGTGGGGTTTACTCAGGAATTGTTGCATGGACAGAACATCGAGTTGCTAATGCGAAATGTATTGCGCGATATAAATACTATTCGGTCATTCATTTATTAATGCGTTCATTGATTCTTCTTCTTCTTTATGTCTTTGTATATGAGGGTTAGCGAGTTAGTGAGTGAGTGAGTGAGTGTGTGTGTGTGTGTGTGTGTGTGTGTGTGTGTGTGTGTGTGTGTGTGTGTGTGTGTGTGTGGATGAGCGCGCATGCACTTGGTCTGTCTGCAAGAACAATTGTTCAGATTGAATATCAGAGAGAGAGAGAGAGAGAGAGAGAGAGAGAAAGAAAGAAAGAAAGAAATAGAGGGAGGGAGCGAGGGAACGAGAGAGAGAGGGAGAGGTGTGTGTGTGTTGTGGGGGGGGGGGGGGGATATATAAAAATAACGTTATTTACAAGGGTAACAGATAAGCACTAATGCACTTTATTTTGCAGCCAACCCTCATCCTGAGCAGGGACTACAATACATAATGAAATGTTAAAGATAGTTATAATAATGAAATAATATACATACATATGTATGTATGCATATATATATATATATATATATATATATATATATATATATACATATATATATATATACATAAATATATATATATATAATATATATATAAATATATATATATGAGAGAGAGGCTCAAGACTCAGATGTTTTATTCTTAAAGGCCATAACCCCTTAGAATGGGGATATACATCATAAATCATGTAGCGGACTGATCTTGGTATTCTTTATGTTACATAGGGACAGAGAGAGAGGGGGGAGACAGAGAGAGAGAGAGAGTGAGCGAGAGCGAGCGAGCGAGAGAGAGAGAGAGAGAGAGAGAGAGAGAGAGAGAGAGAGAGAAACATGAACCCAAACTGCTTTGAAGAGAAAGCTTGCATCAACCCACAAGGTTATTCACACAGAAGAAAAACGTCAGGAGAAAACACACCAAGAAAAATCAGGTCTCGTCCCCTTAATTCAGCTGGACAGCGCTGCTGCCACGTGACATCACAGCCTGGTCAGCCGCGCGTGCAAATCGCTTTACAACAGCTTGGTGGACCGCCGGTCATTGGCAGACCAGTAGACTGACCACGCCGTCTGACGGTGCGGTCACCATTAGAGGCGTGACGCTCGGAATTGTCTGCCCCCCCCCCCCCCCCCCCTTCTTTGGAGTCCCTGGACAAAAATCTAGGGTACATTTTCTGGGGACTACGACAGAGAGGCTGAAAGACAAACGCACTCGCGCACGCACGTACTCACGCATACAGAGAGAGAGAGAGAGAGAGAGAGAGAGAGAGAGAGAGAGAGAGAGAGAGAGAGAGAGAGGTACGTGTACCAGGAGGTTAGGGTGGGGAGTGGGGTTGAAAACATCGATATTTGCAGAAGTGTTCAAAATGCAACTTCATCCACAACCGCTAGTGCTGTTGGTGCTGCTGCCGCGACTACTGCGACTACGATGACTACTACTATTACTACGAAGACTACTATAACTTCTACTACGACTGCTATCACCACGACTACTCTGACTAATACTATTACTACTACTACTACTACTGCCACCACTACTTTGACTGCTTCTTCTACTTTGACTCTCTGGGTACTACGACGACAACAATAACAACTACTACAACTACTGCTACTACAACTTCTACTAGTACTGTTACTTCTTTTACTTTGACGATGACGACTACTGCTACTACTACTACTACTAGTATTGTTACTGCTACTACTACTACTACTACTACTCTAGCTACTGCTGCTGCTACTACTACTATTGCTATTGCTGCTACTACCACTACTACTGCTGCTGCTGCTGTTGCTACTACTTCTACTACTACTGCTACGACTACGACGACGACTACTACTATTACTACTACTACTGCGACTACTATTGCTACTACTACTACTATCATTACTACTGGTAATACTATCGCTGCTACTGCTACTACTACTACTCCTACTACTACTGCTGCTACTCCTCCTCCTCCTCCTCCTCCTACTACTACTACCATTGCTGCTGTGACAGACAGACAGACAGACAGCCAATCAGGCCGACAGGAAGTGGGGAATGCCCTCAACATGAGCGATGACCATCTAACCAGCGAAAGGCGGAGATACTGACCCTTCTGTCTGTATCTCTGATGTCCGCTGCAATAAGCGACACGCGGACAGAGGAAAGAAGGTGGCGCAGTACTGTGGCGAGGCGAGGCGCTGACGTCAGGGAGAACACATTAATTCCTCTCAGTGTTGTGACGAGTTACAGAATAAATTGTAACCTCCATCAATACTGTTGCTGCCGCTGTGCCACAGCAGCAGCAACAACAACAACAACAACAACAACAACAACAACAACAACTAACTACTACTAACTACTACTACTACCTACTACTTCCACAATTGATACAGTTATTCCAACTCCTTCTCCTGCTGCTGCTGTCGCTACTACTGCTACTACAGCTACTGCTACTACCAGTTGTCTCGTAACATTTTGTGTGGGCTGCTTGGTTGGCCGAGTTTTGCGATCTTCCTGACGACTGGTGAAAACCAAGAGGGTCGTTTTACATGTGGGTGTTCGCCGGCAGAGACGAACACAAGGGTAGCTGATTGGTCAGCTGTGTAGTGACGGCAATCAGTGAAGAAACGTTCATGTAGTCAGAGCCGGGAGGAAGGGCGACGGGAGAGAGGAGGAGGGGTGGTGGTGGTGTGGTGGTGGTGGTGTCTTGTGTTGTGGTGATTTGTTCTTCCTTGGACAACAATGCAAATTTTAACGAATCCAAGAAATCAAATGAAGAATCCAAGAAATCAACTGTAGAAGGATCGTGGCACGTAGAATAGTACACTGCGTTACACCACATCACATCATACCACACCACATTACACCAAACTAAACCATACCATACCTCGCCACACCATGCTCCACTCCGCTCCACTCCAGTCTGCTCTGTGATGTACTGTTTTGTAGACAAAAAGTGGAATAATATATTTTACATTAGACTACCTAAACTACATTATGTACAGCATACCACACCACACCACACCGCATACGATACACTGCACTGCGCTGCGCTCCGCTCCGCTCCACACCACACCATACCACACCACACCACACCACACCGCACTGCGTGATTAATAAACCTCCTGCTCATACATTCAGGTGCACGTATTCACACACACCCACGCGCGCGCGCGCGCGCGCACACACACACACACACACACACACACACACACACACACACACACACACACACACACACTACTACCCGGGGGTAAATCTAGTGTGGTTGCTCGGTATGGGTGCACCGGATTCATAGATCACTGTACCATCACCAAAAGAGCTATTTGTGTGTGTGCGTGTGCGTGTGCGTGCGTGTGTGCGTGTGCGTGTGCGTGCGTGCGTGCTTGCCTGTGTATGTGTGTGTGTGTGTGTGTGTGTGCGCGCGTGCGTACGCGCGCGCGCGTGTGGCTGTGTACCCCCATCCCAGAAGAGGTGGCTAGCTCATCGGTCCTGTCAACCTGCGAGGACAATGCCGTGACATGACTGGGAGGACAATGACGTGGCATGACTGGGAGGACAATGACGTGGCATGACTGGGAGGACAATGCCATGACTGGGAGGACAATGCCATGACTTGGAAGACAATGCCGTGGCGTGACTGGGAGGACAATGCCATGACTGGGAGGACAATGCCATGACAGGGAGGACAATGCCATGACAGGGAGGACAATGCCATGACATGACTGGACTAGCCCCTTGGGCCCCAGAAGACTGCACGACTAACAAACACCCCCCTCCTCCCCCTCCCCTCCTGGTCACTGCCCTATCTTTCCATCTCCTGGGGTGGAACTAAACAGCAGACTGCCCGTTGCTACACGGCAGCCGAACATTCCAGACCCAGCGCTTGTCAACACTCCTCACAATCCCGTGCACACACAGGTGCAGACCCCACACCTCTGTGAAGCAAGTCCGCACCGCTGTAGAAAATTCTCCTCCCCCCACGCCCCCCCCCCCTCCTCCTCCCTCTCGTTAGCCTCTCCTCACCACAGGGAAAAGAAGATGACGTGGTTTGGCCACGTGTTACGTCACAACTCCGTTGCCTGAATCCTGATGATGGTAAGGTATGGGTTGTGGAGGGCGGCGGACAGAGAGGCCGACAGAGGAAGAGCTGGTCTGGCAACTCCAAGGACTGCACAGACCTGGCTGCCACACACCTTTTGCCTGGGACAGGAGGCGGACTTAAGAGACAGGCGGCTGTAAAGGTCCGGCAGTTCCGTATACTCCCCCCCCCCCCCCCCCAACTCTCCTAGCCCCCTCTCTGTCTCTCTCTGTCAGTCTCTATCTGTCTCTCCGTCTCTGTCTTTCTGTCTGTCTGCCTGCCTGCGGTTTGTGTGTGTCTGTCTCTGCGTCTTTCTTTGTCTGTCTGTCTCTGCCTCTGTCTGTCTGTCTGTCTGTCCCCCCCCTCTCTCTCTCTCTCTCTCTCTCTCTCTCTCTCTCTCTCTCTCTCTCTCTCTGTCAGTATGATCTTGTAGAAAACAAAACTTGGTGAGTTATTGATGTCATTGACTGGCTGTCTCTGCCTCTGTCTGTCTGTCTGCCTCCCCCCCCCCCCCCATCTCTCTCTCTCTCTCTCACTCACTCTCTCTCTCTCTCTCTCTCTCTCTCTCTCTCTCCTCTCTCTCAGTATGATCTCGTAGGAAACAAAACTTGGTGAGTTAGTGATGTCATTGACTGGCTGTCTCTTCATCTCTGGCACCCATCCAGACATACTGTCTGTCTGTAAGTTTGGTGAGTAGTTCCCGACCCATCCGGACATACTGCTGCCTGTAAGTTTGGTGAGTAGTTCCCGACCTATCTGGACATACTGCTGTCTGTAAGTTTGGTGAGTAGTTTCCGACCTATCCGGACATACTGCTGTCTGTAAGTTTGGTGAGTAGTTCCCGACCCATCTGGACATATTGCTGTCTGTAAGTTTGGTGAGTAGTTCCTGACCCATCTGGACATACTGCTGTCTGTAAGTTTGGTGAGTAGTTCCCGACCCATCTGGACATACTGCTGTCTGTAGGTTTGGTGAGTAGTTCCCGACCCATCCGTCATACTGCTGTCTGTAAGTTTGGTGAGTAGTTCCCGACCCATCCGGACATACTGCTGTCTGTAAATTTGGTGAGTAGTTCCTGACCCATCCAGCCATACTGCTGTCTGTAAGTTTGGTGAGTAGTTCCCGACCCATCCTGTTGTCTGTAAGTTTGGTGAGTAGTTCCGGACCCATCCAGACATACTGCTGTCTGTAAGTTTGGTGAGTAGTTCCCGACCTATCTGGAATTCTGCTGTCTGTATCTTTGGTGAGTAGTTCTCGACCTATCTGGACATACTGCTGTCTGTAAGTTTGGTGAGTAGTTCCCGACCTATCTGGACATACTGCTGTCTGTAAGTTTGGTGAGTAGTTCCCGACCTATCTGGACTTTCTGCTGTCTGTAAGTTTGATGAGTAGTTCCCGACCTATCTGGACATTCTGCTGTCTGTAAGTTTGGTGAGTAGTTCTCGACCTATCTGGACATACTGCTGTCTGTAAGTTTGGTGAGTAGTTCCTGACCGTCAACAACCGATTTGGGGGGGGGGGGGGGGGGGGGGGCGAGTATTGACTTGTCATCAAGATACCGTGACCCCCTCTGCAGCATAGTGTACAGTGTGGCACGGTGGCCATCACACGGACTGATGGTCGGACGGTGACCGCTCCAAACCCCACCAGAAAGGTCAGTTACTATTGGTCATTGACAGGCCCAGATCCTCCCCTGCCCACAGTGGAGAAGGCCAAGGACCGAACCTGCAAAGCTGGGCCCTGCACGGGCGAGTCTTTGAGAACGGGTAGTTTTCCCTCACAGCATTGCAGACGCCCTCATCTTCAGGACCGGTTCACGTCCTGACAAGACAGGATCTATTGCCTACAGCCGTGTGAGGCAGTCCTAAACTGCAGAGGTCTTTTCCGGCATCTTCCGCCATTGTGCTGATCTTCACCAATCTTCCGGAAGTAAGGGGAAGTTGCGCAGTGTCCGTTCTGTCCACGTGACCCAGGTTGGACTGCTCCTTCATGGCGACGTCAAGTGGTGAGTTTACGTCAGAACTCTATGACCTAGGCAGGCTCATCTTTTTGTTTACTGGAGTGGATTCAGTGGTGGTCCCAGCTGGCAGAAAGAACGTTCACTCCGTCAGACTCCACATCCGAGCCATTACCGTTGCCAGTAAGGTCCACAGAGGCTGGCATGTTCAGAAATCTGAAGGTCAGAAGAGCCACGTAGCCGCAGTGCAGACTGTCCTCTAACGAGCGGCCTTCAAGCAGCTGACATTCTTGGCTCCTTTTGAACTGCTGCAAATCCTAACGTGGCGGCGTGGCGGAAATGGGAGGCGTGAATGTAATGCCACTGGTGCGGTATAAATTAAAAAAAAAAAAAAAAGGAGCCAAGCCAAGGAGAGAACAAGTCAAGCCGTGTATCATCAACTCCGTTCACAGTATTAAAGCTGAAACGGGAACGAAAGAAAGAACACGGTGAGAACCCCCTGCGATCCTTGAAGCCCCCCCCCCCCCCCCCACTCCCTCACCCCCCCTCTCCCCCCTTAGAACCGTCCAACCCCTCCCCTCCTCAGACCTCAAAGAATGACAAGGATTATTCCTCTTTTACCACCTCGGGGATGTCAGCAGACGGGGGGTGGAAAGGAAATCATTGGCACGGAACCCTTCCCGTTTTCGCTCTAAGCCAGGTTTACAACCGTCCGAACACGACCATAAAACTCCGCGGACATAAATCATGGACAGTCAGATAGGCAACCCCCCCCCCCCCCTTCCCCCTTTCACTTCTCTCCTCCGCCACCCCATCCCGACCTAAGGCGGTAATATTTAGTCTAAAGCATTATAACAGAGACGCGGGCGCCATAAAAGTTTAGGTTAAAGTCCGCAGGGCAGTGAACTGTCAGAAGTTCACCGTGTCCAGAGCACGGCATGATGCAAGGCTGAACCCATCCTTCTCCCTCCGCCGCCTTTAACTGTCCCTGAACTGAATCCGGTACCTGTTTACCGCGGGGTGGACAGACAGCGTTTTCAAGCTGGAACAAATCCCACCCGACGAATGGGTCCGAACATGAGGCCGTCAGTTCCGCATGCAAACATACTGTAATCATGTGACTTGGGGCTCCTCTAAGGCTACCACACAAACCACACAGACCCGACAACAAGCATATGGCGCCTGTCACGAGGGGAAGTTCGTGTCTGTCTGCCTTGCTTGGACTAGCTGCCAACAGTGGTTGTAGGTCTTATGTTCTGGGTGTCAGGTGTTCTGGCTATGCTGAAACCAGCTGCCGACAGTGGTTACAGATCTTATGTTCTGGGTGTCACGTGTTCTGCCTATGCTGAAACTAGCTGCCGACAGCGGTTATAGATCTTGTATTCTGGGTGTCACGTGTTCTGCCTATGCTGAAACCAGCTGCCGACAGCGGTTATAAATCTTATATTCTGGGTGTCACGTGTTCTGCCTATGCTGAAACCAGCTGCCGACAGCGGTTATAGATCTTGTATTCTGGGTGTCAGGTGTTCTGCCTATGCTGAAACCAGCTGCCGACAGCGGTTATAGATCTTGTATTCTGGGTGTCACGTGTTCTGCCTATGCTGAAACCAGCTGCCGACACTGGCTATAGATCTTATGTTGTGGGTGTCAGGTGTTCTGCCTATGCTGAAACCAGCTGCCGACAGTGGTTATAGATCTTATGTTGTGGGTGTCAGGTGTTCTGCCTATGCTGAAACCAGCTGCCGACACTGGCTATAGATCTTATGTTGTGGGTGTCAGGTGTTCTGCCTATGCTGAAACCAGCTGCCGACACTGGCTATAGATCTTATGTTGTGGGTGTCAGGTGTTCTGCCTATGCTGAAACCAGCTGCCGACACTGGCTATAGATCTTATGTTGTGGGTGTCAGGTGTTCTGCCTATGCTGAAACCAGCTGCCGACACTGGCTATAGATCTTATGTTGTGGGTGTCAGGTGTTCTGCCTATGCTGAAACCAGCTGCCGACAGCGGTTATAGATCTTATGTTCTGGGTGTCAGGTGTTCTGCCTATGCTGAAACCAGCTGCCGACACTGGCTATAGATCTTATATTCTGGGTGTCACATGTTCTGCCTATGCTGAAACCAGCTGCCGACAGTGGTTATAGATCTTATGTTGTGGGTGTCACGTGTTCTGCCTATGCTGAAACCAGCTGCCGACAGCGGTTAAAGATCTTATATTCTGGGTGTCACGTGTTCTGCCTATGCTGAAACCAGCTGCCGACAGTGGTTATAGATCTTATATTCTGGGTGTCAGGTGTTCTGCCTATGCTGAAACCAGCTACCGACAGCGGTTATAGATCTTGTATTCTGGGTGTCAGGTGTTCTGCCTATGCTGAAACCAGCTGCCTACACTGGCTATAGATCTTATATTCCGGGTGTCACATGTTCTGCCTATGCTGAAACCAGCTGCCGACAGTGGTTATAGATCTTATGTTGTGGGTGTCACATGTTCTGCCTAAGCTGAAACCAGCTTCCGACAGCGGTTAAAGATCTTATATTCTGGGTGTCACGTGTTCTGCCTATGCTGAAACCAGCATGCCGACAGCGGTTAAAGATCTTATATTCTGGGTGTCACGTGTTCTGCCTATGCTGAAACCAGCTGCCGACAGCGGTTATAGATCTTGTATTCTGGGTGTCACGTGTTCTGCCTGTGCTGAAACCAGCTGCCAACAGCGGTTATAGATCTTGTATTCTGGGTGTCACATGTTCTGCCTATGCTGAAACCAGCTGCCGACAGCGGTTATAGATCTTATGTTCTGGGTGTCACGTGTTCTGCCTATGCTGAAACCAGCTGCCGACAGCGGTTAAAGATCTTGTATTCTGGGTGTCACGTGTTCTGCCTATGCTGAAACCAGCTGCCGACAGCGGTTATAGATCTTGTATTCTGGGTGTCACGTGTTCTGCCTATGCTGAAACCAGCTGCCGACACTGGCTA
>CM065736.1:52561621-52564121 GCA_033310375.1 Conus canariensis | reverse complement strand
GCACAGAACGGAGGGACAGGGGGAGAGGGGGGTGGGGTGGGGCGTGTGTCATTGTGGTCACTTTTCCGTGATCAAGCTTTCACTTTTATTATCATTATCATTATTTTTGTTTTTGCTGTTTTTGCGATTTTTGAAATGGAAAAGTTGCTGGAGATCAAAACTGGTCCTTGATGTTTTATCGTAGTGCTTTTTATTGGGTCACTAGGAATTACTACGACATCAAACACCACCACAGTGGTAACATTCTCTCTGACCTCCTGCACCTCCATAGTCATGCTGTTTGCAGTGGGAAGAGGGGCGTACTTCACCGTTGTCTGTCCACCTCTCTGTCTGTTACACCCTCTCTTCCCTGCGCTGTTCTGTGGAGGGATGAAGGACCATTGTTCTGTGGAGGGATGAAGGACCATTGTTCTGTGGAGGGATGAAGGACCATTGTTCTGTGGAGGGATGAAGCACTACTGACAGGACAGTAGGCTGCATTGTTCTGTGGAGGGATGAAGACTGACAGGACAGTAGGCTGCATTGTTCTGTGGAGGGATGAAGACTGACAGGACAGTAGGCTGCATTGTTCTGTGGAGGGATGAAGACTGACAGGACAGTAGGCTGCATTGTTCTGTGGAGGGATGGAGACTGACAGGACAGTAGGCTGCATTGTTCTGTGGAGGGATGAAGACTGACAGGACAGTAGGCTGCATTGTTCTGTGGAGGGCTGAAGACTGACAGGACAGTAGGCTGCATTGTTCTGTGGAGGGATGAAGACTGACAGGACAGTAGGCTGCATTGTTCTGTGGAGGGACGAAGCACTACTGACAGGACAGTAGGCTGCATTGTTCTGTGGAGGGATGAAGACTGACAGGACAGTAGGCTGCATTGTTCTGTGGAGGGATGAAGCACTACTGACAGGACAGTAGGCTGCATTGTTCTGTGAAGGGATGAAGACTGACAGGACAGTAGGCTGCATTGTTCTGTGGAGGGATGAAGCTCCTACTGACAGGACAGTAGGCTGCATTGTTCTGTGGAGGGATGAAGACTGACAGGACAGTAGGCTGCATTGTTCTGTGGAGGGATGAAGACTGACAGGACAGTAGGCTGCATTGTTCTGTGGAGGGATGAAGACTGACAGGACAGTAGGCTGCATTGTTCTGTGGAGGGATGAAGCACCATTGTTCTGTGGAGGGCTGAAGACTGACAGGACAGTAGGCTGCATTGTTCTGTGGAGGGATGAAGACTGACAGGACAGTAGGCTGCATTGTTCTGTGGAGGGACGAAGCACTACTGACAGGACAGTAGGCTGCATTGTTCTGTGGAGGGATGAAGACTGACAGGACAGTAGGCTGCATTGTTCTGTGGAGGGATGAAGCACTACTGACAGGACAGTAGGCTGCATTGTTCTGTGAAGGGATGAAGACTGACAGGACAGTAGGCTGCATTGTTCTGTGGAGGGATGAAGCTCCTACTGACAGGACAGTAGGCTGCATTGTTCTGTGGAGGGATGAAGCACCATTGTTCTGTGGAGGGATGAAGACTGACAGGACAGTAGGCTGCATTGTTCTGTGGAGGGCTGAAGACTGACAGGACAGTAGGCTGCATTGTTCTGTGGAGGGATGAAGACTGACAGGACAGTAGGCTGCATTGTTCTGTGGAGGGATGAAGACTGACAGGACAGTAGGCTGCATTGTTCTGTGGAGGGATGAAGACTGACAGGACAGTAGGCTGCATTGTTCTGTGGAGGGATGAAGCACTACTGACAGGACAGTAGGCTGCATTGTTCTGTGGAGGGATGAAGACTGACAGGACAGTAGGCTGCATTGTTCTGTGGAGGGATGAAGCACCTACTGACAGGACAGTAGGCTGCATTGTTCTGTGGAGGGATGAAGACTGACAGGACAGTAGGCTGTGGTGTTCTGTGGAGGGATGAAGCACCTACTGACAGGACAGTAGGCTGCATTGTTCTGTGGAGGGATGAAGCACCATTGTTCTGTGGAGGGATGAAGACTGACAGGACAGTAGGCTGCATTGTTCTATGGAGGGATGAAGACTGACAGGACAGTAGGCTGCATTGTTCTGTGGAGGGATGAAGACTGACAGGACAGTAGGCTGCATTGTTCTGTGGAGGGATGAAGACTGACAGGACAGTAGGCCGCATTGTTCTATGGAGGGATGAAGACTGACAGGACAGTAGGCTGCATGGTTCTGTGGAGGGATGAAGACTGACAGGACAGTAGGCTGCATTGTTCTGTGGAGGGATGAAGCACCTACTGACAGGACAGTAGGCTGCATTGTTCTGTGGAGGGATGAAGCACCATTGTTCTGTGGAGGGCTGAAGACTGACAGGACAGTAGGCTGCATTGTTCTATGGAGGGATGAAGACTGACAGGACAGTAGGCTGCATTGTTCTGTGGAGGGATGAAGACTGACAGGACAGTAGGCTGCATTGTTCTGTGGAGGGATGAAGACTGACAGGACAGTAGGCTGCATTGTTCTATGGAGGGATGAAGAC
>CM065736.1:52534121-52551621 GCA_033310375.1 Conus canariensis | reverse complement strand
TTCAATTGACGGTCAACTTGAACAACAGATTTTGCTGCTGAGAGTTCAACATTAGCTCACGAGGATTCAAACTTGCCGAAGCAGGTCGTCTTTGGAACGGGTCGCTCGTGAAGTGAACAATGAAATACGTTGATGCGTTAACTCGCCTCCGAATACTGATTGTTGGCATCGTGTGGCTTTTACTGTGAACGAAGTAGGCAGACTGGCTTGGTCACTCTTGGAATGACGCTGAAAACAGCCTTTGGGTTGTCTTCTAAGCCAGATACATACAGGATGCTGTAGACAAGAACAGCCATTCTCTTTGGAACGTTTTCAAGACTGTTGCCATCACAACTGCTTTGAAATGTACCAGTAGCTGTTGTCAGTTTCCACGTCATGTGCACTGGGAAAAAAAAACCCTGAAAGAAGTATTTGAAAGATTCCAGACAAGTGAACGGAACTTCTGAGTGCCTGCCTCAATGTAATGGTGATGCTGTCAGAGTGCCTGCAGTGCCGGCGCATCGCCTGTGACTTAGCTGTGGTGAACAATTGCTGTTGGAGAATCAAAAGTGAATAAGGATGGATGGATAACGATTTGTGATTAAAGATAATTTATGGATTTAAGAGAAAAATGGTGGGAAAAACCATTGGTGGATAACAAGTTGTGAGTGGAGACTGGTGGATACATTCTGGCTGACGATGACTTGTAGATAAAAACAAATTATTGACAACGACGTGTTGATAAAGATTTCCGGACAACGACTTATGGCTGAAGATTGTCGGATAACTAGGGGTGGATAACAATGTGTGGCTTTTTTTAAATGGTAGATAGCTGTTTGACGATGATGACTGGAGGATACCTATTGGAGGATAATGATCCGTGGATACCCATTGGAGGATAACGATCCGTGGATACCCACTGGAGGATAACGATCCGTGGATACTCACTGGAGGGTAACGGTTTGTGAATACCTATTCGAAGATAACAATTTGTCAATGCCGTTATTGAGGACAATACCTAGTGAATGGTGGATACCCACTGGAGGATAACGTTCGGCTGCTAACCGTTGAAGGATAACGTTTGGTGGATACACATCGAACGAGAACGATTGGTGGATACCCATTGGAGAATAACGTCGGGTGAATACCCATTGGAAGATGACCATTGGTGAATACGTACCGGAGGAGAACGGTTGGTGAATGCCTTGGGAGGGTAACGTTTGGTAAATACACGCCGGAGGATAACATTTTAAGGATACCCGTCAGGGGATAACGTTTTGTGGATACCCGTTTGAGGATAACGATCGGTGGACACCCATTTGAGGATAATGTTCGGTGAACACCCATCGGAGGATAACGTTTGGGTGTCTATTAGAGAATAACGTTGGGTGGATGCTAATGAGAGAATAACGTTTGGTGGATGCTTATTAGAGAATAACGTTTGGTGGATGCTTATTAGAGAATAACGTTTGGTGGATACCTATTAGAAAATAACGTTTGGTGGATACCCGTTTGAGGACAAAGCATAGCTGGTGCCCATTGGAGGATAAACGTATGTGAAAATCTATGAGAAGATAACGGCTTGTGAACACCAGTCGGAGGATGAGAACTGGTGCATACCCACTGCAGGAAAAGGATCAGTGAAAACGGTGCTATCATCAAGTTGAAAATACCCTACATGTTTATTGGTGCCATCTTCAAGCTGAAAATACCCTACATGTTTATTGGTGCCATCTTCAAGCTGAAAATACCCTACATGTTTATTGGTGCTATCTTCAAACTGAAAATACCCTGCATGTTTATTGGTGTTATCTTCAAGCTGAAAATACCCTACATGTTTATTGGTGCCATCTTCAAGCTGAAAATACCCAACATGTTTATTGGTGCCATCTTCAAGCTGAAAATACCCTGCATGTTTATTGGTACTATCTTCAAGCTGAAAACACCCTAATTGTTTATTGGTGCTATCTTCAAGCTGAAAATACCCTACATGTTTATTGGTGCCATCTTCAAGCTGAAAATACCCCACATGTTTATTGGTGCCATCTTCAAGCTGAAAATACCCTACATGTTTATTGGTGCCATCTTCAAGCTGAAAATACCCTACATGTTTATTGGTGCCATCTTCAAGCTGAAAATACCCTACATGTTTATTGGTGCCATCTTCAAGCTGAAAATACCCTACATGTTTATTGGTGCCATCTTCAAGCTGAAAATACCCTACATGTTTATTGGTGCCATCTTCAAGCTGAAAATACCCTACATGTTTATTGGTGCCATCTTCACGTTGTTAACCTGTCATTCCCGCGCCATGGCTGGGCCGCCTCTCTAGTCATAGAGGAAACAAACTGACCACACACACACACACACACACACACACACACACACACACACACACACACACACACACACACACATCACACACGCACACACACACACACCACACACAGCACTGCTATCTATGTAGCATTGTCGGCCAGTGTTGGAGGTCAAAGGGTCAGCATGGACAAAGAGATGCAGGAGGCGATCCGGACTTTCCGGACGAAGACGGGAAAGAGGCTGCAGTGTCCCTCCCTGTGGACTTTGCCTGGCGACTGTGTCCTGCTGAAGGCCTTCGGTGCCCGGAACAAGTCCAGAGTGAAAGGTGAAGAGAGACCGCTGAGCACTACCCCCCCCCCCCCCTCTCCACACACACACACACACACACACACGCACGCACGCACGCACGCACGCACGCACGCACGCCACACACACACACGCACACACACACACGCACGCACACACACACACACACACAACACACACACACACACGCACGCACACACATACACACAACAGGCTAAACAGTCCCGGAGTCCCATTAATTAAAAGCGTTTCTTTGTGTGATGTTTCCCCCTCGGCTGGGGTTCAGCGATGTGTTGAAACAGGAAGGCTGGAATCACACAGTGGCGTGTCATTCACTTCATGGATGCGCCCTCAAAGAGCGTTGCTCCAGTTGCCTGACCAGCACTGTAGGTGTCTGTCCCACTGACATAATGATGCCAAGACATGTCGTCCTTACAAGTACCGAATAATTCGAACCAAAGAACCACGTTAGCACTTGATCCGTTGATGACGAGAGGAGAGAGAGAGAGAGAGAGAGAGAGGAGAGAGAGAGATGAAGAGAAAAAGAGGCAGACGGGGGGAGGGGGGGGGGGAAGGAGAGAGAGAGAGAGAGAGAGAGAGAGAGAGAGAGAGAGGCAGACAAACATTCAGACAGACAGACAGACAGAGAGAGAGAGAGAGAGAGAGAGAGAGAGAGAGAAATAGAGAGAGGGAGGGAGGGAGAGATAGAGAGGGAGGACGAGAGAAAGAAACAGAGAGAGAGAGAGAGAGAGAGAGAGAGAGGTAGAAAGAGCGAGATGAACAAATTAACGTTGGTCTGCTAAAAAGACAGAACGGACAATGTGCTCCATTTTGCACAGTGTCAGCATGAACAAAGTTGGGGAGATTTGTTCAGTAAGTTTACGAACAAATGAAAATACTGGACAGTGAGAGAGAGAGAGAGAGAGAGAGAGAGAGAGAGAGAGAGAGAGAGAGAGAGAGAGAGAGATGATGGTGTTGATATTGGATAGATAGGGTGGATGGCACAACTGTTCTGGAACGAGGGGGTGTGGACGGGTGGGGACTGGGTGGAAAGAGGGGGGAAGGAGGGGAGAGGCAAAGGGGGGGGGGGGGGGGGGGGGGGGGGGGGGGGGGGGGGGGGGGGGGGGGGGGGGGGGGGGGGGGAGGAGAAAAAGTGAAGTGTAAAAGTGTTCAATGAACGTGTCAGCAACAGCAGTCGGCATCGAAATATCGTGAGGTGTGAATGCGTGCATAAAAATGTTGCCATGCGTTGAGTTGTATTTTGGTGTGGCGCTCGCCTGTGTGTGTGTGTGTGTGAGTGTGTGGTGTGTGTGTGTGTGTGTGTGTGTGTGTGTGTGTGTGTGTGTGTGTGTGTGTTCAGACTCCAGTTGTTTTGGTTGTGTGTCTCAGACAAAGCCCAGAAAAGCGAGGTCACACCGCTGAGAAGTTCCGCTGAACACCGACAGAAAAGCGACAATAGTGCACGTGCAGCGCCCTCTCTAGACAAAGACGGCAGTCACCTCGGCCAGGCCACGCCCTCCTCTCTTCTGAACACAGCAGGTAAACGACCTTCAGCGGACAGTGATCGGGTCAAGGCCGGGTCATCCACCGCACTGTTCAAACCAAGGGAGAGAAGACCTTCAGGGGACAGTGATCGGGTCAAGGTCGGGTCATCCACCCCGCTTACTAAGGCAGGTGAGAGAAAACCTCCAGGAGACCGTGACCGGGTCAAGGTCGGGTTATCCACCTCTTTCGCCAGGTCTAACGAAAGAAGACCTTCAGTAGACGACGACAAGGTCAAG
Source organism: Conus canariensis (assembly GCA_033310375.1). Lineage (NCBI taxonomy): Eukaryota > Metazoa > Mollusca > Gastropoda > Neogastropoda > Conidae > Conus > Conus canariensis. Next base: position 52,547,236 of record CM065736.1, on the reverse strand, counting down.
GTCGGATCATCCACTCCGCGAACTAAACTAGACGAAAGGAGATCTTCGGGAGCCGGTGACCGAGCTAAGGTCGGGTCATCCGCTGCTCTGACCAGGTCAAACGAGAGAAGATCTTCCAGAGACAACGATCCGGTCAGGGCGGGGTCATCCACCCCTAGCACCAGGTCAGACAGGAGATCTTCAGAAGACAAATCACAGAGCGCGTCGAAGGAGCAAGATTCTGCCTTCGTCAAGGCCGTCGCCTACACCCAGTTCGAACGACGGTCCTCCCTGAGAGGTGTTCAGAGTCGAGACTTGTCCGCGCTGGTCAGGGACAAAGTCAAGGCCGCTCTGAGAGAGAGGCTTCACAAGGTCACTCCCATCAGCGCCTGGACGAAGGCCTCCGCCCGACCGCAGACCACAGGAGACGACCCGCCAGAGTCTTCAGGGGCGGACCAGCAGAAGGACGAGGAGAAGCAGCTGGATGCCCTGGTCACGGAAAAAGTGCAGGAGGCGTTGAGGGAAAGGCTGCAGACTTCTCCGTCAGCGCACAGTTTGTCTCAGAGGCAGGAGAAAGGCAAGTCAGCGACCAGGTGGTCCTCAGTAGCTGAAAGAAGAGAGGAGGAGGAGGAGCTGTCAGCTCTTGTGAAGGAAAAGGTGCAGGAGGCTTTGAAGACCAAGCTCCACGGCACACAGGGTGAGGTCCAAGGCAGGGATAAGTCATCTGCTCATGGGGACGAGTCAGCGACGACTTCGGTGTTGAAGAGACCACAAGGCATCAGCGGGAACAAGTCATGGGCAGATTCTCTGAGAGGTCGTGATGGGCACAAGTCTGACGTCACCGCCACTGAACGGAATCTCCAGGCTGAAGGACGTCGACGAGGTTCTGTCGGCAGAGAGGCAGATCTTCAAAAACCCAATCGTCTGGGAGACCCCAGCAATGCTGACTCAGCTCATGGGCCTGTGCTGAGTGACAAGTCACGTGACGGAAAAGATCGAGCGGGAGGACTGCATGCCACCAACGCTTCCGGAAAGGAGAGAACTCCGTTAAGACCGTGGGATTCACGAAGCGTGCACAGCGCTGGACAGACCAAGTCCTCGGCTCAGTCAGCCGGGGGTCCTCAGCACCCTCGTCCACCTGCCAGTCAGTCCTCGGCCAGCCGTGAGCGTCAGCGCCGTGACTCCAGCCCTGACCTGTCTAACAGGCGGTCACGGGACAAAGGACAGTCCGGACCTCAACAGTCGTCGACCAGCGCACAGAACAGGAGACCCTCCAGCCCTGAACAAAGTGGAGGAGTCAGGCGATCTGTTCTGACGTCGCGGTCACTGAGCAACAGCGGAGATCAACCTGATGCTCTGTCGGAAACTCAAGGAACAAGTCAAGAACATGGCCCTTTGCGAGGCAGATCTGACCAGAAGGAGAAAGGTTCCGGGGTCTGGGACGACAGCCTGAGCTCGGATCTGCTGCATACCGTCAAGTCGAGGCTTCAGGCCAGGAGGGAGAGTCTCCGCTCAGAGGGCCAGGACAAAAGTCGCGTTGAGGCAGAGCTTCCACCGAACCACAGTGACAGTGCGGCGTCACAGGAACAGAGCAGCAAAGAGAACCGACCATTGAACGGAAGCGGAATTTGGGTAGGGAAGTCAACCGACCAAACCGGAACTAGGGAGCCCCGTAACGCATCCAGACCAACTCACGAAAGTGAATCCAGACACGAAGAACCCAACGTTCACATAACTGTAAATAAAAACAGACAGAGCCTGTCAGATGCTGCCAAGCGATCCACAAGACCACTGACAGATGTGGACAAAGTAGACAGAGGTGTCAAACTTCCCGTTTCCAAGAATTTAGTCAGCAGCTTGGCTGAAAAGTTCTCAGCGCCAGACACAGCAAACACACGGCTGAAAGTATTCGCTGTTCCAGAGAAGAAAAGGTCGTCATTCTCTCCCCAGAAAACATCGACAGGGGAGAGCAGTTTGAAGAAGAGCGAGTCGTTGAGAGTGAGCCAGCAGGTAGAGAAGACAGAGGGAGGGCGGAAGAGCCATGTCCCTGTTCGTGCTGAGAGCTTCAACACTGCAGACGCCCAGAGGAAACCCGGTGGCCTGAAGAAAGAGGTCATCTTCGCTGAAGAAAGGCGGCTACAGAAAGACGCCGACAAGTGGCGCGGAGAAACAGAATCAACATTGAAAGGGAAATTGCCAACAAATTCAGACCTTGCTCAGCCTTCCCACCTGAACACAGATACACGTGTCGCTGGAGGTAGCGAAGTTTCTGGCATCAAAGACAAGGAGTCTCCTTCAGAGCCTGACGTTGTCCTAGCTGGGGAAACCAGGCCTTCAGAGGTGAAGACTTCCGATCACTCGGCACCAGAGAAGATGACGAAAGACGACCCTGCAGCAGCACTGCCGTCGGCACCCCCTTCAGACAGCCCCCCAGGCGGGGGTGAAGGGGAGGGATCGGGCACCATGGAGCTGGCCTTCTCTGCCCTGCTTGACGAGATGGAGATCATCAGCGCCTCAGAGGGCACGGCCTCCGACCTCGACCTCAGTGACGGGGACGAGGTCACGATGGAGAAATCTCTGTCAGTCACCAAGAACCTGGGACAGTCTCTTGAGGACAATGTAGATGCCGACGTCATTGAGAACTCCGCCAAGAACACCAGGAACGCGGACCTCAAGGTCAAGGAGAGTGGTTCTTCGACCGGGGTCAAGCGGAGTAACTCTTTGACAAGGAAAAGTAACTCTGCGGGCCTACCACCGCTCACTGAGGATGTGGAAGACAAACACGTGCCGGTCACCACAGATGACGAAAGACTGCTGCATGCGAGCAAGGCGCAAGAAAGGAATGCTGATGACAATGAGGATGTCTTCGACGGTGGCCAATGAGGCGGACACACAGGCTATGGAATCGGTGAGTGATGATAGTATCTTGAGTTCTTTTTTTTTTCTTTCTTTCTCTTCTTCGTTTATTTTAGTGTTCACGTTGTCCTGTCTTTGTGTATACCCTCATTCATGTATACACGTTTGAGTTATTTTGTTTGTGGGTACCTTCTTTCGTTCTTTCTTTGTTATGCTTGGCTTTGGTCTGGTGTCTGGCTGCTTATTGCTCTTAGTTGCCTTCGACTGTTTGCATATATCTCTGAAAGTGGAATTCAAAATGTCGTCTGCTTGCTCCGATATGAATTCTAGTTCGTCATCTGTCTTACATACTCCTCTAGCGTTACACTCCATCTCCTTTGCCTCTCATCCTCTACCAAGATCCGAACCTTTCGCCTTCCTCATAGACACTCGCCACCCCCACCGCCTCCCAGAGAAAGAAAAAAAAGGACACAAACAAAGCAACCCCCCTGACAACCCTCTAGGGCAGTAGGCGTGTTCTCATAGTGGCCCTGTCACCTGGAACCGACTCCTGTTTTCTGCCCCCCCCCCCCCCCATCCCCCCACCCCCCACCCCACCCCCCACCCAACGCACAGTGCCGTTCATCCTTCAAGGCCACGTCACGGTCTGCCTTTCTCCTGGGACATGGCTCAGCTCTTTCTGCCCTGAACCTATCAGTTTTTCTGCCTGTGTTGTTCAGGCGTGTGTGTGTGTTAGGTCTTCAATTTAACGTCTATACACATTATGTGATATTAGACAAAATGTGTGTGTGTGTGTGTGTGTGTGTGTGTGTGTGTGTGTGTGTGTGTGTGTGTGTTGTTATTCTGTTTAACGTCTGTTCGCTGAAAGTGATATTAGACGGTGGGAAAGGATGGGGGAAAAGGGAAGGGATGGGGAGAGTGGGACAGAGTTGACTGCATGGAAAAGTTTTGTATGGACGTACGTGTGTTTGTCGGTACTTGCATAAGTGTGTACAAGTGTTTAAGATGTTATTATTGCATAGGGAAAATGGGTAAAAATGTTACATAATTATCAATCAATGAGGATCAAAGCTATGAACATATGGAAATCAATGAGAATCTACCAAATGTGCAATAACAATAACGCATTAATCCTTTAACATCAAATTAGCAAATAACACACTAAAAAAAACAACAGCCAGCACATGCATTTGCATGTCTTAAAATGCATATATTATATATATATATATGAAGTGTTGTGCGTGTGAGTGTGTGCGTGCGTGCGTGCGTGCGTGCGTGTGTGTGTGTGTGTGTGCGTGCGTGCGTGCGTGTGTGCGTGCGTGCGTGGTGTGTGTGCGCGCGCGCGTGCGTATGAGTGCGTGCATGCATGTGCTTGCATGCCTGTGCGTGCGTGCGTGTGTTCTTGCATCCGTGTTTGTGTACGTGCGTTTTATGTGTATAAGTGTATGTTTGTGAGAGAGAGGGAGAGAGAGATAAGCTGTGTGTGTGCGCGCGCGCGCGCGCGTGTGTGTGTATGTGTGTGTGTGTGTTAGAAACGACAGTACTATCACAAAAATAGGGGTTTGGGAAGATGGAAACTGAGTCAATCACAGGAAGATACTAACTGGACAATTAATCAAACACTCTGAAAAATATGCGGAGAAGTGAATAACTGTTCAAAACGTTTTCAAGAGAAATGGAAGACTCGGATAAAAACTGTCGTCCCACTCTTGGCGATACCAGTTCTTTGACTTTGGAGCAATGAACAAGTTTAATGATTAAAATATACAAAGATCTTCAGAAAGTCAATAACATCAAAAAAGCATGTCGGTAACATTTGGTGGAATGAATCTTGTCAGAGAGCAAAAGACGAGAAAAAGTTAAAATCTAATGCCTATGTAAAGCACCAATCTATTGAAAATCATGTGGAAATGAAAAAAAGCCAAAAATAAATGTAACAGAGTAATAGATGAAGCCAAAAACGAATACTGGTCATCTTTTTGTACAAACGAAGTTTCAAATTATAAAGATCTTCAGAAAGTATGGGAAAACACTGAAGAGAGAGAGAGAGAGAGAGAGAGAGAGAGAGAGAGAGAGAGAGAGAGTGAGTGTGTGTGTGTGTGTGTGCGTGTGTGTGTGTGTGTGTGTGTGTGTGTGTGTGTGTGCCTGCACGCTCTTGTGTGTGTGGGAGCATGGTCTGTGTGAGTGTATGCTTTGGTGTGGTACCTTCTTTTGTTTGCATTCATTTTGTTATGTGTAACCGTCAGTTAGTTTATTTGTAAACATTCTGAGCTCATTTGAGATACAGCGCTTTGTACATCTCACTTCTTTTACTATTATTATTGTTATTATTATTATCATTATTATTATCATCATCATCATCATCATCATCATTATTATTATTAATCAGCAGCAGCAGCAGCAGCAGTAGTAGTAGTAGTAGTTGTATTAGTAGCAGCAGAAGTAGTGACGATGGTGTTTTTATTATGTTGCCATACGGCTTCATCGACTTATTGTTTATGTTGTTGTTTCTCCCTCTATTCGTTTTTCCCCCACTCACTGTGCAACTGCGAGTTTGTGCCTTTTCGTTTTGACTTTTTCTGGAACCTCTGTCATTTGTCTGGCAGTGTATGTCACAGTCTGGTGCTGTATATATCTGGCAGTATATGTCACAGTCTGATGCTGTATATATCTACAGTATATGTCACAGTCTGGTGCTGTATATATCTACAGTATATGTCACAGTCTGGTGCTGTATATATCTGGCAGTGTATGTCACAGTCTGGTGCTGTATATATCTACAGTATATGTCACAGTCTGGTGCTGTATATATCTACAGTATATGTCACAGTCTGGTGCTGTATATATCTACAGTATATGTCACAGTCTGATGCTGTATATATCTACAGTATATGTCACAGTCTGGTGCTGTATATATCTACAGTATATGTCACAGTCTGGTGCTGTATATATCTGGCAGTGTATGTCACAGTCTGGTGCTGTATATATTCTACAGTATATGTCACAGTCTGGTGCTGTATATATCTACAGTATATGTCACAGTCTGGTGCTGTATATATCTGGCAGTGTATGTCACAGTCTGGTGCTGTATATATCTGGCAGTATATGTCACAGTCTGGTGCTGTATATATCTGGCAGTATATGTCACAGTCTGATACTGTATATATCTACAGTATATGTCACAGTCTGATGCTGTATATATCTACAGTATATGTCACAGTCTGGTGCTGTATATATCTACAGTATATGTCACAGTCTGGTGCTGTATATATCTGGCAGTATATGTCACAGTCTGATGCTGTATATATCTACAGTATATGTCACAGTCTGGTGCTGTATATATCTACAGTATATGTCACAGTCTGGTGCTGTATATATCTACAGTATATGTCACAGTCTGATGCTGTATATATCTACAGTATATGTCACAGTCTGATACTGTATATATCTACAGTATATGTCACAGTTGATGCTGTAAATGGCATATGTCATAGCTGATCTGTAATATCTGGCAGTGTATGTCACAGTCTGATGCTGTATATATATCTACAGTATATGTCACAGTCTGATACTGTATATATCTACAGTATATGTCACAGTCTGATACTGTATATATCTACAGTATATGTCACAGTCTGATACTGTATATATCTACAGTATATGTTCACAGTCTGATGCTGTATATCTATATATTCCAGTCTGATACGTATATATCTACAGTATATGTCACAGTCTGATACTGTATATATCTGCAGTGTATGTCAAGTCTGATACTGTATATATCTACAGTATATGTCACAGTCTGATACTGTATATATCTGGCAGTATATGTCACAGTCTGATGCTGTATATATCTACAGTATATGTCACAGTCTGATACTGTATATATCTGGCAGTATATGTCACAGTCTGATGCTGTATATATCTACAGTATATGTCACAGTCTGATACTGTATATATCTACAGTATTATGTCACAGTCTGATGCTGTATATATCTACAGTATATGTCACAGTCTGGTGCTGTATATATCTAGCAGTATATGTCACAGTCTGGTGCTGTATATATCGCAGTATATGTCACAGTCTGATGCTGTATATATCTGGCAGTATATGTCACAGTCTGGTGCTGTATATATCTACAGTATATGTCACAGTCTGGTGCTGTATATATCTGGCAGTATATGTCACAGTCTGGTGCTGTATATATCTGGCAGTATATGTCACAGTCTGTGCTGTATATATCTGGCAGGTATATGTCACAGTCTGATGCTGTATATATCTACAGTATATGTCACAGTCTGGATGCTGTATATATCTGGCAGTATATGTCACAGTCTGTGCTGTATATATCTGACAGTATATGTCACAGTCTGGTGCTGTATATATCTGGCAGTATATTGTCACAGTCTGGTGCTGTATATATCTGGCAGTATATGTCACAGTCTGGTGCTGTAATATCTGATATAACTCTGTGCTAATACTGCGTATATGTCACAGTCTGGTGCTGTATATATCTGGCAGTATGTCACAGTCTGGTGCTGTATATATCTGGCAGTATATGTCACAGTCTGATGCTGTATATATCAGTATGGTCACAGTTAGTATTGAGTCACAGTCTGTGCTGTATATATCTGGCAGCGTATGTCACAGTCTGGATGCTGTATATATCTGGCAGTATATGTCACAGTCTGATGCTGTATATATCTGGACAGTAATGTCACAGTCTGGTGCTGTATATATCTACAGTATATGTCACAGTCTGATGCGTATATCTGGAATCACATCTATCTTATCATGAGACAGGTATGTCACAGTCTGTGCTGTATATATCTGGCAGTATATGTCACAGTCTGATGCTGTATATATCTGGCAGTGATATGTCACAGTCTGGGTGCTGTATATATCTACAGTATATGTCACAGTCTGGTGCTGTATATATCTGGCAGTGTATGTCACAGTCTGATCTGTATATATCTGGCAGTATATGTCACAGTCTGGTGCTGTATATATCTCTACAGTATATGTCACAGTCTGGATGCTGTATATATCTGGCAGTGTATGTCACAGTCTGATGCTGTATATATCTGGCAGTATATGTCACAGTCTGGATGCTGTATATATCTGGCAGTGTATGTCACAGTCTGGTGCTGTATATATCTGGCAGTGTATGTCACAGTCTGATGCTGTATATATCTACAGTATATGTCACAGTCTGGTGCTGTATATATCTGGCAGTGTATGTCACAGTCTGATGCTGTATATATCTGGCAGTATATGTCACAGTCTGATGCTGTATATATCTGGCAGTGTATGTCACAGTCTGGTGCTGTATATATCTGGCAGTATATGTCACAGTCTGATGCTGTATATATTTGGCAGTATTGTCACAGTCTGATACTGTATCATTTGGCAGTATTCACGTCTTCTGTATTATTTGGCAGTATGTCACCGTCTGATACTGTACATCTATTTGGCAGTATGTCACCGTCTGATACTGTACATCTATTTGACAGTATGTCACCGTCTGATACTGCACATCTATTTGGCAGTATGTCACCGTCTGATACTGTACATCTATTTGGCAGTATGTCACCGTCTGATACTGCACATCTATTTGGCAGTATGTCACCGTCTGATACTGTACATCTATTTGGCAGTATGTCACCGTCTGATACTGTACATCTATTTGGCAGTATATATCATAGTCTGACGCTGTATATCTGTCAAGCAGCATATGTCACAGTCTGATGCGGTACAATTATTTAGCAGCACATGTCACAGTCTGATGCGGTACAATTATTTAGCAGCATATGTCACAGTCTGATGCGGTACAATTATTTAGCAGCACATGTCACAGTCTGATGCGGTACAATTATTTAGCAGCACATGTCACAGTCTGATGCGGTACAATTATTTAGCCGCATATATCACAGTCTGATGCGGTACAATTATTTAGCAGCGTATGTCACAGTCTGATGCGGTACAATTATTTAGCAGCATATGTCACAGTCTGATGCGGTACAATTATTTAGCAGCGTATGTCACAGTCTGATGCGGTACAATTATTTAGCAGCATATGCCACAGTCTGATGCGGTACAATTATTTAGCAGCGTATGTCACAGTCTGTCGCTGTGTATAACAATCTGATGTATAGTCTGGGTGCTCGTTCGTTGACTGTCGAGCAGGGAGCTGAGATCACCAGTCACAAGTCTGCTTGGTGACTTTACTCTGTCAAGAATCTGTTTCACGGCGTCTGCATTCTCCGATGTGACAGCCATTAACCAGCTTGTCATCCGTGCGGCCGTCACTTCAGCATCTCCCGCACGCCATCTTCGCCCTGACGTCACCCCCCCCCCCACCACCACCACCACCACTCCCCCACCACTTCCATCTCCCCCTGCAGCCCAACCCGACCGTCCCCTCGGCCTACACTTACACATCCGGGAGCTTGGCAAAGTGAAGGACATGATAAAATGACATTACTTAAACGATTAAAACTGAACATAAACAAATCGACAACTAAACGATTAAAACTGAAAATAAACAAATCGACAACTAAACCATTAAAACTGAAAATAAACAAATCGACAACTGAAAATAAACAAATCGACAACTAAACCATTAAAACTGAAAATAAACAAATCGACAACTAAACGATTAAAACTGAAAATAAACAGTCTTGAATAAAAGTTACTCTATGTTAGGTTTTCTTATGGGAGCAAGAGTTACCCTACTTGTTTATTGTTTACTGTTCCCTGCCTCATTTTATTTTCAACTTCATGAAAATAAACAATAAAACCGACAAGCAATACAAAAAATCAGGACACAGCCCCAAGCTTGACCATCCTGATGTCGGGGGGGGGGGGGGGGGGGGGGGGAAGGGGGCGGGGGAGTGAGGATGGGGTGGTGGTGGTGGTTGTGACAAAGTCTGTTCAGGCACACTGCTACTCACGATCATATTGAATTAGAAAGCATCTGACGTTAGGTTTTAGGAGCATAGATGCACTTAACACGAGCGTTTACATTGTTACGTATGTCCGTAACATGAACAAATGTAGCAGAAAAGACAAACGTACATCCGCACATAATCACACATTTACACGTACATAAACATGCATGTGCATGTCCGTAAAAAGACATATTTAGCTTCCTCACACATGCATCTATACGTGTAAAATAAACAAGCCCACACAAGTGAAAAAGGACAGAGAAGTGACCAGTGCTCTCAGTGCCACAAAACTGCCACCAGAAGCACAGCGGCATGTGAAGTGGAGGGGTGGGGATGGTTACAAATATTGCTCACGGCACTGTCGCACAAACTAGGTTTCATTCTTAGTCCTGTAAATGTAACGGAGGTGGAGTGCGTGGCATGCAAAGGGAGAGAATTCCATGGCTGTGGGCCTTACATGGAGGAGGAGCACAAACCGCATTTGTGTCGTGAGACACTGGGAGACTAGTCGTGCGGCACAAGCTATATAGAGAGAGCGTGCAGCATGAACAGAAACTGTAACAGACAGACAGAGCGGAGCCAGTTACGAATAAACATGCGTGCACTTTTATGTTTAATTCTCTTTGTGTCTTGCTTGTATTATACCGGTTGTACTACAAAAACCATCCAGAGGTTCAACTTCAGAAGAGCGTGGCGCCAACGCCTGGATATTTGGACTGAAGAGGACAGCATCCACCAACTCGACAGAGCAGCTCAAGTTACTATCACCAGGCTGCGAACAGCACACTGCCAGCTCCTCTTCCATCTCTCACGTCCCGAACTCTCATAGTGACCAGTGCCCTTTGGCACAGGCCCCCAAACTCCCACCCACATCTTACAGTCCTGCCCCTCCTTTGAATCCTTGAGACGCCAGACCTGGTCAGTCCTGTGGAGGTCCAGGAGAAGCTGTGGGGACCGGCGGGGTCACTGCGGCAGACTGCTGACTTCGCTTTACTAACCGGATTGAGGATCTAGCCTGGCCGGGAGGGCGAGAGAAAGAAAGAAAGATACCGATGTTATTGATCTAAAGTGATAAGGAATTAGCGGAAAGAGGAAAAAAGATGGTTGCATGTTTTATGCTTTCAGTACAGCTCACTTGGATATTCTCAAGCAGGCGATTTGCGACTGTATGTTAACTGTCACGAACCGCGCCGCATCATTACTAAATTGTAACCGGTATATGACTGTGTTGCAGGTGCTCCCGCCACAGCCTAGTTTCGATATTCCCACCTTGACCATAGACACGTGCGGTGAGTCATGAACCACACGGACAGTCGTTAGCCCTGTCTATCATTCTTTTTGTCTGTGCACATGGAATTGTCTGTAGTGTCTGATTTCCCCCCCTTCTGTCCTTTTTTTCTTTCCACAAGTTTATCTTTCGCTTACCTTCAGCCTTACCATTCATCTGGCTCCATCTGTGTATGTGTGCTTCAGAGAGAGAGAGAGAGAGAGAGAGAGAGAGAGAGAGAGAGAGAGAGAGAGAGAGAGAGAGAGAGGTGCGCGAGTTGCGTATGTATGTGTGTGGTGTGTGTGTGTGTGTGTGTGTGTGTGTGTGTGTGTGTGTGTTGTGCTCGCACGCGCATGCGTATGGATGCAGAAAGTACTCTCATACCACAGACAGAGGAGAAGAAGGAGAAAAAGCAGAGAGAGAGAGAGAGAGAGAGAGAGAGAGAGAGAGAGAGACAAAAAAGGGACCATCAAATTAATGAGGCTCTCTGAAGACACAACTTCTTACGTACCTCGTGACACTAAACTCTCTTGTACATTCCAGATGATTCTCCAGACCCAGAGGCACCCCAGTCTCCGACCATCTCGGACGCAGACCAGCCTACGCCTCCACCCAGCTCTGACGCCAAAAAGGATACGGCCAAGACGCCAGCACAGCCAACGCTGGAGAAAGACTCGTCCAGCAAGCCGATCCCAGAGATTCGGATCGCAGAGAATGATCCGTTCGCCGAGGAACAGAACAGGGCGAGCACGGAGAGATCGACGACGGTGATGAAAGACGACGACGGGGGCGTCATCTACCGCAAAGTGTCTCATGACGAACGAGAACAACGCGTCACCACCATCAAAACCAAGCTACGTAAGACCTCGGATGACGTCAGCGAGGAGACGCGCGACACGATCCTGGAGACTAACTTCCTGGCCCCAGGGGGCGCGGCGGTGCAGGAGCGTGACGTCATCCGCTCCCGGCGGAAGATCACACCGGGCGGCTCCAACTACTACGTGCGCACCACGCAGCACACCACGCGCGTGCGTGACCTCAGCGGGTCGGATTTCGTGGAGCATGACGTCACAGTGGAGAGCGACAACACGTCCATGGCGGAAGGCCGCTCCTGGGGCGGCAAGACCGTGACCAAGGTCAGAGAGAGAGAGAGAGAGAGAGAGAGAGAGAGAGGAGAGAGTGTGTGTGTGTGTGTGTGCGTGTTTGTGTGTTTGTGAAAGTGAAACAGAGATAACAGTGGTGTGTGTGTTGTGTTGTGTTGTGTTGTGTGTGTGTGTTGTGTTGTGTTGTGTTGTGTTGTGTTGTGTGTGTGTGTGTGTGTGTGTGTGTGTGTGTGTGTGTGTGTGTGTGTTGTGTGTGAAGTCTTGTCTCATCAAGCCATCATCGCAGCACTGCCGACCACGGAGGAAGCGGTTCAGCCTGATTTCATAGAACACCTTTAGCATCCCTATCACGACGCAACTCTGCGATTCCCATAACGTAAGATGGAGCTGACGCACGCACAATAGGACAAGCCTTCAGATCCCACTATTGGAATCCGTGCGTCTGGAATTCTTTAATCTCAGAGAGCAGCTTACCCCCCTGAGAGTTGTTTTCAAATGGTATTTATATCTCGGCCTACACTTTCAGATGGCATGGAGGCAACCAATTACGATTACGAATTATGAAAGTTTGTTTCTCTGGTGACGTCAGTATTTTGTCTACGGGATTCAGGAACTCATTTTGTATTGGCTGCTACACAGTTTCTACAACTCCACTCGCCGTCTTGCTCTCTGTAAGCATGTGTCATCAGCTAAGTTATTTGGAAGGATACTTCATAATGTGCTTAAGAAAATTTTTTTCAACTTGATGTGTCCCGGTAGATGGTAATTCGCTGACAGCGTCATTGTTTGATGACAAAGCTTGCCGTTTGATCCCACTGTGAATGTTTGATTCGCCATCTTGAAGAACGAACTCCATTTCAATGACTTTGTTTGAAATGACTTGAACTGATTGCTCCCTATGGACTGCCGGTGCAGGGGGTTGCGACAGTACAACCTGGGTGTGGATGTGTAGGAGAAGC
>CM065736.1:52526621-52529121 GCA_033310375.1 Conus canariensis | reverse complement strand
CAGCAACCAGTTCGGGGAATCCTCGACCAAAGCCGCCCTGCTTGTTAAACGTGAGTTGAAAATGTTGACCACGCGGTCACTAACCTTGCTGTCGACCTAGCTCTCGCTTTGCATCCAGTTCGTGAGCTGATGAAGACAGCATTTTAAGCTCAAAGGTTGCCAGCTTGTGGGCGGGGCGGTCCTGGAGTCTAGGGGCACCCAGAAAACGATGCCTCGGTTGACTTCCTTTATAGAAGGAAAGATGACGGTGCGTGTATTTAGAACATGTCAAGACTTCATTTGAGAAGAATCGACTTCGCTTGCAAGGGCACACACGCACTCACACCACCCACACATATAGGCAGACACTCGCAGCTACACACACACATGCGCGCGCGCACACACACACACACACACACACACACACACACACACACACACACGCACGCACACACATGTGCGCGCACGCATACTCACACACACACACACACACACACACACACACACACACACACACACACACACACACACACACACTCCTCTTGCAAATAGGCCTTTTTCCATTCAATTTTACGACCATTTGGATGAAGTATATACCAAATTAAGAGTGCATTCGGTATTTATAGAATGTCTACTTGTACAATATTTCATGCCTTTTGTGACTCGAATCCATTTCACGTTTCACGTTAAGAGGACGCGATGGAAATGACAAGTTTGAAGGCATGTGAATTTGGAAAGACCCCAAACTCCAGGTTTGCCCCAAATGTTACATCGTAGTTAAAGCCTGTTGCAGACGGGGATTTACTTAACGATGTGGGTTTCGAGCGACCATAATAAAATTTTGTGTGCATGCATTGCACAGGGAAAATCTGGTTTGAAATTAGCCCTGCCAGGATGAAAGTAATATTCATTTAACTGTTTGGCTTTCTTGCACTTTCTGATGATTATAAGAACTACTGATGATGATAACAATATCGACAACTTGCAACCGTCGAGTTCTTTCGAAAATGAAAGCTTCGACAAAAGCTGCGTTTGCATCTTAACAGCGCGGTTGTAGCTGTGTTTTTGCAAACGCTTTCTAGCAATCCTCTCACAGTTTTGTTCTTAGTTTTTTTTTCTAATTCTGTCAGTAATTTTTATTTGTAGTGTTAGAATGTAACCAGTAGAACTGCAGCTTCAAGCTTTCTCTCTGTTGTACTTAACTGTGTTTAATTTCATTTTTGTGCCGGTCAAGTGTGATTATGAAATATTTTAGATATTAACGGAGATGTCAACTTATTTCAGATTGTGGGGTTTATGTATGCCTTTTATTTCACCATTCCATTTCCCCTTCTCCCCCACTCCCCTGTAGAAACGGGCATGCATCTTTCGCACAACTCTTTCTTGCGTACTTTGCTCGCCACACAAATTAGACGCGCAACAGAAGTACATTCGGGTGAGTGAGAATGTTTGCAATTTCCGTCCAAAACAAAGATACAAACGAACTAATCAAAGAAAGTGTGGGCCAGAAGGATGCCGGGGAGAGCGCAAATCTTTGCCACGGTCGAACGAATCTTGGATCCGTCCTTCGAGTTAGTTCATAAGCTAAAAAAATAAGATCTACCATGCTAGGTAACAGCTGGAATAGTTGGTCCGGGGCAAAGGGATTACTTCTCACATGTTTTTTTTTCTTTTTTTTTTTTTTTCTTTTTTTTTAATTTTTAGATAGGACATGCCACACGCAAAAATGTAACTAGTTTTCGTATTCCACAAAAAGTCGTCGCTCCGTAGAAAATCTTATCGCTTCTAGGGTCATTTCCACACACTAACTTCACAGCGCTCTTGTTCAGTGGAAATTTGTTCTGATACTCATCAATAATTTGAACAGATCCAGAATCCGCCACTTTGTGCGGTCCGCAGGACGGATCCGCACCAAGATTTACTGGATTTGTCCTTGGACCATATTTCATCTTTTGGCGGAGTGAACACCGTAGTTTAGAAGTTAGTTTTTTTTTTTTCCTTAAACGTGAACTTGTTGACCAGCAAACAATCCAATGGACACAGTTGAGAAGAATGACCTCATCGGTGGAAGTAACATCAAAGCAGCACAACGACAACTGAAAAAGGAAGGCTAAATCCACCAGAAAAGTTCGCACTCATGCCCACCTGACACTGAAAGTGGACTGATTCAGTACTCACGGTTGTGTAATGCAGCAGCGGACAAAACTGGCTTTAAAGTTGTCGCTCTTGTGAGGGGAGGAAAGGGAATCAGTGTCGCTTTCACATTCGTGTCTCCTCCCAGAACTGTAGTCAGAACAAAGGGAACTGTCGGAAAAGCCCTTCGCTTCAACGCGCAGACATTCAGTCTCATGATGCTCAATGTTCTAGTCTAAGTATCAAAACGTGTTTTTGACACGTTGCAAACATTTGACGTTACTCGAATGTACCCAGCTTTGACATTTATCAAGCATACTTGGTATTATTTGCTTTTTAGGCTGTGAATGGTGTGACATGTATCTTCTCATATATCGCGTGCAGTCAA
>CM065736.1:52519121-52521621 GCA_033310375.1 Conus canariensis | reverse complement strand
TAAGCTAGCCTAACATACACACCAGAACTGACGAGAAAATATATGAGCAAGAGTGTGTCCATGAAGCCTGAGTAAAGGCAGACACTGCACATACAAGCCTGGTTAAATTTCATGTGCCGTTGTGCTTCAGATCTGAACGAACAGCAATGTCATCTTTACCTAATGACACAGGAATAACATAATTTCTATGTTAAACACTGCGCGTTAGTTACCTCGATTCCTGCTCGTTAATACTGAGAGACGCGCATGCGCCAGGTATTCACATTTTATCCAATGACAGCCGGGTTTGGATTCAGTCATTTTTGAAGCAGACGATCTGTTACATTTGGTTGACTTGGGTGTGGTCTCTGAAACTGATAAGCTCAATTGTGTTTTGCTTTGTTTAACAATGCCTTATGTATTATTATTATTATTATTATTGTACTTAGCTTGGATTATCTCAAGATTTCAACTGGGAACAGAATTTGACACACAGAAAAGAAATGCCAATATAATGTACAGTGTGAACCTGTTGAAGAGCTACCCACATTGCCTGTCCTGTGCTATAGCACTTGCGGTCGTGTTGCGCATATTCAGAATCACAGATGTGGTTTCAAGATTTCTTTCTGGAACAGTAATTCTTTTAATCGTTAACCCTTCCAAGACTTGCGTTATATCTATAGTCAGCTTGGCGGTATATGACATTCATTTATTTGTTGCATTAAAAGGTCGGTTTTGTCAGTCACATGCAGTCGCAATATTTTGGACTTGAAGGGCCCATCAATCAAAACAGTCTGTCGAATACCTAGGATAAATTAGTTGAAACGTGTGTGCTTATTTGGCTTTTTTGTTTTTTTTATTGTTTTTTTTAGAGCGTTTCAGCGTTTGAAATGCCTTCTCTTTGGTCGGTGACGAATATAAAGATCCACGGAGAATTTAAATGCGAGTGAGCTGTCTAGAATAGGGAGTCCTTTTACTCCAGTGTTCATGCGCCAATTCAAGACAGATTCTCCTGTGGACTTGACATATTAGGCGACAAAACCAGACAGACGATGTTGGAGAGAGCTTTCTTTTTTTATCGTGTTAATGTCTAAGTCTTTAATCTTTTTTGCTTGATTATCAAAAATGATTAAAAGAAAAAGAGTATTAAAGAATGGACTGAATTAACCAAACTTTTTTTTTTTTAACTGTGTATGCTTGGCGTTGTGTTCATCTTTTGAATACATCAGTACAGCGTAATTAGCCCCTAGCTCAGAACAAAGCCCACTGACGTGTCACAGAACGCAACAAACCGCCCACCTTCACCAGCCCTCTGCGTGACGTCACGGCCGTGCTGGGCAGCAGCGTGACGCTGGAGTGCTCAGTGGCGGGCACCCCCCAGCCCTCGGTGTTCTGGCGCCGCAACGGGCTGATCGTGGCCGACACGCCCGACTTCCAGCACAGCCTCCAGGAGGGGCAGGCCAGGCTGACCATCGGCAGCGTGCGGGACAAACACGGTGGAGTGTACGAGTGCGTGGCCAAGAATGAGGCCGGCGACGCCGTCTGCGCCTGTGAACTGGTGGTGCATCTGCCCGAGGGTATGTACGCCTTGTAACGCAGTTTGGGGGGGGGGGGGGGGGGGGGGGCCTCATGGGTGTCTGGTTGGCTCCATTAGTTACAGCACCGAGTTAGCAGTCAAAGGCTGCGAGTTTGAATCTTGCTGGCGACTAACAGCAAAACGGCCGTTTTCGCCGCTCATCATAGTTGTCGTTTTGGTGATACATGTAAGATAGGCCCCCGTTCCCCATTCTCCTGAGATTTTTATCCTCGTATCCCAAATTGCCTCAGGCAGGTTTAGACGTTAAACTTAAATAGAACTAACTTTCATAGATAGTGCCAACATTATCATGGTAACAGGTACATCAGTACCAGACATTCGCTTCGATTTCATCATTCTCTGCCAAATGAAGTGCCAATTCTCAACACCCACAACACAGTGGCGTTTTTTTTTTAAACCTCCGTCTAGGAGGTTATGTTTTCACTTGTGTCTGTTTGTTTGATTTGTCTATCAACTGAAAATATGCAAAAGCAACCGAACCGATGATTACAGAAGTTGGTGGAAAGATGGAACTTGGCCCATGGACGAATCCATTCCATTGTGGTCAGGACCCCAGTCAAAGGACGGGTCCAGGATTGGTCCCTCACTTTCTTCAACATTGCAAAGACGATGCATTTTTGGCATATTCTGAAACAAAATTTCAAGAAATAATGCATGGAACTCGATGAAAAAGAAAACCAGGTTCATTAAGTAGACTAATGTCTACATACTTGTAAGATTTCTTGTCGGCCCGGATAACATCCTGGATCCAATGAACAACATAAGATGCATAAGGGAGAAGAGGCGACACATTGAGGTAGAAATGCACACACACACACACACACACACACACACACAGACACACACCACACACACACACACACGCACGCACGCACAGAAAGATAGACAAAAAGATGAGAGTGGTGGACAGTGATGGACATAGAG
>CM065736.1:52504121-52511621 GCA_033310375.1 Conus canariensis | reverse complement strand
CTCTTTCCTCGCCCCACCTTCCATCCACTTCCCTGTTGCCGCATATTATCGTTTCCTGTCTGTGTCTGTCTGTCTGTGTCTGTCTGTGTGTCTGCCAGTGTCTCGGTCTGTCTGTGTGTGTCTCTCTCTCCCATTCTCCCTCCTCTCTTCCACCGTCTCTCTCTCTCTCTCTCTCTCTCTCTCTCCTCTCTCTCTCTCTCTCTCTCTCTCTCTCTCTCTCTCTCTCTCTCAGGTACGCAGGGTTGGATGTCATGTCCAGTGTTGTACGATGCGGAGTCCAAAGTCAGTCTACAGACAGTTTTTCAACAAAATTTGGAGATCTGAATCAAACCCAAGACAAAATCGGGAACGATTCTGGATTAAAACTTGCCGGTCTACATCTGGTGTGTGTGTATGTGTGTGTGTGTGTGCGTGTGCGTGCGTGCGTGCGTGTGTGTGTGTGTGTGTGTGTGTGTGTGTGTGTGTGTGTGTGTGTGTGTGT
Source organism: Conus canariensis (assembly GCA_033310375.1). NCBI lineage: Eukaryota > Metazoa > Mollusca > Gastropoda > Neogastropoda > Conidae > Conus > Conus canariensis. Next base: position 52,511,140 of record CM065736.1, on the reverse strand, counting down.
GTGTGCACGCGCTCGCGCGCGCGCCTGTGTAGGTATATAAGGGGGAGAAAGAGAGAGAGAGCACGCTATTTTCTTTTTTTTCTTTTAACTAAAGGTAATGGGAATCCAAGAGTATTCACATGATGAAGTTATTGCAAGTATGAATTCGGAAGCGTCCCGAGGAAGGAAAATTTGAAGGGAGAGAGTAGGACAGGAGGTGCGGGTGGATATGTGTGATAGGGGGTGGGGGGGGGGGGCGCAGAGAAAAATCAGTCGAGAGGAAAAGAAAAGAATTTGTCGAAGGAAAAGAGTGAGGAAAGGGAACACATAGAGGAAACAGAAAGAAAAGCAAGGACGACAGCTTCGGGCGTGCGGGCTTGCTGGCACACACACACACACACACACACACACACACACACACACACACACACACACAACACACACACACACACAACAAATTCAAAGCTGAAACGTATTGTCAGTGAACTCACTTTTGTATGAATCAGTTAATCAAAAGTTAGTCAATCAGTCAGTCAAAAGTTAGTCTATCAGTCAGTCGAACAGTCGACAAGATGGTAACCTACCCACCGATCGAACAACGCATCATTTTAAATTAACAGTTTTATGGTGGATTGAACACACACACACACACAACACACACACACACACACACACACACACACACACACACACACAGAGTTAATAGTTCATGATCAATTTATGGAGTAAGTACGAATTGGGTGTGCCGACTGGAGTTTTCTGGCCTTCAGTTCAGATTCAGATGCAGAGATAAACTACTTAACCCTTTAACTGACACATTGGTTCTCCTCCATCCTACCATTACCACCTCACGTCCCCCTCCCTTCCCTCCCGGCGCTTCAGCCTTAAAGGCAGGCCTCCTTCCCCGCCTCTTCGCTTTCCATGCCTCACTAAATGAGGCATTGGTAGATTTGGTGGATTTACACACGTGATATGATCACAGGCACCTGTCGGCTGCTGGCAAGGGCAGAAGGGAGCTTCTCTTTGGCCTTTCCCCTAGTCCCAGTTTGCTTTTTATCTGATCTTGCTACAAGCTGAGCTTATTGGCAACTGGTTTTTGCCTGGTGCGTATAGCAAAAGGTAAACAGCAGTTTGTTAAGACCTGTCTTGAGGCTGTTGACTGAATGAATTGTGTAGCTTGACACCAATACAAATAAAAGGCATAAAAAAAAAAACAGAGACAGTCTCTTCTGTCTAAAATAACGTTTGATAGAGACAAAACAAAAGTTGTCTTTATGAGCTGTGGTCAGAAACAAAATCCTTCCCAGTGGTGTGGCTACCAGCACCTTGCTGTCTGTGGCTCTCACACAACCACGTCGTCCTTTGATTCTCCACTCTGGTCATCCTGTCCAGCGGGCTTCACTTCACAGTGAAGTGCGGACAGCCAACGTCTTTCCGCCAGTGACCGCGTTCTATACTATACTTGGCCAAAGTCAACCGTGCGTGCGCTACACTACCGTTCTTAAAAAAATGAGATAAGGTGTTCTTTCCCGCTCGCGGGCTCACACACTCACCTTCTCTCTCTCTCTCCCTCTCTCTCTCTCTCTCCTTTAAATCCATGTAAGAGTTATTTCTCTCTCTCTCTCTCTCTCTCTCTCTCTCTCTCTCTCTCTCTATCCTTCTCTCTCTCTCTCCTTAAATCCATTTCAGTAAGTATATGCATTTTCTCTCTCTCTCTCTCTCTCTCTCTCTCTCTCTCTCTCTCTCTGTGTGTGTGTGTGTGTGTGTGTGTGTGTGTGTGTGTGTGTTGTGTGTGTGTGTGCCGGATATTTTTACGTTTTTGGTGTATATACTGATGCCGCAAAATGCTGTCTTATTTCTCCGAAGCAACTCGTTCAGCCACACACGAAGAATACACGCAGTATGCTGAAGAGTCAGAGAAACACTGGCACCGTTATAATGCATTCTGGTGGAGAAGGGGGGGGGGGGGGGGGGGGGGGGGGGGGGGACTAGCAGATAAGTGGATGAGGCTAACTCTGATTCCTTTCGCCGACCAGCAGGTGCGTGCATTCATTGAAGGTGGTCGGATGCTGGGAGGGGTGAGTACAGGTGTAGCACACAACAGTTGTGCCAGGTGAGGTGTTTACCTCGGCAGCTTTGTTCTGACTGCACGTGAGGTTGACCTGTAACCTTTGACCTGCGGCCTCCGCGTTTTGTGGCGTCTGACGGTGTCGTCTGTAGCACGAACCTCTTAACACACGGTCAGTCACTGTCGAGCTCCGTGAAGACACGGTGTGCTATCTTCTTGCCCGTCTGCCTCGGTTTGGCTTCCCCCATCCCACTCCCTACCCCCATCCTCTCTGTCTGTCTGTCTGTCTGTCTCTCTCTTCGCCCCCCCCCCCCCCCCCCCCCATTCCCCGCCTTTTTTTGTCACACATGCGCACGCGTGGCACACACACACACACACACACACACACACACACACACACACACACACACACATCGTGTGTGTCTCAGTGTAACTGTGTCCATGTGCCCACGTTCCGTCAGTGACGGCAGACTAGCGCCGTGCTGTCCCCCCAGCTGTGCATTCCTGCTGCAGACACACAGATTTCCCTCTACTGCCCTCAAGCTGCCACTTTGCCTAGCACACACTCTCTTTATAAATCACACCACTGGCTTTATCATCTATACATTGGGGTCTACACCCTCACGTCAAAACACTCTCTGCCATGCAAAACTTGCGCGACAGACTTGCGCAGAATTGATTGTGTGTGTGTGTGTGTGTGTGTGTGTGTGTGTGTGTGTGTGTGTGTGTGTTGTTATACACACATACGTATAACACACACACACACACACACACACACACACACACACACACACACACACACATCTCTATCTATCTATCTATCTGTCTGTCTATCTATCTCTCTATCTGTCTGTCTGTCTATCTATCTATCTGTCCTATCTATCTATCTATCTATTCTATCTATCTATCTATCTATCTTGTGTGTATTTGTGTATACACAAACATACATACATACACACATACGCATGCATGTTTGTACATATGTGTGCTTATGAATGTGTATGTGCGCGTGCGTGCGTGCGCGCGTTTGTGAAGTTGAGTGCGCGACTGTCTTTGAGAGTGTTTTCGTCCGCGACACACTCGCCAAGATAACACCAGAGAAAGTAGAAAGGGCCCTTTGACTTTTTCTGATAACACCATCGACATATGCGTGTATGTGTTTGGAAGCCGCCCCCCCCCCCCCTTCCCGCCCTCCCCCCACCCCTTCTCTCCCCCACTCGTCTTGTTCAGCGATTCCCGTCCCCACCCCCTTCCCCTTCTCTGTGCTTCCTGACTGATTTTAATCATCGCTGAATTATCCGGTGAAAAACATCCTTTCCTCTCATCGCGTGCACTGTGTACACACACAAAGTGTCACCCTGGCTTGTTCAGGAAGATAACCACATCACATTGCCCCATCAGAGACCACAGGTCTGTGGCGGTTTCCCGTGAGAAATGTCTGACATAAGTCTGACTTGATTATGCCGTTCTTTCCCGTGTTTTCAACGGGCCGTCTTGAGGGCAGTCTGAGCTCGACCTACAGAATACTGTGAAAACATAACACTCCAAATTGTATCATGTTCTCAGGGCAGTGGACATACCGCCTGACTACAGTGTTCTCCTTATTGTTCTCGATGAGCAGGACAGAAGGTCCCGTGCCAGTGGTTAGAAGCTCACTCACGGCTGGTGAGTTCACTGTCTATTGACGGCTGTTCCTGAAATACTGTGTGTTGAGTGCAGAAGATGACGTACCTGGCAGGTCTCACCGTGTGAGAACTGGACTATAGCACTGGCAGAGAGCTAACGCGAAGCTTAGGAACACCATGAAACAGACCGAGCACTGTATAGCACTTCATAGGAGAAGGCTTGTCAAGAGCCAGCTGACTGAAGTGGAGTAAGTGCTGGCTGGCGAGCATCATCCACACCATGGCGCTGAGTGGACGGCTGTGTCGGCACTGCCAGAGACGAGGGAGTCCTCCGCTGAGAAAATCAACTTTTGTAATGTCGACGAATATATCTGGAAGTTGGCATGGATTCACACATGGTTTTTTTTTTTTAAACATGTCGAGATCTGCTGTTCTAATGCCCCACAGATGTCAGAACCTCAAAAATTTCATTATCACCAGTGGTTAGCAAATTTGGGAAAGATTCTTGATGAAATGAAAAAGGAGGGGGGGGGGGGGGAGGTTCACCCTACCCTGTCCTTGGGCCTGTAAGGCAGCGTTGCCCCTGTCCTCCCTTCTAACAGGGATTTCCCCTTCTCCCTCTATCACCCTCCCCTCCACTCTACTTTTAAGTGATCCATCCCACATGTGTGTGTGTGTGTGTGTGTGTGTGTGTGTGTGTGTGTTGTGTGTGTGCGTGCGTGTGCGTGCGTGCGCAAACGCTCGAGCGCGGCGAGTGTGTGCCTTACGAGCGCATGGACGCTTGACACACCTGCTACATAATAGGCATGCCATCGATATGCGTGTATGCATGCGTGCGTGCAAGTGTGTGTGTGTGTGTGTGTGTGTGTGGCTATGCAGTTTGTTTTCATTGGCCACTCTGTTACGGCGTGTGGGAGCGAAGGCGGCCAGCTGCATGACGCAGTGTACCTGGGCCGGCCGCCTTGTTTTGACCGCTCCTCACCCAACACCGACCTGCTGAGCTGGCAGCAACACCGTTGAAGGGAAATGAGGTTTCCTTGGCAACCCTGTAGGTAGATTCGTGCAAATGTTGCTGCCCGACATACCTATCAGCAGACAGAGGGGGAACATCACTGGGGAAAAGAGAGAGAGAGAAGCGAGGGATTGGGTGGTATGGTACCCCTGCGATAATGGGTTGCTCTCCTTGAGGGGGATTTTGTTCTGACATACCTAGCAGTCTGAAGTGTGTGTGTGTGTGTGTGTGTGTGTGTGTGTGTGTGTGTGTGTGTGTGTGTGGGGTGCGTACCCCATGTTTAGTATAGTAGTTTGTCTGTCTGTCTGTCTCTCTCTCTCTCTGTGAGTGTGTGTGTGTGTGTGTGTGTGTGTGTGTGTGTGTGTGTGTGTGTGTGTGTGTGTGTGTGACGGGGCGTATTCTCGCAGCACTGGTTACATATTGTGAGAGAATGCCGATCTTGTTTGGAATGTACGTCGGCATCTCCATTTTTAGGTCATTTCCAGAACAACTGGAAAAAAAAAACAACCATTCCACCTCTAGCACCGATCCCACCAGCACCCTCCCCTCTCTATCTCTCCTTGCAACCGCTGCCTTTGAAGCTCACATGCTGATGTAATTATGTATGGCGAAATTCTTGTCTTAAAAGTGTGAATGCCTATGATTTTTGAGGATGTACACTGCATTGCACATGGATGCTGGTACTTGTGCAGTGTCTTCTGCACGGTACACAGCTACCTCCAACCCCGTCTCTGTCTGCCTGTCTGTCTCTATGTCTCTCGTCCACTTGCTCTGTCAGACTCAAGCTTGACACCAACAAGCATGATTTTATTCTGTGTGTGCATACTGACTGCACTAAGACATATACAGTTTCCAACATAAACGTGGATCAGCTCAGTATAACGGCATCGAATATGTGACTGTTCCAATCATTGAACACTAAAGAGTAGCGTTATTACTGCGTTAGATGTCTGATTATTCCAGCTTAAAAACACTACTGTGTTGCGAGTAATGCGATAAACGTTTGACTTTTCAAGCGAAACGTGCTGTCGTTATAACCGCGCTTAACCAGTGTGAACTTTCAAACATAAACGTGGGTTCGGTGTGATTGTGCTTAACGTATGATCATTCCAACTTTCCGTTTCAAATTTGCGGCTGTTTATAACTGCACCAAACGTGTGACTAATCTCCAAACCCAGATCTGCGGCCATTACAACTTCACCAAACGGTAGACTATCCCAGTCTTTAGATACAAACGTGTGCCTTTTGTAACAAAGCTAAACATGTGATTATTTATGTCAACAAACACAACTGTGTGCTCGTTATAACTGCAAGAAACATGTGACAGTTCTAATCTTCAGAAACAAATGTGTGGGCATGAGCTTCGCTAAACGTCACTGTTCCCATCTTAAAACATTGTATGTAGCCGTTATTGCTGCGCTGAACGTATTAACTGCTGTGCTTCAGTCTTACAACGCTAATGTACGGCTGTTACAGCTGCGCTGCTAAATATGGGACTATTCCAATCTTCAAACATCGATGTGTTACCGTCGTCACTGCGCGCCACACCTGTGAACACTCTTCTTTAGATGTGAAGTATCAAAACTAGACACTAAGGGCTCTCTGTCTGTCTGTCTCCGTCTGTCTATCCGTCTCTCTGTCCGTCTGTCCGTCTGTCTGTTTCTCTCATACAAACATAGGGTCGGAATGACTGCGCAGAACGTGGCTATTCCGGTCTTCAAACACATTTAATGTGTAGCGTAATGGAGTGCACTAAACAAGTGATCAGTCCAGCCTTCAGGCAGCAAAGCACAGTTGTGTGACTGTTGTAACTGCGCTAAACGGGTGACTGTTCCAATCCTTAAATACAGACTAGTGTGTGGGCATTTTAACCGCGCAAAACATGCGATTGTTCCACACCAGTCTTCAAACACAGGTATGTGACCGTTATAGCTGCTGTAAATATGCGACTGTTCTAATGTAAAAACAAACGTGAGGCCGTTGCAACTATTTTAAACATGCGACTTCTCCAATATCAAGACTTTTAAATGTGTGACCGTTATAACTGTTCTGAACATGCAACTACTCCAGCATTAAAGCATACATAAGTGGCCATTATGATTGCTCCAAACATGCTACTACTCCAATATTAAATCACAAATATGTGGATGTTATAACTGCTCTAAACATAGGACTAGTCCCATATTAAATCATAAATGTGTGGTCGTTATAACTGCGTTGAATGTTTGACCATACTACCAAATTTTGAACATTTGGTAAGCATTTTGCAAGTCGGGGGTCGTCGTTGCTAATGTTTGACCATACTACCAAATTTTGAACATTTGGTAAGCATTTT
>CM065736.1:52501607-52504021 GCA_033310375.1 Conus canariensis | reverse complement strand
GAAAGAAAAAAAATTTTCGTGTTTTTTAATGGTTTGAAAAACACATAAAATGAAAAGGGGTTTTATATCTTAACGGTCAAAAATTCCCCTGGTTTGTATAATGATGAAACCTTCGTTTTTTTAAAAAGATTTGAACAGCACTTTTAGGTAGAAAAATATCGTAAACGTAAGTAAAATCTTTGTTAAAGAGGACGAATCCTTTGGGAGTAACACACCACACACACACACACACACCACACACACACACACACACACACACACACACAACACACACACAGAGGAGAGAGAGAGAGGGGGGGGGAAACACCAGCAACGACCGAAATGACCAAGTAGCAGTCGGAATTTCAGAGAGAGAGAGAGAGAGAGTGGGGGAGGGTTGGGGGGAGAGGGAGGGGGGAGGCAGCACAAAGGGGGGGGAAGGGGAAGATTTAGGCACGAAGGGGGGGAGAAAGGGGGGGTGGAGGGGGTGTTGGATTAGGACATAAAAGTAGACGTCAAAACACAAATAAACACAAAAAAAAAAAAAAAAAAAAAAAGAAAAAGAAAAAAAAAAAAAAAAAACCGCGAGGGAAAGGTTTGTCAAAGACCTAATCCGTCTTTTTTCTTTGGGTCAAAGCTCACCCCCTAAGTCCCCCCCCCCCCCCCCCCCCCCCCCCCCCCCCCCCCCCCCCCCCCCCCCCCCCCCCCCCCCCCCCCCCCCCCCCCCCCCCCCCCCCCCCCCCCCCCCCCCCCCCCCCCCCCCCCCCCCCCCCCACCCCCCCCCCCCCCCCCCCCCCCCCCCCCCCCCCCGCCTCTCTTTTACTGCCTCCCTTCCTGCTGCACGTGGTTGGCAGGTGTGATGACTTTGAAGTCACGTGAACACGCCACCTCTTTCTTTCCGACCGTCTGCCGCCATTCACCTTACCTGTGGCCTGGCTGGTGCCAAGGAGAGCCCCTGCACGCTCACCTTGTTGGGGTTCAGTTCTGGCTCAAAAAAAAAAAAAAAAAAAAAAAAAATTCAGTGCATGAGGTGTACAAGTCATGCGCAAGTTTTGAGGACAGTTATCCTATTGTGTACATGTTCGGTTAACTGAAATTGTGTATCATCGTCATTGCCAAGGGCAGCAGAAAAGCAAGGTGTTTTTACACGTCTGGTCGGGTTGTGTGTGTGTGTGTGTGTGTGTGTGTGTGTGTGTGTGTGTGTGTGTGTGTGTGTGTGAGAGAGAGAGAGAGAGACAGAGAGAGAGAGAGAGAGAGACAGAGAGAGAGAGAGAAACGGTTCCCCCTCACACTGATGTTTACACGAGGGGAAAGGGACTGGTTTGTATACATGAAAGTGGGGTTGGCAGGCGCGCAGACGGTCACATCCTGCACGTGATCAAAGTTGCTGGCTGTTCTGTGATGGCCGTGATCTGGGAAGCTGTTTATCAACCAACCAGAGCACACCGCTGTGAAAAACCTGTGCAGATTGTATTAAAAAAGTGAGGAAGAGAGAACAGGCGGGCAGTTGTTTGTTCCCTCACACTGAGAGGTATAGACAGCCAGGAGGTAGAGTGGTGCAGACGTGCAAGGCGATGAAGAGAGATCCACAGATGAAGAACACGGACAGACATTGACGCACAAACAGGCGCACACCCGTTCGCAGGAAAACGCGAGCGCGAACACACCACACACACACACACACACACACACACACACACACACACACACACACACACACACACTGTGACACTCACGCACTCACTGACACTTGCCACACTCGCTCACTGATTCACTCCCTCACTCACTCACTCACACACACACACACACACACACACACACACAACACACACACACCACACAACACACACACTAACACACACACTAACACACACACACACACACACACACACACACACACACACACACACACACACACACACGCTCGCACGCACACAAGCCACACATATATGCCACACACACACACACACACGCTTACATAGACAGACAGACACATACACGCGCGCACGCTCACACACACACACACACACACACACACACACACACACACACACACACACACACACACACACGCACGCACGCACGCACGCACGCACAAAATCACACGCACGCTCCTACACATATTCACGTGCAAATTCACACGCGCACATGCGTACACATACAGACATAGATACAGACGGAGTTGCAGGACAGACAGACAGACACACACACACACACACACACACACACACACACACACACACACACACATACACACACACGAACACACACGCGCGCGCACGCGCACGCACACACAGACACACACACACACACACACACCACACACACACACACACACACACACACACACACACACACGCACGCACGCACCAAGGCAGACGAAGGCAGAGAAAGGTCACAGCTTATCTTCATGGGAAGAGCGGCAGTCTCTCTTG
>CM065736.1:52489107-52491607 GCA_033310375.1 Conus canariensis | reverse complement strand
CCCCCCCCCCTCCCTGCTCCCACACAGACCATTATGCTGAAGCGAGCTCTTTTCCGCCTCATCTGGCTGTAGATGTTTTTTCTGCCTTGGGTACAGTCCCATTGGCATGTGTGCTCGCTTCAGCACACTCACGCACGCACGCACGCGCGCGCGCACTCAGACACATGCACGCGCGCGCGCGCGCCACACACACACACACACACACACACACACACACACACAACACACACACACACACACAAACACACACTTCCACTCACTTTCTCTGTCAGTTTCTTTTCTACGCCTTGACAGCCCTGATATGGCCCTTGGCGGTCGGCTGGGCTATAAGCAACATTACCTTACCTCACACACACACACACACACACACACACACACACACACACACACACACACACACACACGAACTTTGGCCGTTCCCCGCTGTTTTCCTCCTCGATTTCTACTACCCCCCCCCCCCCTCCCTGTCCCTCTTACTATGTCTCGCACTTTTCCTTCCCGTCCCCCTTTTTTTAAACTATAATATGTCTGTCTGTCTGTTTATCTAACATTTCACCACTCTATCTGTGTATCTGACCATGTATGATTGTCATTGTGTCCATCTGTATTTTGAATTAAAGAGATGTGTGAAGTTTTTTTTTTTTTTTATTTGATGACTTGTGAACTGATTTTAACGTGGTGACAGCCCTGATATGGCCCTTTGCGCTCGGCTGGGCTATAAGCAACATTACCATTACCATGTGTCTATATATCTGACCAAGTTTGTTTGTTCATTTATCTGTTTGTATCTGTATTGTCAATGTTCATCTGTCCGTGGTCTTGCCGTTAGCACGACGTCGTCGGCAGGTAGAAACAACTCATCTGTGTGTCTTTTCGTTTTTTGTGGCGGTTAATTCACCTCCTTCCTCCTCCTGACCCCGAACCACATCTCCCCCAGCTACAATGCTGGAGTTGCTTGCTACCTGATGTGATGCTGACCGTACCCCCCCTCCCCCGCCCCCGCCCCCCTAGCCTCCTGTTCCCGTATTTGATTTATGTCCTGCACCTCGGGCAAGCCTAGGTGGAAAGCTTTCCCCTGTCTATCCCTCACTTCCCTGCACACCGGGGCTCTGTGTGTGCTGCAGGGCTCGGCCTCTGGCCTGCAGCGCTCCGCCGTGCCGCTGGGTGCTGGAGGACTGATGCTGATGGTCTGCCTGGCCCGCCCTTCACCGCGCTCTGTCAGAGCTTTCCTGCCACAGTGCTGCTGACTCACAAATGGCACGGACCAGAAAAAGTAGTTTTTGTGTTTTTTTTCTGCACGGACCGAGATATAATAGATGGACAGCGGAAACTGGAGGGTTTGGGGAGGGGGGTAGGGGTGGGTGGAGGCTTGTGTGTGTGTGTGTGTGTGTGTGTGTGTGTGTGTGTGTGTGTGTGTGTGTGTGTGTGTGTGTGATTTTTCTTTCTGCCTCATCTTCAATGCGATCTCAGTGGCATTGATCGTTCCAAGCCCTCGTCCGTGACCCCGGCACCGGCAATCCGGCAATGTCAGGTCGCTACTGCACTGCTGCCGAACTCGGTGGTGTTCCGTGGTGCCTGTTGTGTATCCACCCTACCCAGGACACCACTGACCAATCCCCCTGCTGACGGCAGGCTGAATGAGGAGGGCGCCACCACGTCCGTCCAACGACGGACCCACCGATTGGCCGATACCCGTGACCCCGACAGAACCAAACCAAGACCGTAAACGCAGAGAGGCAATCGACACTGATGTTACTGCTGTGAGAGAACATGAAGGGCTTCAGGATTGGTGACTTTTTCCCCCGTGCTGGTCGATGAGGATGAGGATGATGAAAATGATGCTGCGGATTATCACACTGGGCTGAAACTGCACGACAGAGCTGTACTCTATGCTTTTCCCCCCATGATAGAGATCCCGGCTTCAACCAGCCCGAGAGATACAGATACATGCAGTGTTTGTCAGGAAATCTGAAAACACAGACTAAAGGGGGTGAGAACGTTCAGTCTCGGGTGAGGGAAATATGGAGACAGTTTACCCCTCATCAGATCTTGATCTTTTTTTTTATTTTAAGAAACTTGATACTGAAATTCAGCCTAGTGTAAAATATTGTGCTGAAATATGCAGTCTTGAAAACGCAGCTCGTGCAGTGTGATACATATACTGGTTAGAATCAAAACGATTAGAAGATTGCACGCACGCCCACACACACACACACACACACACACACACACACACACACACACACACACACACACACACACACACACACACTATAGTTTTTTTTCTGCACGGACCGAGATATAATAGATGGGCAGCGGGAACTGGAGGCTTTGGAGAGGGGGGTGGGGTTGGGGGGAGGCTATAGTGTGTGTGTGTGTGTGTGTGTGTGTGTGTGTGGTGTGTGTGTGTGTTTAAAGAGAGAGAGGGGATATATATATATATATATAATGCTGAACAATATATATATATATATATATATGTGTGTGTGTGTGTGTGTGT
>CM065736.1:52434107-52484107 GCA_033310375.1 Conus canariensis | reverse complement strand
AGATTGACTGTTGTAGTTGTTCGTTTAATGCGTCATCGCCCGCTTGATTCACGATAAACTCGTAGTGTCTTTATTATACTTACTAAGACACATATTTACGTGGTCTGTTTTAGTTCTATATTTGGTAATTATTCGTATCTGCACATCAAAAGGACCACGTACTAGAATGTAACTTGCATTTTGTTGATTATGTAATTTTTAATAAATTTACCAGCCAGTGTGTCTCAGTCGTAAAGATGTCTTTTCATCTCACACGTGACACCTCCTCGGACTCAAGAACTGTACTGATCTTTTCTTTTTACAGGATTAATTCCAGTCCTTGACATGGTACTTCAGTTCTGGATGGATTTGGGGGTGAATAATTGAGCTAATAGATTTAGCGGTTTTGATTGACTAAATGAACGATAGGCCAAACAGACTTTAGTTAGTGAATGAGTGAGTGACTTACTGACCAGTATGCCAATGCCTATGATGTAGAATGTGACATGATGTAAGATTTGATGGGACTGACCACCAGAAGCACAAACAGAAATCTGTACATCAACGACCAGATCAACAGATCAACGTTTTGTTGTTGGTGGTTTACAGTTGCATGGAGCGCCTTACTGTTTGCTATGATTTTCAGAGAACCACCTCCCAGCCGTCGAAGGACGACAAGGTCTCCCCCTCCCCCATCACTACCACCCCCTCTACCACCACCGCCACCTCCTCCTCCTCCTTCTCCTCCCCTTCCTCATCCACTTCTTCCACCATCGCCGCTAACACTACCACCATGTCTTCTTACGACCACATCGACGACGAGGAAGAGCTACACAAGCTGGTCAGCATTCACTGTTTTTGTTATCCCCAAGGATATATGTTCGTGCAGGAATGTGTGTGGGCGCGCGCGCGCATATGTGTGTGTGTGTGTGTGTGTGTGTGTGGAGAGAGAGAGAGAGAGAGAGAGAGAAAAGACAGAGACAGACAGACAGACAGACAGACAGACAGACAGACAGAGAGAGTCTGCTGTTCACAATCGGATTCATACTTTATTCCAACTGCAGGTCATTGTTGCGTAGGTCGTGTCTTATACATTGATGTCTTCATTTTACAGATGAACTCCACCGAGAGTTTTGAGGAGAGGAAAAAGATACGGGCAAGATTACGCGACATCCGAGAAAAGCAGAGAGGTGAGAGTTAGCACGGTTTACTGTAGTCCGGAATAGTTTGTGCCTAGCTTAGTCACATTAGTTTTGTGTCATTCGCCCTGCACCTCCAGTTTTGCAGTCAAAATGTATTATTCTGTCTTTTCAAAGTAGTGTGCTAGTGACGTTGTGTATGTATTTTTCTTTGTTCGTATGTTTTGTTCCTTCCATTATATCAGTTTTTATCTTTCTTTTGAATTACATGAATCTTCCCCCCCCCCCCCCCCCACTCCCATCTCACCTGGTCTCCCACCCAACACTTCCCTACCCCCACCTCCCAGATCTTTCCGTCTTATGTTTGTGCCTACCTGGTTTTGTTCTTACACGCTGGTTTGAGACATTTTCGGTCGTTTTTTTCACATCTTTTTCGTATAGAAGTCTCAAGTGTGTTTAAAATTGTAAAACATTACCCAGAAATGTTAAACATCAAAGGCATTTCTCTCTATGAAGATTTTTTTTAGGAACAAATTACCTTCTGTCAGTTTTATTCACTGTATCCGCCTGTTTTATTGGGGGTGGGGTGGGGTTGGGTCAGATTATCTTTGGTAGAGTTTTTGTATTTTTCTGTGTTTGGGGGCAGATTGTTCCGTAAGTTGGTGTACTGTTCATTTTTTTCAGAGCAGATTTATTTCTGCGGGGTTTGTGTACTCGGTTTAAACACTGCAGATTAAGCTGTATTGCAGATTCTAGTTGCCAACAGAGAAAGACAAACGGACACAAACAGAGATAAAAACAGTAGGAGCTAGATAGAAAGGAGGAGACAAGAGAGAGAGGGAGAGGGGGGAGAATGGTGGGGGGGGGGGGGAGTAGAGGGAAGAGAAGAAAGAGAGAGAGAGAGACACACATTTTATTTTCAGGACTTCCTAGGGGTTGGGCTGTAAAACAAATTTCTCACATTACGTGCAGGGAGAAAACACAATTTACGTAGACAGAGATTTTAGAGGGAGAAACAGGTTTGTATGCCTGCCTATCACAACACAACTACGCACATTGATTGTCTGGTGACGTTATTGTAACAACAGTTAGAGGCGGGAAAAGCAGACGGTTTAATTCCGAAAACGAATTCCTGGCAGCCATGCCCCACTTCCCGCTCCCCCCGGCTCACTAATGATCTTTCTCTTACAGCAGCCAATTAGCACATCTGCCAATACTTAAGCGAAAAAGGGGGTAGGGGACTGAGGAGGGGGACTAGAAGCAGACGATGGGGGAGGTGGTAGGAAGCGATGGGGTTCAAAATTCGCTTGAACTGGAAAGAAGGACAAGCACAGACGATGCTTTCCAGTGTAAAGTGCTACGTGATTCGTTTCATATTTCTTTTTTTTTTCCTCTTCTTTTTGTGCGTCTGTGTACTGTTTGTTTTTCTGTCCATAGTTCTGATCCTCTTTGGCATTGCTGATTTGTTCTTTTCGTTGTCCAACATTTCACTATGTGCAGTTAAACATAGTCAAGCCAGTTTTCTTCTTGTGCCTCGTGTACCTAGTTGATGCAGTGCTGTTATTAGATAGTTTCTTGGTAGATGATTTGGTAAATGATTTCCATGGTAGATGATTTCCGTGGCAGATGATTTGGTAAATTGTTTCCTTGCTAGATGATTTGATAGATGTTTTTCCTGCTAGAAAGCTAGCGAGTGCGTAGACAGTTACATCTGTCCGTTTTTGAAAGAAAAATATCTGACAATATTCAGAGCAATATGTGGTATACAGCTCTTCTTGTTGACGCTAAAGAGTTCATTCATAATGGTGAGAGAAACTGGTCTCAACTTTACCGTAATTCTCACGCTTCTCTTGCCGCCGTGGTTTACGCACCACCATCACATGGCGACCATCTTCCCTACCCTCTTACCTGACCCCCACCAAACTTCACCTGGCCCACACGTCCTCCTCCCCACCCACCACAGCGGAGATGGAAGCCCGGCGTCTGCAGCGGGAGAAGGAGACAGAGGACCTGGTGCGCCGGAAGTTCCAGATGGCGGACGAGGAGAAGCGGCGGAAGCTGCAGGCCTTCAACGCCCAGAAGCCGGTGTGCGAGCGGGACACGGAGTACCAGAGCGCCGCCCAGAAGATGATCGCCGACAAGCACCGGCTGGCGGAGCAGGAGAAGCAGAAGAAGCTGGAGGCCTACAAGAACATCGCCCAGAGGGAGCACCAGGCCGACGACGGCAGGACCACCACCAGGATCACCACCACCACCTTCAGGAACCCAGGTGAATGCCGGCATGGACACCAAGGGGCCCTGACTGTTGGGCTGTCCGGAGGGGGGAGAGGGTGGGTGGGTCGGTGGCTGGGTGGGCTGTTGATGTAACTGGCTGGCGGATGAAGCGGCGGTTGAGGGAATAGATGGGTTGTAGGCTGGACGGGTGGCTGATTGTTTGTCTGTGCTGATTGCCGGTCTGGTGGAATGGGGTGGAAACAGCGGGTGGTTGACTGGCTGACAGCATGGGTAACCAGGTAAGTGGGGTGGATTGTAGGATGGATGGGTGGTTGACAGGCAGACAGCGTGGATAACCAGGTAAGTGGGGTGGATTGTAGGATGGGTGGTGTCTGACAGCATGGATAACCAGGTAAGTGGGGTGGATTGTAGGATGGATGGGTAGTTGACAGGCTGACAGCATGGATAACCAGGTAAGTGGGGTGGATTGTAGGATGGATGGGTGGTTGACAGGCTGACAGCATGGATAACCAGGTAAGTGGGGTGGATTGTAGGATGGATGGGTGGTTGACTGGCTGACAGCATGGATAACCAGGTAAGTGGGGTGGATTGTAGGATGGATGGGTGGTTGACAGGCTGACAGCATGGATAACCAGGTAAGTGGGGTGGATTGTAGGATGGATGGGTGGTTGACAGACTGACAGCATGGATAACCGAGTGAGTGGGGTGGATTGTAGGATGGATGGGTGGTTGGCTGACAGCAGGGATGGACGGATGGGTAAGGCTGGACGGTAGGTGAGGGAGATGATTGACTGGCTGGCTTGACCAAACGGGTGGATGGATGGGTGGATTGTAGGCTGGAGGGATGGTTGGCTGGCTGGATCACCGGATCATAATGGGTGTATATTGAAGACCAGATGGGAGGTGTGACTGGATGGTTGAATGTTTAAGGGGGTGTTTTAAGGCCACGCATATTGGTTTATTTCACTTTTAGATTACATTTTTCTGATAATGTTTTACTTTTTGCTTTATAACTTTCTTCGCTTACTTTTTGTTTTAATTTACTTATCAACTTCTTGTTTTTTTTTATTTATCGACTTTGCTTTTCCATGTTTCTCTCTTTCATTTTCAAATAGCTGATGAACATCTTTTATTGGCTTTATTGACTTATGGCTTGGTCGAGTGTATTTTTCAAAGTTTTGGTATCAGGTTCAGCAACACCCTTGAGATCGAGTTGCTTGTGTTGTTGACTGTTTACTTTGATAGACTAGTTGTTGTAGAAGGCACGAACATGAGTTGACCCCCTCCGCCCATTTCCCTGTCTCTCTTTCTGACCGTATCACGGCGTGTGGTGAGCTTACAGCCGATTCATGCAGTTTGCTTCATCATGTTTTTCCCGTGTTATTCTGTAGGCTAGACATGTTTCTTTGCTGTGCGTATCTAGTTTTGCCTTTTCTCTTGGCAAAATGATATCCTTTACCACCAGTTCGTATGAAACGGTGTCATGTGTAACAATGGTCATGGCAATCCGTGTGTTTAGTGCGAAGTAATACCATCATGTCAAACCACAGTTGAACACTTTGTTTGCTGAACGTCTTCCAGCCTGCTAAGAAGGGCACATGGGACATTTGTTCGGGACGTAAGGATGAGAAAACTGATGAGTTGCAGCTGGTAGAGCGTTTTCTGGACTTTGTTTTTAACATGTAATTGTACAGTATAGGCTTTTTATATTCAGATGTGATTCAAATAAATCAGATTACCACTTTTCTTGAAAAAAAAAATTGTTTCTTTATGTAATCTTAAAAAGAGAGTATATTGCACTACTTTGTTATAAGCATATGTGAGATATGTGTGTAAATAAAATAACTCCTAAGCCTATTTACAGACTGGGCACAAGATTAATATCATCTTCACAAATAAATATTAATATCAATCAAGAATAATTGATGTTTCTTTCCTTCTTTGAGTCTAAAGGTGGCTACTTATATGCAGCTTTCGGCCGAATTCTCTTGTCATCCTGAACACACCTGGTTCAAGTCGAGTCATGTTGTTTACAGCCCAGTCGACCACGGAGGCCACGTTAGGGCTGAAGAGAAGTTACAACTGGAAAGACATGCAAGTTAGAATGCCGAGATTACAATTCGAATCCGTATCAGTTTACCGATGCAAAACAAATCTATCGCCAGCCACATTTGAATCGGATCAAATGAAAATGTTGATGTCCTTTTAGAAATTAAAAAAAAAAAATCAGATGGATCATTTGATAATAATGTCTTCGTAGAATTTACAATTAAATATTTGTGTCTTTGATGGTGTATACCCCATCAGTCAGTAAGAACAGTTTAACACTGAACAGTTCACTGCAGGCTGTACACCATGGAACCTCCTCACCTTTTTAAAGGTACAATTGTGTGAAGCGAGTGTGACCAGAATGTCGTGTGCACAGCACTGTGCTCTGTTGACCTGATTTGGAGACGGGTCTGGCTCAGCAGATGGTGTGATGTCCGTGTTCAGTATGATGGACTGGAACTGATGCACATTGCAGCAGCAACTAGCGATAGAACTGCTACAGTGGCGACAGTTGTCCGCAGCATGCTACGTAGATGCAAGGAACTTTCTGAAAGTTTGGATAGCAATTCTGGAAAGTTTGGTGCACGGAAAGTTTGTGACATTTTCTGATGTGACAGCAGATTTCTGGAAAGTTTGTGACAGCAATTTTCTGGAAAGTTTGTGATAGCAATTTTCTGGAAAGTTTGTGATAGCAATTTTCTGGAAAGTTTGTGATAGCAATTTTCTGGAAAGTTTGTGACAGCATTTTCTGGAAAGTTGTGATAGCAATTTTCTGGAAAGTTTGTGAAGCAATTTTCTGGAAAGTTTGTGAAGCATTTTTGGAAAGTTGTGACAGCAATTTTCTGGAAAGTTTGTGATAGCAATTTTCTGGAAAGTTTGTGACAGCAATTTTCTGGAAAGTTTGTGATAGCAATTTTCTGAGTTTGGACAGCAATTTCTGAGTTTGTGATAGCAATTTTCTGGAAAGTTTGTGACAGCAATTTTCTGGAAAGTTTGTGACAGCAATTTTCTGGAAAGTTTGTGATAGCAATTTTCTGGAAAGTTTGTGACAGCAATTTTCTGGAAAGTTTGTGACAGAAATTCTGAAGTTTGTACAGCAATTTCCCCTTTTCTGCCACACTCGTGGACGCTGCCCTATTATGTTCCTTTGCTATTGGCCACCATTTTCCTGTCTTTGAGGCCCATTCGCCTGTGTTATTCAGAGAGGGTCACTTTCGTTTTTCTGGTTACAGTGTGTGACATGACACCTTTTCTGTTCAAATCTAACCTCTAGGTGATGAGACAGCGCTGTCGGGCGTGAAAACTCGCAGTCCATTTTGCAGTGTGTGGGGTGTGTGTTTTGTGTGTGTGTGTGTGTGTGGTGTGTGTGTGGTGCGCGGCGTGCGCGCGCGCGCGCGCGCCTCTATGGTCTTTTTCTCTCATGTCCTTCAGAAATGTTTAAGACTGATTTTTGTAATGTAAGGATGAAGAATAATGTAAGGATGAAGAATCAGGCGAAATGGCTGGACCTCTCAGCACGGCTTAGTTTTATACGTTTTACAGATGTAGTTCACCTATTATGTAATTGTTAAGATAAGTATGTATAGACGTAGTACTTGTTTGTTTGTTGTTTGTTTACATACTGACAGTCCAAGAAGGCCCTGTGTGGTCGGCTAGGCTACAATGAAACTGAAACTATGAAGTCTGTTGAAAGCAGTTGGAGAATCCTTCTAAAATTACCGGGTTGTTGGACCAGTATCCAAAATTTGGACGTCTCTGCTCGGCAGTAGGGCAGTGTCTCCTCTGGTGGGTTGTCTCGTAATCACCTGACATTGATTACTTCCTGTGGCTGGACAGGATCTCTTCCAGCAAAACTTGATGAAATGTAGAAGAAAAACCTCATGCGCAGAATCTGCTTCAAAGAAAAACTAACTTTTAACATGTTCTGAAGATTTGCAAAACTAAAAACAGGACAATAAATCTTCAGAACATCCTCACAGATAGTTTTTATTTGTGAAAAAAAAAGATCAGCAGTCAAGAGTCTTTTTTCATCATTTTGCAGAACCTTCTTTTTCCCAGTCGCAGGTTGTCATATTTCGCGACAGGACATAGCAGATCATGTTTACCGTTCTCCAGCGAGAGACAGCAAAAGGTTGAGCCAGTAGTAGAGAAAAATGTACATAATGAATCGGTACACAAGTCCAATAACTCGTCTTCTTCCCTTTTCTTTCACAATCTCCGTGGCCATGGAAACCACCACGACCCTCCTCACCGCCACGTGCATGGCAGACGGGTCGGGGGGCGTGACGAAGAAGACGGAGACGACGACCAGCGTGCCACAGACCATGGGCTTTGGAGGCGTGCAGTATGGGGCTCCCAGACAACAAGGTATGTGGACGTCTGCACGGACAGCTGCTGGGGAGTGCGTGTACGTGTAGTTCTTGTGTACCTGGGGGTAAGGTGTGTGCGTGTGTGTGTGTGTGTGTGTGTGTGTGTGTGTGTGTGTGTGTGTGTGTGTGTGTGTGTTGTGTGTGTGTAATTTGTGTGCGTGCGCGTACAGGGGTGTATGCATATCGGGCGCATGTTCACACCGACTGTTTGACGTTTTTTTTTTTTTCGAAACGATATTTAGTGGTAAATGTAAGAGAAGGTTTGTTTATGCATGCATGTGTGAGTGCATTCGCGCGCATTTACATGTGTTTGTGTGAAAAGTGTGTGTGTGTGTGTGTGTGTGTGTGTGAGAGAGAGAGAGAGAGAGAGAGAGAGAGTTGTTTCCGTGTGTGAAAACTATGAATGAGATGGTGATAATTTGCTTTCTGTTTCAACTTGTTTGAATTCTTTGACATGTGCAACTGCGTGTGATACATCTGTACCTTTTGACTGCTTTCCGCTGACCCATTATTTCCTTGATGTAAACTGTGAATGAGATGAAACCTCGTTGTTCACGATTCAGCGATGATGTACTCTCTATTCCTAAACGTTTGAATTCTTTAACGGATTGTGAGTGATCTGTCTTTCACGATTGACTGTTTGCTGTTGACTGTCTTCACGGGGTGCTGAATGAGTTTGTTGCTCACAAAGAAGACTTGGTGCACATCGTGTGTTGGTGTTCTGTGGTCTTCGGATGACTTTCGCACTGCACAGTGTCTGGGTGTTGCGTGTGTGTCTTGTATGCGCGTGCAAAGCAAGGTAAGGGACGAGTTCTGCGGCTGCGACAGCGGCTAAATGTGAAGCCCAACAGGAGGAGGTTACTATGTATTGTGTTTTGAGAAGAATAATGGAATTACATACCTTGAAATACCCCCAGTTTGACCTCTTCGTGTAGCCCTTAAAAAGATATATCAATAATGAGTAGGGGCAATAGAACCGGAGGGTTAAAAAAAAAAGTGGAAGATGCAATAAGAGATGAGGAGGAGGGGGGAGGGAGAATGAGAGAGAGAGGAGAGAGAGAGGCCGGGGGTGAGGGGCGGGGAAAAAGGCGGGAAGGGGAGAAGGAGGTAAAGTTGTGGGAAGGTAGAGAAAACTACAAAGCACAAAGCCCCTCCATGATTAGAAAGAATGAAAATCACACAATGATTCATTCATCACTAAGTTTCTTTAGGATGAATAAGAAAAAGTCATACACAGTAACCTGAAAGGATTAAAAAAAAAGCTACAAGAGAGAGAGAGAGAGAGAGGGGAGGGTATGTGTGCGCGCGTTGCACGATTGGTCGAATTCTTCAACATTGTGGTGATTAGTAATAATAAGTAATAATGATCAGTCACTCATTTTACCTGCTGCTGCATGACCAGGGAACAGCTACACTGCGCACAACGACAGGAACCAGTCGGCGTTCTGTTTGCTCAGTCACCAGGTTAGGGTCGACAGTTTGTCTGTCTGAGTCTAATGCATAGCTGTCTCTGATGCCTGTGGTCCCTTGGGGGGGGGGGGGGGGGGGGGGGGGCGAGGGAGGAAGACAATTTATAAGCTGGCCAAATCATATTCCTGAAATACGGAAAATTTGCAGTCGGTCTGCTGGAAGAACAACTGGCTCATCTTCAGCAGAGACATTGACCAATCTCGACAGTCTTCAGGATTCAATTTTACCATTCATTACTGTATTCCTAGAGCATTATTGCTGTCCCATTTCTATTGTTTTGATTGTTTGGGATTGTGTTTAAAATGTTGTTCTGCTTTAGCATTAGGATTATAAACGGACGCCTTTTTATTAAAACATTTCATTTGTTGTTGAAAATCTACAAAGAGGACACAGTCTGAGAACAGTCATTTTTGTACCAGTTTAATAAAGAGACGGTAAAATTAGCACTTTTTTAAATGGGTATCATCAATGATGTTGAGTTTTTAACTACAATTCTCAGCCCCTGTGCCCATTACTGTGTGCGTGTGTGTGTGTGTGTTTTGATGTGTGTTGTGTGTGTGTGTGTGTGTGTGTGTGTGTGTGTGTGGTGGGGGGAGATAATTACTAAACAGAATCTGCAGAAGACGACGGTTTTAAATCAGCCGATACTAACAAGAAAAGAGACCGGTGACAAAGAGACCACATCTACAGCTGATGATGGTACCCAGTCGAAAGACTTGCCGAAGGAACAACACTGAGGCGAAGAAAGCCGCCTAGCAAGCAAACTGAAGCCCTGTCCCAAGGAGATGAACATCAAAATTCGGAAACGGCAGCAGCAGAGAAAATACGCCGACTCCCCCAGTCAGCAAAGGAGTCCCTGAAACACCCACAGACCCTAACCCTTATTCAACAGTCGGGGTGGTGAAGAAAGAAGACCCTAAAGACTCGAGCGGAAAAGAAGGGTCGAAGATCTGCCCAGCAAAGACACGCCTGCCGAGACAGCTGATCAAGGCTTGAAGAGGGACACCGAGCAGACAGACTCCCCCAGGAAGGAGGAGGGCGGCAGAGAGGCAGGCGACACCAAAACAATGGATGCCCCCGAAAAGCCTGTGGATGCCGACGACAAAGTTGGGGATGCCGCCGCTAAGCCAGAAGTTTCTGCAGGAGAAAAGAAGAACCAGGACCCGAAAAGCCACGGCAAGCAAGCTACATCCAGCAAGTCTGCGGGTACATGCTGTGTTGACGTGTCCGTAGAGTGCTAGTCCACCGCGCACCACTGGAGGGCACACAGTCTGTCGTAAGGTCGCTGAAGCCGATGGCAGTAGAGAACGTTTCGTTTTGGACAGCAGCAACTCGATCAGACTGGCTGGAATGACGGAACTGTCGGTGTGACCTTACGATTGCACTGGTTGTCAGCTCCCTGTGGTGTGTCAGTACAATGGCTAGTGAGAGGTCGCTATCCACTGGTCACCTGTATGATGTGTGGTTAGTTCACTGGCTAGCCAAATAGACCTGTAAAGGTCGGTCAGCTGTGAGGTAGTGTGTGGTTAGTTCACTAGCTAGTCAAAGAGACCTGTAAAGGTCGGTCAGCTGTGAGGTAGTGTGTGGTTAGTTCACTGGCTAGTCAAAGAAGCCTCAACAGAGTGACGACCACCATCTCTTTTTCCCTCGGTGGAAGATTCTGTGTGTCTGTGTGTGTTAGAGCCAGAGACTCTTTCCTGTAGCCTGCTTGCATTCACGTCCATCACATAATTCAGTCATTCTCAGGTTATTTGCTTTCTTCTCTTTCGATCATGTAAAAAGAAAACCCTCTGCTGGTCTGCTAAAGAACCACTTTCATTCAAAACTGCATTGTAATATTCATATTTCAGGACCAGAAAAAAAAACAACATATTAGGTGATTAACCTTTGGATTGTAAATCATTTGGACATGCCTGACGCCGTACTTACTATAATCATGGATAGTATTGATGAAATAATTTATAATGGTAAAAGATTGCCAGTTTCTTCAAAGTAAACTAAAATGGCGATAAAAGAAAAGGGATGACTGCACAATCTGAGAGCACAACAAACATTGCCGTTGTTACGGAAACAGTATCATACTAAGGGCTATAAAGGTGTTAAAAATAGGACTAGTTCAAAAATAGTGAGGTCAACCGGCGTTTTGGTTTACACTTGAAGACAACAGACATGTCCAGTTCTGTTGTGTTAGAAAATGTTTTAGCGTTACAACGCTTTTAAAATGACGGAGACAATTCTTCAAAATGGTGAAGTTAAACCCCCTCCACTTCGTTTTTGTTGTTGTTGTTGTTGTTTTTTTTGGTTTTGTTTTGTTTTTTTAAGATAACTTAAAATTGTAATGATATGAATCAAAACGTCGGTACCATGTTGAATGGAAATGTTTTACAGTGAAAGTGGACCGTATGATTAGCCTCATAAATAAAAGTGAGGCAGTTTAAATTGTAAATGTTGACAATTAATGCAGTACTCTCAGGTTCTGACAAAGTAACCTATTCAAACAGCAAGAATGTGATACACATATTTTGAATATCTATTGTCATTCAAAGGAATGGGCTGAAAATGTGAACTGTTTCAAACATCACCAACATATAGTAAATAGGTTTATAAGTCTGCTCAGCTTGTTGTTTACTTTAGCGTGCTGGTGACTGTGATAGCAACAGCAAACACAGTTATGTACAAAAGTTGAACAATGTTTAAAAGAAAGATAAAGTGATATTCTGTATTATTTACCGTAAGACAATAGCCATTCATTTTTGGATGAAAGTAATGGCAAAAAGAGATAGTATAGATAGGTTTAACGATGCTCCAAACTGAATGGCTGTTAACAAGGACATTTTTCACTGCATCATATTTCACAGGAATCGAGATCCCGGGTTATAATAAATAGAACACGGACTAAACCTGAATGAGACAGCTTTGCCTGTAAATATTCAAACGTGACACTTTATTGAAGAACTTGCTGCCGATAAACAGAGAGGATCCACATAGATGACATTGGAAAAAAAAAGCAAAACGATAAAGCGAAGAAAAAAAGAAGAGCAAACTTGCATTTATGGGAATCAAAATGGCGGCAGGCGGTCTAGGCAAGCACTGTTTTGCACAACAAAGAAGGATTTTAAACTCGGTCAGAGATACACTAAAAAAAAGTCGTTCTCAAGCTGACAGGACAAATAAGATTGCTGTTTTCAAGCTGACAATAAACACAATTGCCATTGCCAATCCGACATGACGAACAACATTATCATCAAGCCTTCAGGACGACTAAAAGCGCCGTTCTCTAGCCGACAAGAAGACACAAACTTACATTGTTTTTTAAGCCGACAAGACGAACTAAATCATTCTCACGCCTCTAAGACCTTAAACCTACGATTTTCAAAATATAAACAAGATTGCAATCAATTCTCAAGATGACAAGATGAACAGAATCACACTGCGAAGACGGGGGGACCCAGACAAAATAAAACAAAAACAATACAAAACAAAAACGTTCTAAAGCTGAGAACACGAAAAGAAGAATAGCGTTCTGAAGGTGAGAAGACGATAGAAACTTCGTTCTCAGGCCACAAAGACGAACAAAATAATCATTGTCCAGCTGACAACACAAAACAAAGTTACCGTTCTCGTGCTAACAGACAAGGATAACATCATGAAACTCCGTCACAAGCTGTATCATATGGGGACAATGTTTTGATCTCTCTCTCTCTCTCTCTCTCTCTCTCTCTCTCTCTCTCTCTCTCTCTCTCTCTGGTTCACTCAAGGCGTCACTAGGCCTCTGTGCCTGGCCGTAGCAATCAATACACTGCAAGTGCTGTCGGGAGTGCACAGACCTCCCCTAAGATAGAACGAATCCAAGATCCGACCTTTAATCCAGATCCTCGGCACAAATTCCCACGATGGGTTCGTCCTTGGACCATATTCCGTCTTTTCAGCAGTCTTGTTTAAATCGTTTCCGTAGCTTTTTTTTTTTTTTTTTTTTTTTGCTTTCTTTTTCTTTTCTTTTTTTTTCTTCTCAAAATTCGCTGAACAGATTTGGGATCAACCCACTGAAGCAAATTGGAACCTGGCCAAAAAGGTATGGGTCGATTGTTAGGCTATAACACGCCTAACTGCTAAGTTTTTCGAAAACGGTTCAGCACCTTTTTTTTATTCATAATATTGCCGGCAAACAAAGAATCAACCCATCGGTTGTGAATCAAAACAGAATCTCCTCTTTTTTGTTTGTTTGTTTGCTTTTTTTTTTTTTTTAAAGGTTTTGGCCGCATGTTAAGCAAGGCTGTCACGGAGAATTATATATTTTCTTATCAATATAGCATTATTGTGTAGTCGTACACAATTTATGCAGCGTTGCGTTTACGAAGCCATGCAGAAATCAGCAAACACGAACGGAACGCAGTCAGAGATAGCAGCGTTGTTTCCCTTAACCTGTTTGCCAGGCACACGTGGAATGAACGCTTGGATGCCACTCTGGAATGTCCGGACTCTTCCCTCGTGCTTCCTCTGTTGTTATAGAGATCCTCTTCTTCTGGTCTGAGGATCCAACCCCAAAATGATCATATTTTGCAATGTGATCGTTTCCAAACCATAGAGTATTCTGAAAGGAAGAGGTCAGGAAGGGTAGTGTATGGTTTGCCAATGAACCGTAATATTCGATGCCATGCCTTGCTCTTTGAAGCATTGTTGGACCCTTTTATTGTTTACTGATGATATGTGGCAACAATTTGAGTAAACGATTAAACCAGAAAGGCAAAACTTTGAAAGTTGGGGTATAAGGAAAAATGAACAAACGAAGGCAAAGAGGAGGAGGAAGGAGAGAAAGAACTGAAAGAAGCAAGTTTGTCAAAATTACCTTTTTTTGTGTATAAGGTTGATGGAATTTTACTGCGATTACCCCACTGAAAGACAGAAAGGATCGGAGCTCGGGGAAAGGAGGAATGGCGTGTATGCGTGTGTGTGTTGGGGGGATGCGGTGGAGGGAGGGGCTTAGTAAGTGAAAGGGGAGGGGGGGGCACAAAGCGAAAAAATATTTAATGAATATCCAATAAGCGGAACATTCCATCATCCTAAACAAACCGACTGCAATCCTAAAATTCTGCTGACCTTTGATGAAACTGCATGACGTAGGTTTTTCCGGGGTTTTTGCAAACTGCATAGTTTCAGTTGTTAAAGATGAAGCATGGTGTGCCTCCACAAGGTTCATGAAAAAAAAATCAACATAATTCAACTGAGGTGGTGACCAAACTGACACCTTATCTGTTGGGGTTGTTGGCTTGCATGCCTGTGGTGTGGTGACTTGACCTTGACCTGTGTCCCTGACCTGTGACCTGTGACCTTTCTGTCCCTGCATGGTGTCTGCGGCCTGATCGCCCTGTGTGCTGGTGCTGACTGACGCTGGGTGTAGCACTAAACACTAGACAGCTCAAGGAGCAGTTAAGAAATGCCAGCGGGCCCAACACCCGGGGTAGCGTTACCGTTAAGACCCAGTCCTGGAGCAGCCGGGACGGCATCGTCAACAAGTCGCACAAGACTGAATCCTGGGGAGGTACAGTCACCTGGTCCCAACCCTACCCTTTGTCTCTGTGCCTTGTACTCGCTGTAAACTGTACTGCTGGGATGGATTTAGTCTTTCCCCGTTTTGTTTGTCTGGTAATCCCTGGGAGGTGTAATGCTGAGAGAACATCCCACCGATCCCGCTTTTTCTTTTGCTTTGCTCTTAAAGACCACGTCATCATGGAATGGTGCAGACCTGTAATACATCCCTTTGTCATGTATTCCTCGGAAAAAAAAACCCTGCTGGAATGAAATGTTTGTCTCATATACTTACTGGACAATTGTGCCCATGTGGTTCTTATCTTCCGGGATCAACGAAGGTATGGTTCTCTCTTGCACTATTTTTCTTTCACCTGGTTCTTGCTGGAAAATGGACTGTCGAATTAGCTGCTTGTGTTTCCTGGCTTTGCCTGTGCTTTCTTAGTCCAGTTTGGTATCTCATAGAATATTCTTTTTTCTACACTTACAGTACTAGAATATGTTCATATTACCAAGGAATTGAAACACATCTCATGGTTTTTTTTATTTATTAAACATGCTATTATTAACAGTTAACAGTAGTTAACCCACACATAATGATTTGATGCATGTTCAACAATGACTATATTGAAAGAAAAACAACATTTGTTTTACGTGCTTTAAATCCCATCTGGACCTTTCATGGGAAGGATCTGGTAACGAGTGGAGAATTTTAAATGTTTACGTGCTCTGCTTCATCTTGTTTATTTTATTTTATTTTTTTAGCTTTTGTACTTTTGTAAATACAATTTCTACGAAAAAGCAAACCAGCTCAGACACATCAATTTGTTTCATTTTAAACGTTCGTGTTTGCATCATGATTTAGGCGGGTTGGGAAAACTCCAGGGGGGAGTGGATTTCTAGGGACAATTTGTGCAGCACCTGTAGAGGATTTCCTCTTCCTTATTTCATTTCTGTTTTGACACTCCAGAAACATGTTAACTTATAATGGTCATTGCCTTACATTCTTCGATAATGTCGGAATGAAGCCTGTCTTGTATCTGTCTTTCGCACAGTTCCACAGGACACCTTAATACATGTAGTATTTAATAATAATAATGAGGACAATTTCTGTAGCGCCCTTCCTAACATCCTAACAACGTAGGCTACAGGGCGCTATACAAGTTTTAACAATTCAACATCTAAAAAATCTAAGCAGAAACACACACACACACACACACACACACACACACACACACACACACACACACACACACACACACACACACAATTCTGCGTTCACGAGTCATAAACATACACACACACACACGCGCACGCACGCACACAGCACACTCGCGCGCGCACACACATACACACACACACACGCATACACACACACACACACACACACACACACACACACACACACACACACACACACTGGAACATAATGTTACATAAACACACTATATGACCGTTGAACAGCTCATTTGTACACGAGCAAAGTGTGCAAGTGACATGTAGTAATTTAGTAATATTTCAGATGGTATCCTGCAACTGGCGTTTGAACAGATACGTTTTCAGTGCAGACTTGAAAGTCGGGAAGGAGGGGGCATGACGTAGATGGAAAGACAGTGAATTCCAGAGTATTGCCGCAGAAAATGAGAATGCTCTAGAACCGTGCTGCTTTCGGTTATATGAGGGAATTCGAAAAATTCGGTCATCAGAGGAAGAACGGAGGGGACGTGTAGGAAAATATATTTCGAAGCGATCAGAGAGATAGGTAGGCGCTTCACCTGTGATAACCTTATAACATAGACATAGACACTTATAACATTTACACCGATGTTCTTTTGTTAACCGAGCATCTTGTCTTGATGCCTTGTAATCCTCTCTTGTTTTGCTTTCTTTTAAATCGATATTTTCTCAAGAGCTGGATGGAATTTTGTCATTCTGATCTTTTGTTCTGGTATTATCTCTTTGGTAGCGTTTGTGAAAATGAAATCTTGGCTGCAACATAGTCTCTTGATTAATCACCATAATACAGGTTAGATAAATCCTCAGCATTGTTTCTTAATAATACTCAGTAGATTTTTTTTTCAATGCAGTTTTATTTCTGCTCGCTTTTGAATACCTCCGTCTAGGAAATTTAAACATATCACAGTTTCACTTGCGCATGTGTATTTTTGCTCTCTATTATTTCACAATTATGTTCTTTTTTAATCTTTTTTTTCCAATCACTGTTGCAGGCTAAAAGGATGTTAGGATTTGATTGGTTATGTTACCGCGCATGTTTGTTAGGAAGACACGGTTTAGCATAGAATATTGCCACGTAACTACAAAAGGACCGATGAACACAGGGTGAACAGCGCAGGTCGTCACGTTAGGAGTATCGCGTCTTGTGTTGGGCGTTATAGGAAATTCATAGAACTTCGCACCAGTAAGCTTACATACGGCAGTCTCACCAACAATTTAACCAAACACTTTTCTCTCGACGTGACAGTTATAGCTGCCACGCAATGCAGAAACAAGATAATGTGACCAGCTGATGAAAAACACAGTTGAATTGGGCTCAAAGTAAAGGTAAAGAGAGCTGTTCTCCAAACAGAGATGACGCATGGTTCCGGAGTCCTAAGTTGTCTGTGTAGTGGACAGTGCCTTCTAATTTGGCCTGCTGCGGTAATTGCTCTTGATGTTGAATTATCCAATGCAAAAGAAAAGGTATTTTATTATCTATCACGTATCTGCGGCATTGCACACACGTATGTGACCTGCTGTCATAACGCTTTTTAGGTTTTGTAACACAAGTTGTTTTAAAACCAAACCCATGGTAAAAATAACCCAATACCATTGTTTGCTTCTTTCTTTGGTCATTGTATCGCTAGCTGATTTTGTAACCGACAGTACTTAGCTGTTGAATGTTTTTCCGTGGATTAAGTCCTTTGTGTCTAATTTGAATATTGTTCTATAATTGTTTGCTCCAATGGCTGAATTTGCACGAGATTAATTCATGCAATGTCGACTAGAATGTTAACATACATAGTTTGACTTTGTGCTGACCAGCTAGTATGAAGTAAACCGCAGGAGTATTATTTCTTTCTGTTCTACTGGACTCAGTTTTGGATGTTGTTCTGTTTTTTAGTTTGAAAATAATTACGACAATGATAACGAAATAACAATGATAGTAGTAACTCAGGTTGCTGGTGGGGGTAGTTACAATAATGGTAGTTGTAACAATGATGATAAAAGTGACATTAATGATGTTATAATAAATGTAAAGCGTGATCTTCATAGAATAACTTGATGCAGGGATTTCGTTGTAAACAAGTAACCATGACAACATCAACAATGACAGCGTTGATCATACTAGCGAATGAAGACGGCCCTCATGTGATGAGGCAGTGTGGAGGGAGGCATTGCACGTGCAGGGACACTGAGTGCACGTGTGTGGTGTGTGCAGCCAAAGCTCCAGGCGGTCCCCGGGGTGCCATGGCCGCCTTCAGACAGATGGACGCTGCCAACCCGGCCCCCAAGCCAAAGTAAGAGAACAGCTGTTTACCACCATGTCCATGTCTGATTCATCAGATATCAAGGCTTGATTTTTTTCCCCCTAAGTACATGTATCTCTGCATTGGTCTTTGGGTTAGTGTATTCAAACTCTCCCACTCTTTTCTCTGCCTATTCAGTTTATTCTTTATCGTGCTTGTTTTATATAACACTTCATACAAGAGAATGTTTTGGTAGTGTCGGTTAGTGTGAAAGTAGCTCCGAGATGGAGGCATGGAATTACGCCAAAGAACACGACAGGAGAGAGAGAGCTGAGGAGAGGGGTGAAGGGAGGGAGGGGGTGGGGGAGAGAAAGGAGAGAAAGAGAGGTAAGTATCTGAACAAATGATCAAGCGGTTCTTCAAGTTCAAGACACAGGTTTGCTGTCACTGTATGGTGGATAGGTACATGACAGCTATCTATCTGAAAAATATCACAGACATTCTCAAATGATGCACTGCAGTTTAGTCACAAAAATCACATTGTTCAGCGTTGGATTTGTTTTATGACATGTCACTGAAGAAGTTGATTCAAAGTGAAATTAATGCTGCAGTGGACTTTTGTCATTATGCTTCAAGAGTATCATTCGTAAGAATGTTACATTACGTCCCCTAAGTTTCATCAGAATTGCTCTAGGAAAAATCGCGAAAGGAATAAAAGAGATTTTTTCTTCTTCTTTACCCAGAATTAGACATGACTACTTTGTGCATACTTCCCCCTCCCCCTTCTCACGCACGCACGCACGTGCGTGCACACACACACACACACACACACACACACACACACACACACACACACACACACACACACACACACACACACACACGCGCGCGCGCGCGCGCGCGCGCACGCACGCACGCTCTCCTTCAAACACATCAACACACACACACACACACACACACACACACACACACACACACACACACACACACACACACACACACACACACACACAAGCGCGCGAAAAAAGCAGTTCAACATCATTGTTTTTTAAAAACATAATTGTTTAGCTGCTGCTGCTGCTGATTGTGCTGCTTTTTCCGCAACGTTTTTGATAACGTGAATGTTTTATTGATCTGTCAATGACATGATGCATTGATTTTCAGTGTTAAAATTTCCTGTGTTCTATGATGTCAGTTTCAAGTTAATATTTAATTTTCAGTGACGATGACGGGTGAGGACGGTCGCTTCTTTTTCCTTTTTTTCCCTTTTTTTCTCTCTCTCTTCCTTTGTGCTTTAACTGATCTGTGTAACCAGTTTCTTTCAGGTCGTTGTTGCAGTTGGCAGTCTGATAATGCGTGACAGAAGTGCCGGACTCTAACCCCTTTGTCCTTAGTTTCTACACTTATTCCTCGAAAGACACTAACATTTTCAGAATGTGTGAGACCAATAAGAGTTTAGGTGCTTATACATAGAGTAACCATTATTTTCATACCTTCATCCCTTTTCACAGGATGATAAATGCTTAAAGCATTATATTATTTCCTTTTCCCACAAATGGCAGTGATCATAGATGGAAAGCATCCTTGCTTTTTGAATCGTTGTTTTCCTTAACTCTGTTACACACACGTTGTGTAATTCAGTATTTTCCCACTTTCTTAAACGAGAATAATACGTTTGAATGTGTCCACGATCGTTGAAATTTTCTGATGAAGTTCAAATATCATTGCAACAGGACTTGGCATGGTGATCAAAAATGAACAGATCCTGTCAGCCACACACATTGATAGCATTTGCAGGGCTCACGTGACAATATCTGGATCAACTCCAGCCCTTGTGGTGCGGTGGTTACACCAGCCCTTGTGGTGCGATGGTTGGCTTTACGGTTTTGCAGGCTGAGAGGTCTGGGGTTTCAACCCATCAGGCATTTAGTTGTGGGACTTTTCGGCCCCAACCAACCCCTGCCCAGATCTGAGTGAATTGTGGTCTCAAACAGGAAGACCGTGAGAACCACACAGCTGAGTTTTACCTTCTACAAGGATGTTTCTCCAGTGCTACAGGTGTCTGCATTTCTCGGGCCTGGTTGATACCGTAATATATAACGAAATGTAGCGTAGAAAACCGCCGTCATATAGTCTCCAACCAGGCTGGCACGTCACAGCGTCGTCTTTATCACGCTCACCGATCGTTATAACAAAAAGCCTCAAATTCTCAGATCGTTCCAGCCCTCTCCTGTGGACATCTTAGTTTGATTTCCTCTCCAAGGTCGGAACATGTGACACACACAACAAGGAGAACAAGAAGAAGATGATGAAGAAGAAGAAATATGAAGACTTCACCAGTGTCTTACTGTTCTGTAATTGATGTATTCGCGTACACAAAGTGGACGACAGGCCTTGTGAGAGGAATGTTGTGCTCATTACTTTCATAATATGTTTTTAGCAAGACTGCATGGGCACTGTTTCTACCAGTAATGCAGGGACATCTTGCTGATTAGAGAATTCACCACCACTTTATTGTTATACCCATGTGACGAAACTTTATTTTCAGCTTTAGCATAAATACACCGTGTATTTCCAGTCCTTAAGTAAATTTCATGTCACTAAGTCAGTTTTTTTTAAGGGGGAACAAACATCAGGCCATAGATCAACAAAAGCCAAGGAAGGAAGGGGATGTGAAGACGTGGACCGACAGGAGTGGGGTGGGGTGGG
The DNA here is from genome assembly GCA_033310375.1 of Conus canariensis. Lineage (NCBI taxonomy): Eukaryota > Metazoa > Mollusca > Gastropoda > Neogastropoda > Conidae > Conus > Conus canariensis. The sequence goes on along the minus strand of CM065736.1, from coordinate 52,463,164 downwards.
AATGGAGTGACAGATGAAGGGCGTTACATAACCACCATTACATCAGGAAATGTACATTAACGTAAAATTAGAATCAGATGAAGAGCAAATTCCATTAAAATGGAAAGGGATCACACTGAATTATAATTAATCACACTGATTTATAATTTGGATATAAAAATCAAAGTGGTACGAAGTATGACACGAACATTGCGAAAACAGTGTGTACACACATACAAAACAACAACAACAGCAACATCAACACTCAAACAATATATGATTTAGGTAAGTGGTTTTCCGTGAAATCGGCGAGCATTTGACGTTCAGGTTTCTTTTAAACAAATTAACATGAATTAGCTTATGCTGATTATTAACATCCCTAAGTGTTTTTGGTAACCTCAGTTATAACCGTGTTAATAAGCTTCTGTAATCTTCATTTTTCTTTCTTAATTTCTTTTGCGGTCTTTGTATTGGTAATTCAGAACTGAATGGGTAATTCTAAAGCAAGAGAGAGAGGGAGGGAGAGAGAGAGAGAGAGAGAGAGAGAGAGAGAGAGAGAGAGAGAGAGAAGAAGTAAAAGAAGGAGAGAGAGAGAAAAGAAGAAGAACAAGAACAAGAAAGAGAGAGAGACGGAGGGAGAGAAGAAGAAGAAGAGAGAGATGTTAAAGAGGGGTTAAAGTTCAGTCTAGTGCGCAAAGGCAGTGAACTGTGACAGGTTCACCGTGTCTGGCGCTTCACATAATGGATGGCGGAGCCTATCATCTCTTTCCGCTGCTTTTAACCATCCCTGAACTGAGTCAGGTACCCATTTACTGCTGGGTGGACAGAGGATTTTCAAGCTAAAACAATTCCGCCCCACGGGTGATTGGACCACACAATCGCCAGCTCCGCCAACAAACATTAAGCTGGGCAGAGGAGAGATGACTAACACATCTAAGATCTCTCCGTCCCTGACTTTCTAACTGTTTAACACTTTCGACACCAACTGCTGGCAAACTCCAGCATTTCCGAGCGCCATTTCATTTCTTATTCATTCTCTTTCATGGCTTGTAACTTCATCATCCCTGTAGCAATCATCTGCCTTTTTTTTTTTTTGGTTTAAAATGCAGCGGCGGGTTGGTAGTCTAAAGTCAGAGGTAATCTCTTCCCTCGTCTTCCCATATTAAAGAGCTAGGCATCTTACAGTAGTAACACGTGCGTTGGTGCATAAATGCAGCATCAGCACCTCCCTGGCCCAAGCTGAAAGGGTTAATATAAGCCCGAGAAGTCTTCACCTCAGAGGAAGTGTTTAGATAACTGCGGAATGAGCAGGTTCGTGTTTTGGCGAGAAGAGGGTGGAAACGAGGAAAATGCATTCAATGTGCTCGGTTATTCTCTCTCTCTCTCTCTCTCTCTCTCTCTCTCTCTCTCTCTCTCTCTCTCTTTTCTCTCTTACCTTCTCTCTCACTGTCTTCCCCCCTCTTTCCCGTTTGCTCTCATACTCCTCCCTCTTGTGCTGGTCTCCTCCACCTTCACTCCCTTTCTTCACGTTCACTCAGATTAACGGAAAAAACCCCACAAACAAACAAAACTGAAGACACTTTCGTATTCTGCTCTTCTAATTGTCATCGGTACTTGGCTGTGCCTTCCTTTATGTATTTGCACACACACACACACACAACAACACACCACACACACAACACACACACACACACACGTATTACTGCTCTCGTGTCACACACACACACACACACACACACACACAACACACTACAACACACACCACACACACACACACACACACCTACACACACACACACACACACACACACACACACACACACACACTTACACACACACACACACACACAACACACACACACCATGCACGCCCACACACACACACACACAACATACACACACACACATGCACGCACTTACACGCACGCACGCACTTACGCACTCACGCATGCGCGCACTCACGCGGCGACACACGACACACACACACACACAGACACACACACACACACACACTTACATATACAGGCTTTGCATGCGCGCGCACACACACGAACAGAGCCACACACACGTACTCAGGGACTTAATACTCTAACGGTCAAACGTCTTCCATTCAGTACTTTTACCTTGCGTGGAACTTTTCTCAGGCATACGTAATCAAGACTAATCATTTCCTTTTTGCTTCATTAAATTCATTCAGTCCCTTTTTCTTTGCTTAAACATCTTTTTTCATCGTAGTTAAAGTGATATTAAACAGATGCTTTTATTATGTATATGCATTAAACACGCTTTTACCTACTTTCCTCTTCAATATGTGTTTATGTATAGCTTTCACGCACGCACGGTGTGCGTGCGTGCGGGTACGTGTGTGTGTGTGTGTGTGTGTGTGTGTGTGTGTGTGTGTGTGTGTATGAGAGAGAGAGAGAGAGAGAGAGAGAGAGAGCCAACGGGTCATAGGAGATGTATTAGATGATTGTCAACTGCACATAAAGATAATTTATACAAAATTATTAGCTTGTTCTGCCTGTCATTTATGCTGTCTCTCTTTCCCCGTTCACTCGATTTTTAAACCACCTTACTGTCCACCCACGCACCAACTATTGATGTCATATTCTGGATATTTGCTGTGAATTCAAAGTTGCATAACAAATGTATGCAGTCTATGTATTTTTTTTAAAGATTATAATGGACAAGTGTCGCGTGAGACTGTCGTGGACTTCGGTCTCATTAGACATGACGAAATGTGTCAGCGTGAGATGTTCTGTGTCTGTTTTAATACAGTAAAATATGAAGCATTAGCATGCAGTATAAAAAGTGATACAGCGCTCATGTTTTGTCAGCCCTTTTCTGCATTGTTTGTGAAAGAAGCAATAGAATAATAAGCTGTAGCCAGTCTTTTTTTTTTTTTTCCTGAATACGATATTCTACATAAAGGTCGTGCATTTCACTCACATGAAGGTTTCGTGCCCATCCCATCATAGTGTGCTGTGAGGCAGGAGGAGTGGCTGTCACACTGTTGTTGCATGCATGCTGATGATGTTGTAGCGGTCTAGTGACCATCTCCATGGCCAAGAAAGCGGCCACCACCATGCGCAAGAACGCCGGGGCCATCAAACAACACATCCTGAGCTTCGCCAAGGCCAACACCCAGGACTATGAGGTAGTGGCACTGACTACTGCGGGCTCTGTGGCTTGTCTTTCACAGTCTGAGTTTTGCAGGGTGACGTTGGAGAGATGTGATGTTAAAACTCCTCCTGCTGTGTTGCACTTTGGTGTGTGTGTGTGTGTGTGTGTGTGTGTGTGTGTGTGTGTGTGTGTGTGTGTGTGTGTGTGTACGTACGGGCGTGCACCAGTAACTGGTTTGTTTCTGTGCTCACCTGATTCACCAATCTTTTCACCTTTCCAGATTTCAGATGAGTCATAGCCTGTGAAGACCATGGGCACATTATATGTATTTTAGCATCTAGAAGTGGTGGTGATTAAAGACTGGTGTTCTGTGATTTCGTTTCCTCTTGAAGCAAGCCCATGGCTCGCAGCCCCAGTGCCATCAAGCAGATTTTGCTGGACTGGTGTAAGATCAATACCCAGGAGTACGAGGTAGTATGCCCACCCAGGGCTCTCTTCTGTCTCCCCACAGTCCCCTGCATGATCCCAGATGCATGACACAGCAGCACTAACATGTCCGGCCCACGCTGACCATTCCCTTCGTCACAGCTAAAACCATGCAATTAAGGCGTGCATGCAGAAGTAGTTATTTTTTTTTTTACAACTTTCGAAATATTCACCCTACCTTTTTCCGCGAGAACAGGAGGAAAGTAATAGAAACATGTTTAAGTATCTATTTTAAGCCAGTTTACTCATAGATGCATAAACAAATTTAATCATTTCCAGGCTGCTTATGTTTTTTTAAAATTTATTTGTTTATATTTCTTTATTTATTTGTTTTATTAATTTATTTTTTGCTTTCTACCACCACAAAAATGTAAATACGTATGTGGAATTTGCCATGAGAAAAACATGATACACTATCTCCCGTCAATAAAAGTTTGCATTGTTACTTCATAACCATTTTCAATGTTATAGCACTTGTTTGTCTTTGTTTTTGGCGAACTCAAAAAGAATTATTCTTAGAATTTGTTTGAATTTCCACCTGTAGTCACCTCACTTTTAAACTAGCGCTGGGCGTTTGGAGAAGAAGAGACTGTAAGCAATATCTGCCTTCATCACTGGAACTTTCGCCTGATGCCAGAAGATTTCTGGATCTCATACCACGTCTTGACTCAACAAATCGTTTTTGAATTAAAGGGATAAACAATGAAAATGATGACGTTCGAAATAGAGACCTTTAACCTTCACACTCCTCTTGCTTTGGTCCCTTTATAGCCTTTGCCAATTAATATGACGGTAGATGTGCGTGCTTTTATGAGGTTACAGGTCTGTATTAAGTAATTATTACTCAGAGAGCTATTCCATCTAACTGCATGTCACTTTGCCAAATGCTATTTTTAGTTGACTTCACATTTTTCTTTCCATACCATCTTCGATTCGAGCCATGCACAACATTGAATTTGTCATATAACAGACATGTTTTGGTTGGCGTGACTCGTTACAAGCTGACCAGCAACCCTCGACAGTGTATTTTTTAACGATGCTTTGCAAACTGCCGAGTTTTGCCCTGGAAACGAAAAGAAGGTGGATCTGGGACATGTTATGAAACGTTTGGAGTCTATGGAAGCCCGTTTTTATGCTCGTATCTACATGTGTCTGTGGTTTTGATACAGCCGTGGTCGATCAGGCTTATTCATGTTGACAGGGTTGGGCACTTGTCCCATTTGTCGCATGTTTTGCGATGCAGGAGAGGGGTTTCGTGACAAAATGCCAACAGCAGATTCTGTAATACAAACCTCGGATGTGAAAACACTGCCTTAGAAGCATTTCCAAATTAGTGACATGCGCACAAAGACAGATCAGTGCCTGGTCACCAGGTGACCAATCGTGGAGGACAAGTCAAGAAAGAAGAAAAATGACGCATGATTTGTTTCGTCCGATAATACGGAGATAAACTCTGTGTAGTGCTGTGACTATCCCCCTGTTTCAGCTGGATGTTAATGAAGATGACTCCTTCATCCCCTATAGGTATTTTTTTTCTCTCAGTTGTACAGAGTTTACCTCTTAAAGGTTTCAGATGTGTTCAAAGTTGCGTATTTCACGTCTCTAAGAAAGTGGGAAGTTCATCGGCATCACGACAGAGGATGCTTGACATTGTGATCTCCTTTTCCATGACAGGAGAGAAACTGAAAGCCTTCGAATCCACGTATGGTTTGCTCCCTTGTCGGAGCAAACACTTAAATCTCACGGCCTCAATCAGCAGCAGCTGTCAATCATATTTGTTCGAAATAGGCTAAGCCACATCTCTCCTGGTTTTCCTGGTCCCAGCGATTGCTGACTACCAGTTCATTCTCATTGCTGTGTTTTGTCCATAAAGAATGAATTGTTCGCAGAAGGTCATGCTTTGCTTCATTTGCTGTCCCTAGAAGTTGATTGGTTCGATGAAAGTTAATTTTCATCTCATCCACTCTCCCTTTGGAGTGATTACTTGAAAGAGCGTTATATTTGATCTCATCCACTGTCCTAAACAAACAGTTCGTTGGAGGAGGGTGATCTTTCAACTCAGCCATCATCCCTAAAGAGTGATTTGTTGAAAGAGGATTGATTTTGGTCTTATGAACTGCTCCTGAACAGCGGTTTGTTGGAAGAAGATTGTTACCTCATTCACCGTCCATTAAAGCGATTTGTTGCAAGTTTACATTAATTTTCATCTCACCCACTTCGCCGAAGAGTGATATGTCAGGAGAAAGTTACAGTTCATTCCATTCAGTGATTCAGTACACCCCAAAAGTGACTGGTTGGAAGCAGGTGACATCTCACCAGTACTACGGTCTCTGAAGAGTGATTGGTTGGAACAGTGTTTTCTGGGCACGGTTTAAACAGAAGCACTATGAACGACTGTGACATGTGTTGACTTCATCATAGGACGTGTTCGTCTGGGTTCTAGCCATGTCCAGTTTGATAACCTTTCTATGTGTTCGTCCACTGCCTATCATATTCACTGCCCTTTTCATCGCCAGTCTACACTATGTACTGACTGATCAGCCCAAAGTTCCTCCACTGCATGGATCACACAATGCTCCTGTTTCCCTTCCCACCCCCCACTTTCACTCTCCCATCCTCCTCGCTACCCCATCTCTTTCACTCCTCCATTCTTCGCATCCAACGGGTTTCAGCATGGTATTCTGTCTTGATTTGTGAATGAAAATTGCTTCAGCTATTCCCAGAATGTAATATCAGTTCTGTGTTCGTTGGAATAGCTGTATATTACGCGTATGTCTGTCTATAAATTTGTTGATGAACAAAATTTGTGGAACAAAATCTTTCTGATATATAGTGTTTATTTCATGTATTCATTATTATTCAATATGAGCTTTGACACTGGCTGAAAATTCATTTATCATAATTTTATTTTTTTCTTTATGAAAAGACAGTAAAAGTATATCGAGGATAAGGTTTCTGAGCTACAATTTAAATTCACTGAACTATTAACCTATTTTCTGTCGTGTGTAAAAAGTATACACTATTGGAAAGCACACACAACACACACACACACACACACACACACACACACACACACACACACACACACACACTTGCAGTCACGCTCGTTTAAAAGTATACATGTAAACAAATGCGCTCATGCAGACATATACGCTCGCAGACACTAAAGAACTAAAGTGACGAACACAGTTATAAACTTTGAAAAATTGATTTCAGAGGGGTTGAACAGTTGCGTTCGTTATATGTCGACTTTAAGTATAGCACTTCGTGATTTGTAACACAGAGTGTGTAACATGAAGTTTAATGGAGAAATTTTTGTGAAAGAGTAACATTATGATGTACTGGTTGTGTAGCATGATAAATGATGATGAGATATGATATGTGTAATATACAGTATTAAAGGACGATAAGATCTGATATGCCGTGATATTTTAACGTGTGCTGTGACTCTAACGTAACTCATTGACAAGAATGTGATTCGAAGTACATAAGTATAGTGTTAAGCAGAAAGTTTAAGCGTGATGCATTTGTGACATAGTGATGTAACCAACTTGTAACGTGAGAGTTTGATTGTGGTGTTTGTAACCAGCTTAATGGAATCGTTGCTTCTGACGTATTAGCTTAAAACGCGTTGACGTTACGTCAGCCGTCCTAGCGTTGAATTTCTACATACCGCATGCTGACATTTGAAAAAAAAGTAGTCGTGATGATGAAATTGGTGGAGATGACGTGTGCTGGTGATGACGTACACACAGAACGTGGAAGTGACGAACTTTTCATCCGCCTGGAACAACGGCATGGCGTTCTGTGCCCTGATCCATCACTTCTTCCCTGACGCCTTCGACTTCTCGCAGCTGGACCCCAAGAACCGGCGCTATAACTTTAACCTCGCCTTTGACACGGCAGAGTACGTGGCAGTCTTTGTCTAGTATGGTGTGGTGTAGTGTAGTGTAGTGTCGTGTAATGTACTGTAGTGTAGTGAAGGAGTGTACAATTATGTAGTGTAGGAGTGTTCTATAGTGTAGTGTAGGGGAGTGTAATGTAGTGTAGTATAGCGTTGTCTAGTGTAGTGTAGTGTAGTGTAGTACAGATAACTCTTTTATATCCTTAGTTCATGTTTTGTGATCTGACAGATTTTAGATGCCCCACTTCACCCCAATCCTGCTCACTGTACTCTGTGCTTTCACATTTTGTGTTTTGTGGATTTTGAATATTTTCTTTCTGCTTCTTTTTCACCCGCGATATTTTTCACCTTCTGTGTGGTGTGTGTATATGTGGTCAGTATCTTTCTGCTGCTTTACTGGGTTTTTTTCTCTTTGTTTATGAATTATGTTTGTCCTTCCACTTTTAAAAGACCCATATTTTATGCTTATTTTAATGTTTAAATATGTAAAACAAAATGATGCAGAATACATGATAGATGTATTGCAAACTGGACTTAAGGTGAACAGATGAATCGAAATAAGGAGAAGGGGATGGGGGAGGGAGTATACAAAAAGTAGAATTCTGAGCTTGAACACTTATTGTTAATGGATGTTTTCTGGTTACAAGATGACTGTAGAAAATCCAGACAATAAGATAGATGAATATGCACACACGTGACCCAATGGAAGGGTTGAAATATACTATACACCGATTTCTGTTTCACGATTTTCTTCTATCTGAATCAGATGTTCCTACATGGACTTTAGTGGAAAAGGAAGGTAACCAGTACCCTCAGGATCTAATCACTTGGATTGCTGTGGTGCACGCTAATCTTTCTACACCGTTCAGTGTCAGCACATGGGCATTGGCCAGTTTGGCGTGCTTACCACTGCACAACAATAGAATTATTTATGATTCCAAGGTTGCGTCATAAAATGTACATTTTGGTGTAAATCATTTGTCGACTGGTTTCCATTTTGCCATAGGAACAACGATTAGAAATAGAACAGAATTATATTCCATAAATATTTCTAGCCCTTAATGTGTTGTCAACAGTTAATTTGTTCATGGTAAATGAAACAAGATGAACAATGATTTTGACTGGGCTCAGATCAGAGTTTATCAAGCAGTTTCTTCAGAATGCAGGTTAATTGAAGTGGCAAAAAGACCTGACATGCTGATAAACGAGTTACGATTGTGCCAATGAACTGGTATTGCCAGTTAATGAGTACGTAATAGTACCACCACTGGATATATACTGACAGTGCATTTTCTTACGTTAAATTCCACAGAAATAACGTGAGTATAAAAATTTTTTTTAAATCATTGTGGGCATGAAGCTTTTTTTCCAAGAGCTGCTTTGTTCTGAAGTTGAACTTAATGTTGTTGAGTAATGTTGAAGATTTTTAGGATGAAGATGACCCTCATATTGATGAATGTGATGAAGATTTATTGTAATGATGGCCAACGAGATGGCATGTTGAAGTTTGCGCTGGTGCGTTTTCCAGTAAAAATGATGGGTCAGTGTTTGTGCGCAGGAAGACTTTCTTTAAAAAGCGATACATGAATAAAAAAAAAAAAAAAGCAATGCAAGAAATATTAAAATACATAATAACTTATCTATGATTTATCTTTCACACACACACACACACACACACACACTCTCTCCTCTCTCTCTCTCTCTCTCTCTCTCTCTCCACACACACACACACACACACACACACACACCACACACCACACAACACACACACACACACACACACACACACACACACACACACACACACACACACACACACACACACACACACCACACACCACACACGTGCTCGACGTACGCACACATGCATGCGCGCTCACACAGTCGCTTGAATTGAAACAACTGGCATGCGACAGGTTGATCACCAGATTCAGTCTTAACACGTACAACCAAACCAGACGTGGACAGAAGAGGAACGAATGTATCTAACTTCCATTTGAAACGTTCAATATATCTGGAACAGTGTAGTCGGATTCTTTTCAAACATCAGTTTTATCTAGAGTCGTAGCAGCTGCAAAGTTGCCAGCAAACGGAAACAGCATCCTCAAACATGACTATAAGACGCAGAAGCGGACGTACACCGTCATGTTTGCAGAAACAGCCATTGACTGGGACCAGCAAAGAACTGGGCCTGTTGCTGACCTGGCTGTGTGTTGTCTGTGCTGGCAGGAAGATGGCTGACATCATGCCCTTGCTGGACGTGGAGGACATGGTGCGGATGAAGAATCCGGACTGGAAGTGCGTCTTCACCTATGTGCAGTCCATCTACCGTCACCTGAGGGACCACGAGCGGAACATGGCCAAGCCCGCATCCCAGTCCTAAATCCCTCCTCCCCTGCGGCCCCAAGCAGGCATCGGAAGTGTCGGCACTTCTGCTCGACGTGTACGGCAATCCCTCTGACGCATGAGATTGTGGATTGGCGCCTTTGTTATGTCCGCTGTTGTGACTGTGGAGCGTTACAGTACAGCCTGTGTGGCGCGTATGTCTGAGGGTGGCTTCACACGTCTCTTGCTGTTAGATTTTTTTGTGGTGGCCCTGACGGCTTCTCTCTATCCTGCTGTTTTCATCGTCCTTTCTTCCCCCCCCCCCCCCCCCCCCCCCCCCCCCCCCCCCCCCCCCCCCCCCCCCCCCCCCCCCCCCCCCCCCCCCCTGTCTGGAAACTGCTCATCAGTTCTCGTCTTCTCAGCTGTTAGTCAGCACCATGCCGAGATAAACGTCACGCCAAGGGACATCATGAAGCGTAACCCGAGGGAAACTTTGAAATTTAGAAGTGAAGATTCTGGTCCACAAAAAAAAATTCAACGATAGAGTCCTCGAAAGTGGAAATTTTAGAAATAAACTCTACAGGTTATAAGATTTAACAGGTAAAATCATCGGAAGGGGAAATTTGAGAAAAGGAGAGAGAGAGAGATCTTGGTGGTAAACATTTTAGATGGGCAAATTCAAACTCTTCTGAAGGGGAAATTTCATACTTGAACTCGAAAGACATGTAAGACTTTAGAGTTTTACTGTTCTGCAGAGAATATTTTTAAGAGGCAGACCTTTTAGAGGGAAAATTTTATATATAAAACCTTCACATAAAGATATTTTAGAGGTAAAACCTTCGGAGGAAGATATTAAAAGGCGAATTCTTCAGATGGCAGAATTTCAGAGGTAAAACTTTAAGACGAGGATATTTTAAAGGTAAACTATTCTGAGGCAGACGTTTTAAAGAGACAGAGACAGGATGATAGGGTGGAAATTTCAATTGTAAACTTCTGGAGTGGAAAGAACAAAGTAAGTTCTGCTGAGCGAAATATTGTTGTAAACTCTTAAAAAAGGGGAGGATTTTAAACCGAGTTCAAGAAGGGTAACGGCAAAAGAAACAAACTGCAGCGTTACTGGAACATGACAAAAAAAAGCAGAAGAGCACACAAAACAAAGTGTGAAGTAACGCAGTTTTAATGCACGACACAAAACAGGACAAGAAATTTTCGGCAATATGCCTTCCTCAGCGACAAAAAAAAAAAAAAAAAAAATTATGTCTGTATTTTTTTGTCGCTGAGGAAAGCATATTGCCGAAAATTTCTTGTCCTGTTTTGTGTCGTGCATTAAAACTGCGTTACTTCACACTTTGTTTTGTGTGCTCTTCTGCTTTTTTGTCAAGAAGGGTAAGTTAAGCGGTAATTATTTTCAGGGCTATTATTCTAGATGATAATACGTTTTTGGAAGGGGCAAAGGGGGGGGGGGGGGGGGGGGAGGGGCGGGGTGAAGGATTAGCGGTGAATTCTTGAGAAGGACGAATTTTAAGAGGTAAATACAATGAGAATGAAGTTCCTAGGTAAACTCACCAGAAGAGGATACGGTAGGGGTAAATTCATCAAGGGAGGGAATTGTAGAGAACACTTCGCAGGGGCAATTTGTATATGTCATATCTTGGGGGGGGGGGGGGGGGGGGGGTGGCATATTTTACAGGTGAAGTTTTAAAGGAGGAAATTCTAGATGTAAACTCTTCAGATGAGAAATTAGTTTCAAAGTTAAACTCTGTACAGAGGGAATCTTTGGTGGTAAAAGCTTTAAAAGATATATGACTTCACTGTGGAACATTTATCGTAAGAGGGTAGTTTTTTTTTTTTTTTTTAGAGGATTTCACTGTGCAGCATTTATCGTAAGTGGGTAGATTTGTAGAGGATTATTGTAAGAGGGTAAATTTTTAGAGGTGGAAATTTTCTTGAGAAAGGGGTCAGAATTTTATTCTCTGACGTTCCGATGCCTGGTTATAGTCTTTGTCATTATTAAGTCCCCCATCTCACGTTCACACACACCCTGCACGGCTCATCTCTCCCTCTCTCTGTCTCTGCCCGTCTGTCTGTCTCTCCCCCCCCCCCCCCCTCTCTCTCTCTCTCTTTCTCCCCTGTCAATGTCTTTGTCTGTCTCTCTCTTGTCTTTCCTCAAGTCCTGAGATCCCGTGGCCTGTCCATAGCGGATCAGTATGGCCTTCACATTGTGCAATACGAACACTGTGTATATAATTGTACATCGGATGAGTAGTCGTCGCCATGGTTCGTATGGTGATAGAAGAATTCCTTTGAGTATGTGGCAGTTAGTGTTGTGCCTTAGTTTGAAGAATGTGCCTAACTGGACACGAAGGAGGCGAACGAAACCAAGCGGAGCACTGGCAGCAAAGGGAGTTAACGAAACCAGAAAGTTTATTACACGCTCTTGGAATCAAAACTGAATACCTAATTTTATTAAGTTATTAAAAATGCAAGATAATGATATGTTCATCACCGAGTTGTGGTTAAAATGTCTGCACACTTTCTTCCATTAAACAAAAAGAATATTGTGAGCTTTGTATTGATTCTGCAACTTATTTTGACATATTAAACATTTTAACGATATTTCTCGTTGTTGAAAGATGCAAGTTTAAAAATAACTAAAAATAATGTAAAAGTATCAGCTAGGAAAAAAGCAATGATAACAGTGATAAGTAAAAGAACCATTTTCAGGTTATTAACGTGTATGAAATCGTCCTGCATATGCCTCAGTGCCTCTTTTTGCAGTGCCTTTTTTCTTGAGTGCTGTGAGAAGTAAATCAGAAATAAACCTTTCACATTCAGATCGTCAGTGCACCAATTTTCAGCGAAATGTCGGCGAAAAAGATATGATTTTGTTGTGTCTTCCATGGAAAAGATATGATTTGTTGTGTCTTCCATGGAAAAGATATGATTTGTTGTGTCTTACATGGAACTTGATTTTTTTTCTCCTCTCCACATGGAAAGTTTTACTGCAATCGACGTGTCGCTCGGAAATTGCACGTTGACATTTTGTGAGGGGAGGGGGGGAGGGGAAGTGGGGGGGGGGGGGGGGGGGGGCAGGGTGTAGCATTTGTTGTGTTTTGCTGGTAGTCGCCGAACTTCTCTTGTAGTAGTAGAGCGGATAGTTTTTGTTTTGTGTGAAATGTAAAGAAATTATGGAAATGTCGTGTTGATATGTGCGAGCTATGTATCATGATTACATTGATTAGAAATGCAGTAGCTGTGCTGTGATAGTGAGTTATAGATCACAGACCTTCAGATGTTTAAGATCAATGTTTGTAGACGATTTCGCTTGGTCATTTTATACTCGTTTACACTCCTGTTCTTTTTTCTTTTCTTTTTTATTCATTTTATCTTTTTTTTTTTACTGTTTCATGGCAAGCTAAAGCGTTAGGACGATGCAAATGCTGAAGTTAGGGTTTAATTCTTTGACGAGTATTGTGTATCGGAAAGAGTGAGTTTATTCATATATTCATAAACCAAACCTCCTGTTTTTTTGCATAACGAGCTTTGATATTAATATGGAATTTTAACAGACCTAAGGAAAGTCTTCCATTTTGACTGTGTATGTATATGCACTATTATGTGTACAGTGAGTACATGCACGTACGTGCACGTGTGTGTGTATGTGTGTGCGTCCGTGCGTGCGTGCACTCATGGTGGCGTGGTGTGTGTGTGTGTGTGTGTTAGCACGTGCTAACTTACTTTGTTAAGACAGTATCATGTCAATATTTTAAGCAATCTTTTCATCGGGAAAAATTAAAGATTCTTGTGCAAGACGCTCCTGTTGTTTACAGTGTGTGTGTGTGTGTGTGTGTGTGTGTGTGTGTGTGTGTGTGTGAAATTTAAGACTGGGCAAGTCTGACGCATTTGCCCGTTGATATTTTTGGTAGATTCTGCAAAACCAACACCGATTGAATATTGACAGCATGTGATCTAACTTGTGATGTTTTGTGTATGTATTATTTAATTATTTTTGTTGACAGCTGTATCATGCATTTTTAATCGGTTTTTCTGTCTTTAGTAATGTTGCTACTTTTTTGTTTTACAACTAGTTTAATATGTCAAAACTTGTTCAATACAAACATTCTTTTATTCACTTCAGATCAAGTAAAGATGCTTTTGATGTTTGTGTCTTGTTAATTATATAAAGAAATAAAATCTAAACTTATTAACATGGAAATAGACTGATCTGCATCCATTAGCAATGAATACCAGGCTTTGCATATAGAGGATTTATAGACTGCTTTTAGTGTGTGCAGTTTGCATTTGGACTAAAATGATTTGATGTTGCGACTAAGTTATGGAAGATACTCAGAAAGTGAAGAAAGCGCCATTTTGATCATTCCGTTCCACATATTTTGCAATTAAATGGGAGTCCTGAATCACTCCCACAAACGTTTAATTCTTTTCAGAGAATGAACTCCCAAGTACTGATATGACAACGGGTGTGGCAAAAAGAGACCAACGCTGATGAAATGTTAGATTGATACTGAAGATTTTTAGAAACTTGAGACCAATTTTGCACGTTTTCCCCTTCAACTTTTACGTAATTCTTTCCAATCATGATATTACAGTTTCTGTGTGTGTTGTATACTTATCTATTTGTCGGTCTTTTTCATTTACGTAGATGCATTTTCAAAACATTTTTCAATGCCTGTGTGTGTTCAGAGATTCTTAAAAGGTTAAAACGTTTTAAAGATTTCAGTATTTTGATTTTGATTTAAAGGAGTGAAAACTCCACACTTTGAGGAACATTAGGATTTGAAAGAAAATAGATTAAGGAATACTTCCGGGAATGACTTGGAAATTTCAAGCATGTATGAACGCTGGGAGCTTTAATTTCGTCATAAAGGATACATTTCAGTAGCATACATAATTTTGTTTCGTGTAACTGAATGTGTGCTGCGTGAGTGTGTGTGGAGTGTGCGGCCCTGTGTGTGTGTGTGTGTGTGTGTGTGTGTGTGTGTGTGTGTGTGCATTTTCATTATGATCAGGACTTTCATCTGTCAGATCATCCCCCTCATTGTCGAAGATATAAATGGAATAAAATAGTTTATATCTGTTTTGGTCGTGTTAGGTGGTAAATTTGTGCTCATCACTTCTTTTTACTTTAACTCTTATATTCTTTGACATTTACCTTCTCATCAATTATGAGTCTTTTTTCATTTTTTTTCAGTGTTAGGGGCTGTTCGGCGTTAGATCTCTCATTAAATACGCCTAAAAACGACAGGGTTTTTTTTTTTCATCTAAGATGATGTATTTTTAATTCGATTTATTTTTATTCAGCACACAAAATGTTCCTCCTTGGAATTAAGATTTGTCAGACGTTTTTAAGACTGGGATAGTTAAAGGCTTTGTGTCCAAATCGAAGCTGTCTTTGTTGTGGGCATCTTCAAGGCACTTGGGGGTATTAGTATCTGCCGGTTGTGGAGTGGTACGACGTGTGTGTTCCTTAGTGACATGCCATTGCACATAGGGAGGCCAAGTACATGTCGCAGCGAGATGTTCGTTGACGGTGGGCTTTAACTACTTTAGAAGAATGACAAGGTGATGTGTTATGCTGCGTAATGTACTGCAGATTATGTATTGAATTGCGACCATTGCGTCATTTGACATAATGAAGTCTATTGTTTGCCCAGTTCGTTGTAAGTCATCTGACACACATTTGCACTGCTCCCATGAGAGACTAGCATGGTTGTATTCACACGTCCATCCATATGTACGTTTGATGATGGAAACCGACGTGCAAGAACACAAATGGCTGGTGACCATTTTTCACATAGGTCAGGTTGAGTAAGAGAATTGAGCAAATTCTTCAAAATAGTCATCAGAATAAATCAACATTCGTACTATAGCTTTGAAAAGCTAAATCAGTCACAAGTAAAAGTTATGTCGACAACACTTTTAACATCAACCACATTTGTTTTCATTTTTTGTTGTTTGTTCTCTCTCTCTCTCTCTCTCTCTCTCTCTCTCTCTCTCTCTCTCTCTCTCTCTCTCTCTCTCTCTTCCGGCACGATTGATTGAAACGGAATGTTCGTAACACATGGTTAGGTCTTCAAAATGGAGTTAGTTGAGTGTCGAGTTGTACTGGCTGGTAGACTTCAGGATGTACAGGAGTTCATATCAGATGCATGTTTAGCGTATTCCTTTTTTTTTAGCTTGCGTGTGATGGATATTTTGTTTGTGTTCGTTACTTGATTTTGGAATATACCGTTTTTATCTTGTGTTTTTACAAAATAAAACAAATCTTATTGAACACATTATTTGCTGTGCGACTGAGTACTTGTGTCAGTTATTTTCGGGGTCATGCCATTGGTCCCAAGGTCCATTGGTCCAAGGTCCGTTGGTCCCAAGGTCAATAAATCTGTGTAATATACAGTAGTATGTGGCTATCTTGAAAACACAGTAGTGAGAGAGGTGGGGGAGGGGGGGGGGGAGAGAGAGGGAGAGAGAAAGAGAGACAGACAGACAGACAGATTCTTTTTACTGGATTCAATGGACCTTGGGACCAAGGGACCAACGGACCTTGGGACCAATAACACGCTCCCGTTATTTTCTTTAGTAATCTTTTTGTCAGTTAAGCTTCTTTTCCCTACACGTACAAACATATACGTATATGCTCGCTCGCACACGCGCTCAAAACCATGCGCATACCCTATCACACACATACACACACACACACGCGCGCGCGCGCGCACACACACACACACACACACACAACACAACGCACACACACACACACACACACACACACACACACACACACACACACACACACACCAAACGATGGTAACCATGCACACTACGGAAACCCATAGACAATGGAAAATAAGAATACAGAACAACAAATGAATGCGCATCGTTTGAAAATAATTGGCAATAAAAAAAAAGGTATGTAAACGCTTGTATGTAATAAAACCTCTAGACACTAGCACAACCAGAAAGCAAGGTAAAATTATCTACATAACTAGACAAACTGGTCATATTATGACCAGTCTGTCCAGTTATGTAGATTTATAGAGACAACGTAATCCATTCTACAGTGTAAAAAAAGAAGCGAAGAAAGCTTTTAGTTCTTTTTTTTTGTTTTGTTTTGTTTTTTTTGTTCTTTTTCTTTTTCATTTTGTTTTCTTTCTTTTTCTTTTTCAGGGAAGCAGGCACAGATGCACTCATTGAAAAACAGATGCTCCGTGGACTGCATGCTACTGAAGATTTTAAAGAAAATAAAGAAAGAAAAAAAGAAGAAACCGGTACGATCTTACGCGTTTACTCACTGATTTTTTAATGTCATTCAGTCTTAAAGGTGGTTTCGAATGGTCCGTCGCATGATTACCTTCAGTTATGGGGTTAGACTGATAGAGTTGGTTGTCAACAGTAAACGTTCCGTGATTAGAATGATGGCCTGTTATCATAGAGACGAGAGTTGTGTAAAGGAGACAAAACTCAGAAGAGATCCTTGAGGAACTCCTACACAAGAGCAAAAGTAGAGTCACTGGGCCGCCAAACGAATGGAACAAACCAGACACAACGCGTTTCGACCTTTTGATCTTCACGCACGACAAATAACTTTCAAAACAATGAAAATGGAGGACGAACAGACGATCATTTATCTCTTCGGTCTCAGTACAAAATGTGGTCATGGATGAAAAACCAAGAACTCCGTATGCCAAGAATGTAGCGGGTGAGCAGAGGCCATTGCTGAGATTTTCTGAGTGCGTTTACCGAGGTAAGTGGTGCCCCGAATGCCAAAAGGGTGCCGCAGTTCCGATTTTAAAAGATGTCATGGTCAGTCGTATAACTCTAAGCTGCTGACATGAACAAATTTGTTTGTTTGTTTTGTCTTACGTGCAGACAACTTACAGGAACGAAAGACGTTGGTTCTGTTTTGCCATTGGTTTGTTCCGTTCATTTGGTGGTTTAGTTATACAGCTTTTTTTCACAAATGTATCCAAGGGTTGGGGGGTGGGGTGTAAATGTATTTTTTTGAAGAAGACACACTTGAAGTGGTGTGTTGAGCTAGTGTCTGACGTGTGTGGTGGTGTGATGTCCGTTTGAAAATAAAATGGTAGGAATGTACGGGAATGATGTCAGAAATTACATAAAAACAAATGAATGTACCATATGTGCAACGGCACCACAACAGAAAAGGGGTGAAGAAGATCATTATTTTCACTGTGACAAGAATAGTCGCTAAGAGGTGCTAACAACGCTCCCACTGACTTAGAAAAAGTATGCAATAATGACTAAGTGGTTGTAACGTGTATGTACAGATTCATAATTATCTACATTACCACTAAAATAGACCGGCATAAACCCATGTAGAAGCAGGCATATAAACAAATGAATGAATAGATGGGAAACAAAGTACTCCCCAATAAGAGAAGTATCAAACTGATCCCCCATCCACCCACCCACTCCCACCCCCCATGAGGCCTTAGCTCTATGGTAACGACCAATTCGTTGTTCAAAACTGGCCATACACTGCAATAAAAAAAATATTAAGTTTAAACAAATCAGCAATCTTTCTGCTATGAGACTGACACAGAACTAGCTAACTTTTTTGTTTTCTCTGACAGATGCACAAAACTAGGTAATCAGACACATACACACCAATGCCAGTAGTGAAACTGTCTCTTTCCGTTCCTATCCCCTTCATTACTTTTTCTTCCCTTTGCTTACTCTTCATTCCTTGTTCTTCCGTTCTTTTATCTGTCACTTTTTCCTTACTTTTTCTTCCCTTTCCTACCCTCTGCAGTTTCTTCCCTCATTGCTTTTCTTCCCTTTCCTACCCTCTGCAGTTTCTTCCCTCATTGCTTTTCTTCCCTTTCCTACCCTCTGCAGTTTCTTCCCTCATTGCTTTTCTTCCCTTTCCTACCCTCTGCAGTTTCTTCCCTCATTGCTTTTCTTCCTTTCCTCACCCTTGATTACAGTTGCTTCTTTTCCTTAAACGTAATTCAGTTTCTTTCCTTGCTGTACCCTCTCTTTCTTTTCCTTAAACTTAATTCAGTTTCTTTCCTTGCTGTACCCTCTCTTTCTTTTTCCCTACCCTTCATTCCTTTTCCTTCCCTTCCTTGCCATTTATTCTTTTTCTTTCCTTTCTTCGCACTCGTTTCTTTTTTTCTTCCTTTCCTTATCTTTCATTCTCTTTTGTTTTCCTTCCCCTCCTTACTATTCATTCCTTTTTCATTTCTTTCCTGTTCCTTCATTCATCCTTTCTTTTCCTTATCCTCCGTTCTTGTTTCTTCCCTTTGTTCACCCTTCCTTTTTTTCCCCCTCTTTCTTTCCTTTTCCTTCGTTCCTTTTTGCTTCCTCTCCTAATTCTCCATTCTTTGTGTCCTGCCTCTTCTTACCCCTTCATTCAATGTTCTTCTTTTCCTCTCCTTTCCGTCCCTTTCTTTCTTTCTTTCCTCATCCTTCCTTCCTTTTCTTACCTGTCTTTATACCTCCTTCCTCTCTTCACCCCCATTGATAGAGAAATGAAAAAAAAACCCAAAGAAATTAGCTGATCTTTAGATAGATTGGAAACAAATGTTTGGTTTCGATTTGACAGACTGGAAACGAAGCAACCCTTACACCACTGGGGCACGGATTGTACTTGAAATGGAAGTGGTCATTGAAATTCAGCACATTGCAATTATCCTACCTTTCGTTGCACAGAGAAAGTTCGCCTTCGCAGGGGACGTCAGATAACCTGAAAATCACCCGATATTCACCGTCTGTCTGTTTCTCTGAAAGTCATCCGATATTCACCGTCTGTCTGTTTCTCTGAAAATCATCCTATATTCACCGTCTGTCTGTTTCTCTGAAAGTCATCCGATATTCACCGTCTGTCTGTTTCTCTGAAAATCATCCTATATTCACCGTCTGTCTGTTTCTCTGAAAGTCATCCGATATATTCACCGTCTGTCTGTTTCTCTGAAAATCCTCCGATATTCACCGTCTGTCTGTTTCTCTGACGTTCCTTGTCGTGCATTATCTGGGTGACATCATGGATGACGTGACGTGCCTTTTTGTCACAACGCTTCTGAAGTAAGCTGCGCTGGGGGACATAACACCAACAGCAGTCAGACAGTTTTCTGTCAGTAAATCGCCAACCTTTCGGCTGCCATCTGCAGAGAACAACACAAACATCGAATGCCACCTAGGCTTGCGGAGAGTGCATGTACGTATATCCTTGTTCTCTCTATCTGTCTACCTGTCTGTCTGTCTGCCTGCCTGTCTGTCTGCCTGCCTGTCTGTCTGACTGTCTCTCCCTCACACACACACACACACACACACACACACTCACACTCACACACACACACACACACACACACACACACACACACACAGAGTCGCGCAGGGAAAACACGGACAGGCATGGTTCATTTTGAAGTTGAATTCACATCTCTTGTTCATATTTTTTCCTGACCACACACTGAGCAGTTCCTGCTCAAGAATTTGCTATCTCTTCCCACCACCGTCACTGAAGTGCTGCCCTTGGACCCCACCATGACCTCCGCAGCCAAGACCAGGGCTCAGCTTGGACATCCCTCTCTTATATTACCTTTGAACCGCCCTCTTGTGAATATGGCTTCTTTCAGTTAGGTTCGTGTTTTTTTGTTTTTTTTTCAACCTTCTTATAGGAACTATTTTCGTTCTGTTGGAACTCCTAGGGTGAGGCAGGCTTAAGATAAAATTGTAATGGACGATCATTGTATAGATACAAAAGCCATAAAAATATTATTCACATAGTTGTAGAACATAGTCTGACTACGACACAATCTAGCTTGATCTGCATTTGATGACAAATGAAGTCACACGGCCAATCAGAATGAAAAGTGCTGATGAAGTGTCTGTTCGGCCATACTGACCAAGGAACCATGCCGCCCTGGACGATTCACACACAATGAAAATTGGACATGTCGCAGACAAACTATATTTCTGTCGCTGCGTGCTTTTTTATGTGCCGATCCAGAGTCCTGTCAGTCTGAGTAAAGAAACCCTGAGCTTCCAGATGAACAGCCAAATTATAGCAGGCTTTCAAGGTTATAGCCAGTGTTTGAAGGTTATAGCCAGTGCTTGGAAGGTTAAAGCCAGTGCTTGGAAGGTCACAGCCAGTGCGTGGAAGGTTATAGCCAGTGCTTGGAAGGTCACAGCCAGTGCGTGGAAGGTTACAGCCAGTGCTTTGAAGGTTACACAGCCATGCAGTCGCTATATTAGAGCTGAAAGAGTTAATGTTCGTTAATAATGACCACATGGTAAACGTAAAATTACTCTTGAATTTAGGGTCCTAGGCAGGTAGTAATATTGCAGTGTAAACTGTTGTTTTATTTACGTTTTGTCATAGTTAAATGTCAAACGTTGACATACGGTATAAAACTGATGCTATGAACCTGTTTTGTCATTCCTTTTCTACTTTGTCGTGATGGACGTTGTAGAATAATAATGCTGTTGCATGTGTATTCCTAAACATAATGTTCTCTATACAATGTTGCGCATTCAGCTCACAGTAGAGAAGCTCTTCTCTCCTGTTTAATTATGCCATGCTGTGAGTGAAATGGAGATGCGGTCACCATGCATGGCACTGATCTATATCATGGCACTGATATTGTAGCGGTCTGGTGACCATCTCCAGGGCCAGGAAATGTCTCACAGCACCAGTACCACCAAGCAGCGTTTGCTGGAATGGTTTCAGATCAATACCAAGGAGTACGAGGTAGTATTAACGGCCACTCTACCCACCCACCCCCCACCCCCTCCCCCGCCAGTCCTCTGCATGACCCATGATGCATGAAACTGCAGCACTAATGTGTCCAACTCATATTGATCATTTTCGTCTTCAGTTTTTAAGATCTTCATTTACGCCAAGAATACTGAACTGATTTTATGTACAAAACTGGAGATATCCACCCTCATTTTAGCACACAAAAGGAACAATATAGCAGTAACATGTTCAGTTAACCAATTATGGCTAACTTTTATGTAGATGCCCAAACTCAGGAAATCGATGATCTCCTTTGTATCCGTGAAAAAAGGTGGGTGGTGGGGGAAGGCATTCGCCTTCAAAACTCTTCTGTCCAGAGAGAACTTATCAACTCTTTCTATTTACTTTCTTTCACAAAAATGTTTGGGGAAGACTTGATCCCATGCTTAAAAACAGTTCACTGTTAAATAATTTCTTCGAAATAAGCTATTCATCACCCTAACCCCCACCTCCTTCCCTTCCCCTTTCAGATTCCCTATCCCCTGTGATTGCTGTTACAGTTTACATTTCCTATTGACCACAACGAGTGATCTGTTGGAAGAAGTTAAGCTTCATCTCACAGACTGTCAATAAAACTGGTTTGCTAGAAGAAGGTTACATTGTGTCTCATCCACCGTCCCTAAAGACTGATTGGTTATCTCATTCACCGTCCCTAAAGACTGATTTGTTGAAGACAGTTAATGCCTTATCTCATTCACCGTCCCTAAAGACTGATTTGTTGAAGACAGTTAATGCCTTATCTCATTCACCGTCCCTAAAGACTGATTTGTTGATGACTTATCTCATTCACCGTCCCTAAAGACTCATTTGTTGAAGATAGTTAATGCCTTATCTCATTCACCGTCCCTAAGCATTGATATTGTCGAAGGAAGTCAAGCTTCATCAACTCAACTGTCGCTATCGAGTGGATTGTTGGAAGAGGATTACATCTTCTATCATCCACTGACCTTGGACAGAATCATTTTGGAAGAGATGTGTGTCTCATTTCACCCACTGTCCTTAAATTATCAGTTATTCAAAGAGAGTTGTATTTCACCTCATACACTGTTCTTAAGGAATTATTTTTTGGAAGAGCTATGTTCTGTCTTGTCCGTTGTCATTGATTTACTGGTTGGAAGAAAACTATAGTTATCTCATCCACTGTTTCTGAAGAGTTGATGTAAGAAAGAGAGTAATATTTCATCTCACGCATTGTCCGTTAAGTCATGCAAAAGAAGATGGTGAAATTTTACCCCATCTACTGCTTCAAAACAGTTATTTGCTGCAAGAATATTACAATTTCTTTTTACCTCATCAAATGGTTCTAAAGAATAGTTTAACAGAAGAAGATTATGTTTTATCTTATTCACTATCTCAAGAAAATAATGTATGGGAAGAAGTTTACATTTCATCTTATCTAATCCCTCAAAAGAGTGATTTTTTGGAAGCGGGTTACACATTTATCTCATTCACTGCCTCAAAAGAGGGATTTGTCGGGGAGAAAGGTTACATTTTCTCTCACTCACTGTCCACAAAGAATTATGTGTCGAAAGTGATACTTTATCTTAACCACTACTTCTTAAGAGTGATTTGTCGGACAAAATTTACCTTTCACCTCATTCACTATCTCAGCAGCGTGATTTGTTGAGGTAGGTTACATTTTTTCCATGCATTGTCTCTACAGAGTGATTTGTTACATTCGATCCAATCCATTGCTTGTATTGATTCTTGGCCTTTGCATGTGCATGCTGTCTGTATGGGGCAACAACGGAAAGTCGAAATTATTCCTTTGTTGTTTAATGGGACTAATAAAGAATCTTGAATCAGCAGACGAACCTCACATGTCACCCACACATGATCCAGACGGCAGACTTGTTGGAGCGTTACATTGTATCTCATCCAGAGCCCCTGAAGGCTGATTTGTTGGAAGTGGCTACATTTTATTTGATCCTGTGATCGACTGTACCTAAAGACTGATCGATTGGGAGGTTACATTTTATCAGTCCTACTATCTGAAGAGAATTTTGTCTGAAGGCGATTTCCTGGGAATGGCAGAAGCAGGTGTGACATACTTCGTCTGGAGTCTTCATCATGATCTTTGTTCTTCTGGATTCCAGCCCAGTCCTGTCTGCGTGCTTGTCCACTGCATGTTACCATCATCGACATGTGTGCCACCAGTCTGTGCTGTGTAGGACTGATCATCCCAACACCCGTCCACAGCATGGCTCACACAGCGATCCTGTCTTCAATGCCATTTTCCGTCTCCCTCTTCCCTCCCGTCCCCTGTCTTCGCATTCTGCGAGCTCCAGAATGGCATCTTTCTTCACTGAAGGAAAATTGCTGCAGCAAGGATGTAGAAGCAGTTTCTGTTTTCACTTGCAATGGTAAGGGTAATGTTGCTTATAGCCCAGCCAACGCAGGGGCCATATCAGGTTGTCACTGCGTTGAAGTCAACCCAGAAGTCATTTTGAAAAAAAAATCATTCACACAACTCTTTAAAACACACCTTCCAAAAACACACTGGAAATTTTATTAAAAATATTTCCTCCGTAAATCTTAGATTAGATGAAACATGTTAATCTCCATCAGAAATTCAAAGATCACATCAGGTGGACATCCCTGAATAGTTTACATGGAGTCTGTTGTAAAGTGTTTATGTCTCATATTGTGCAAGTCCCAACACTCTACAAGGATATGTTTCACTGTGAGTGTTACATGGCATGGAATGCACCACGGAGCTTCTTCACCTTTTAAAAGATAAGAATGGGTGTAAAACGAGTGGCCTGTATGCAAACGGTACAAAACTGTTTCTTCTCTACGGCTACCAAGGGAACATGGTAAAAATTCTTTCAGCTTTGGACGGATTTTGAATAGTTTATTATCCGTCTGCGAGTCCCATTCCTCTTGCCAGATGTCTTTGACATAAGCCTGGTTTTGGGTTTCAGATCAGTGTGAGGGATAGACAATCTGCTCAACTCTTTCTTTGTGGCACTCTTGGCAAGTTCATCAACAATATCGTTGCCTCGAATGCCCACATGGCTGGCAACCCAAGCAAAATCTATGTTATATCCATCTGATTTCAGAGAGGTTACGGTTCGAATAACTTGAGCAGTTGAGGGTGCTTGAGGTTACAGCCGGCAATGGCCTCCAATGCAGAAAGGGAGTCCGACAAAATGAGGAAATCTTTATGTTTTGATTTAGAGACCATGTCAAGAGCCAGGACCAAGGCTGTCAACTCAGCAGTGCAGATGGAGCTAGCAGTGGGAATGTGTTTAGAACATTTCTGAGGTGGACCTGTTGCACAATACACAGCAGAGGCAACCCCCTCCTCAGATTTGGAACCATTGGTGAAAATTCTTGTGAAGGATGGAAACTTGGAACATAGTTCGGCAAGAGGTAGAATGTTATGTATATTTTTGTGCATGTTCAATAACTTACGTGTTATCGTTTATAAAAAATCAGTCGATGCTTGGTGCCTATTATATCTGTTCATTGTTCAAAGTATTCTTTAACATGGTTCTGTGCTTGTTAGCTACATCATCATTTTTCTTTTGTGACAGAAGATCTGAACTGAATACGGTTATTGTGCTATGATTTAGGTCCACTGCGATAAACAAAGCGAATCGATATTGTGTGCAAAAACGTAACTATCAAGCCCCCTTTCTCTGTCTCCCCTCCTCTCTTTTCTCTCTCTCTCTCTCTCCACACACACACAACACACACACACACACACACACGCGCGCGCGCGCGCGCGCGCGCCGCACGTACGCACGCACATGTGCATTTTTGCATGTATGTAAACATATACGCACATATGAGTGTATGCGTGTGTGTGTGTGTGTGTGTGTGTGTGTGTGTGTGTGTGTGTGTGCGCGCGCGCGCGTGTGTGTGTGTGATGACGTACACACAGAACGTGGAAGTGACGAACTTTTCATCCGCCTGGAACAACGGCATGGCGTTCTGTGCCCTGATCCATCACTTCTTCCCTGACGCCTTCGACTTCTTGCAGCTGGACCCCAAGAACCGGCACTATAACTTTAACCTCGCCTTTGACACGGCAGAGTACGTGGCAGTCTTTGTCTAGTATGGTGTGTTAAAGTGTGAGTTGTGTTCATAGAATTTTTTTTCAAATTGGAGTTAATAATTTTGGACTTTGTGTGTTGTGTTATCTAATGGGTTTTAGATAGCCAAACCATCCCACTCAGCCTTTCCACGGCACCATTCCTCAACACTCTTGTGTTTTCTGATTTTATGGATTTCCCCCCCGGTGTTCTCTTCTTCCGTATGATGTGTGCGTATGTATTCCTTGTTCTTTTTCTTTTCTCTTCTCTTCTAAGACACACAATCTGCTTTTTATACGTAGAAGATAAAAAGATAGATGTTTTACAAACAGTCTCAGGTGAAGAGAAAAGCAGAATCCTGAGCTCCAATCCAACATTTATTCTTACTTCTCTGTTACAAGGTTGCCCTACACAATTCACGGCGGAGTCTATTCACGCATTTAGACCATTGGAATGATTAAAACACATCTGATCTCTGATTTCGATTTTTTCTTCTTCTGAATCAGCTATTCTTCTGTCGAACAGGAAAGTAACTATTCCCCCCCCCCCCCCCCCCCCTAATTACTTGGACTGCTATGGTACCCTCTAATCTTTTCACACTGTTCAGTCACAGCACATGATTGTTTGACAGCTTTACGTGCCTGCTACTGCATAAAATTGAATTGTTCCAAATTACAAATTTATTTATTTATTTGTTTGGGTTTTCGATGTACATTTTGGCATGAAACAGTTGTTGACTCGTTTACATTTTTCATCTTAGAGATGGAACGAGAAATAGGTCAAGATAGATTCGTATGCTTTATATGCTGATAGCACTTAATCTGTTCTTTGTAAATGAAAAATACAACAAACAACGATTTTGACTGGGCTCTAAAAGAAGAAAAATTAATTAGCGGTTTCTTCAGAAATGGTACGTCATGTTGGCAAGAAGCCCTGACATGGTGAATAAATGAATTACTATCACGCTGATGCGGTGGCATTGCCAATAAATGAATAATGCCTGGCGAACCCACTACATACGTTTACAGATCTTAATGAAAAAGTCGGTGGCTTTGGAGATAAATAAATAAACAAGGAGATGCTGAAAAGTACTTTTTTTCCAGAAGAGTTGCTCTGTGCTAAAGTTAAACTCCCTGCTATTTAGTATCGACGAAGATATTCATGATGACGATGATGGTAATAATGATGAATATATTGAAGATTATCCCAGTGATAACCAGAAAGATTTCCATGCTAAAATTTTAATCGATGCGTTACAATTATAGTGATGGTAATAACAATGAAAAGGAAAAAAAATTAATAGGTAATGGACGAAATATCAAAGTACATAACAATCAATCTACCAAGAGAGAGAGAGAGAGAGAGAGAGAGAGAGAGAGAGAGAGAGAGAGAGAGAGAGAGAGTAACGAATATTACTCCCAGTTAATTCTAAGTCTTTACCATTGGGATCAAGGCAGACACTGACAGAAAAGAAACGAAGTTTTCAAACCTCCATTTGAAAAAGTGTAAGAAATATCTAGAATTTGAGTTAATTCAGTTTTATCGCCGTGCGTAACACTTGCCAAACTGCGAACGAAGTAAAATCAGCAGTACACGCACATGGACGTAAAGCACACAAACGCACATACACCGTCACATTTGCAAAAAGCGTATGCGCTTCACACTAAACACGGCCGGTCATTATTTTACTGGGACCAGCAAAGAACTGGGCCTGTTGCTGACCTGGCTGTGTGTTGTCTGTGCTGGCAGGAAGATGGCTGACATCATGCCCTTGCTGGACGTGGAGGACATGGTGCGGATGAAGAATCCGGACTGGAAGTGTGTATTCACCTATGTGCAATCCATCTACCGTCACCTGAGGGACCACGAGAGGAACATGGCCAAGCCCGCATCCGCGTCCTAACCACCCCCCCCCCCCCCCCCCCCCCCACCCCCCCTTTGCAGCTCCAAGCGGGATCGGAAGTGTCAGCAGTTCCAACTGGACGTGTACGGCAATCCGTCGGACGCATGAGATCGTGGTCGGCGCCTTTACTATGTAAGCTGACACGCAGTGTCTGTTGTGTTTGTGGTGTCTAGTATATTGCAGTCCAGTATTAATGGAGCGCATGTCTAAGGGTGGCCTCACACGTTTCTTGAATTTAGTCTCTGTTCTCCTCACGGCTTCTCTGCAAGTCCAGCTTTTTTCCCCCACAGCTATCAGTCAGAACTATGCCGAGATATGCAGCATGCCTGTGGATATCTTAGAACGCAACTCACTTTTGACAAGAAGAACATTTGAAATGAAGAGGTAATGATTCTCCTTCTACGGCAAGAATTTGAATGGAAGCTCATCAAACGGGTAAATCTTTTGAGAAAATCTCTTCAAGTATGGACATTTTCGATGTAAAGTTTTCGAATGGAGAAATATATATATATATATATATATATTATATATATATATATATATATATATATATATATATATATATATATATGTATGTATGTATGTATATATATATATATATATATATATATATATATATATATGTATATATATATATATGTATATATATTTTTTTTTTTCCCCCAGTGTTTCCGATGCTTGCTTTTATAGTCTTTGCCTTGGTCAAACCCCAGTGCCCTCTTAGCCATTCCCTACCCTTCTCTCTCTCTCTCTCTCTCTCTCTCTCTCTCTCTCTCCTCTCTCTCTCTCTCTCTCTCTCTCTCTCTCTCTCTCTTCTTCCCGTGGCTTGTCCACAGAGGATCAAATGGCCTTTACACAGTGCTGTGTGAACACTTTGTGTATGATTGTACATCAGATGAGGACCAGCAGCCATGGTTCGCACAGGGGATTAACAAATATTTTGAGTTTGTGGCCATCAGTTTTGTGCCCTTGTTGGATGATTGATTGTGTATAAGACGAGGAGCAGCAGGCTTGTATGGCAATAAAAGATTTATTTGTTTTAGTATGTGGCGTCTGGGTTTTGAAGAATTTGAAGAATGTATCTTACCACATACGAAGGAAACAAAGCAAACACTGGTAACATATGGGGTAAACAGGACAAAGAAAAAGTTTATTCAACGCTTTTGAATTAAAGAAGAATGCGGACTTTTTATTTTAATTATTGTATTAAATCACTGATAAGTTTTGTAAGAGTTGTGGTTAAAAATGTGCATATACTTTTCAGGAAGCACTGACCTTTGTATTATTGGCAACATTTATATTGATTTCTTGAAACATTTTGACTTCAGGTTAGAATGTTGATGTAGCATAGACAAAATCATGCTACGTATGCCTCTTTTTTTTGCAGTCCCTCGTTCTTGAGTTCTGTGAGAAATAAATCAGGAGTATGATGCCTGGCATCTAACAGCCATATCCAATGAAAGGTCGGCTAAAGATAGGATGCTGTGTCTTGTATGGGACTGGATTTTGTCT